>JACEVL010000234.1:205000-646529 GCA_020284085.1 Aporrectodea caliginosa | reverse complement strand
GTATCTCGTAAAATTCGATTACTTGTTATCTGCCACAGAAATTAATTTTACATTATGTTCCACTGAGTACCGATTTGAAAAGGAGGAATTTGTTTAGAAACAACTACTTATAGTGATATTCCTAGAAATGTTGGTGAATGTTTTCCCTGACAGCATGCCCACGTGGAACCCATAATGAACTCGCAATTCCATTTGGATCCCGTAGGCCTATGGAACCCATATGGTTCCCATCTAATACCCAAGGAGAAACTGGCAGTGTTTGGATCTTAGTAGGCCTAGTGGTTATTTTTACCAAGCTGCAGGAACCGCCATCATCCGTCACCGCCACTGAACCCTCAAGTCGAAACCAGTCGCTAAGCTACTGCCTGCGTGCTAATGACTTCGTGCACTTTATGTTTACTGTTGCAATCGCGGTTTCCGAGTTTAAATTTTGACGAAGACATCAGCAGCAGGACAAAATACGAGTCCCAGTTCAATTGTACAATCAGTCGATGTCTGATCACCAGTTCTTTTTTGTGGCTAAGAATGTCGCTAACTCGATATGTCAGGATGCTATATGAATTCATTTAGCTTAATGGGTTAGATTATAATCTGTCTGGGCCTGTAATATGGGAAATAGTGACGAACTGTATAGCTGAATAAGCTGGTGCCCTGCGCTTGGCTTTCGAGTGGCGCTTTAGAATTTTGGAGATTACGATTACGATTATAGCTTCGTCATCTTTAATGATATTTGTGTGCTTGAATTTTTGTACACCAAAGTGCGGCATGTAGCCTAATTGGTTTCAACAGAGAATAGTCTTCTACTTTTTCTTCATTCTTTAGCAACCGCACTTGTAGAAATAAACGTATCCAGGTCAAGGCCATAGAAAAGTTTTCTTTCACAGTTAGAATATTCTAAAAGACGGAGATAAACAGCGACGCAGGCCATGGAAGAGCTAAGAAACGATACTAGGCCTAACTGTAATAATGCAAATTATAAACTTAATGAAAATTACTAGCCCAATAAAAAATAATGTGAAAATGAGAACAGATGCAAAATAAAACTACGAAGAACGAATGAGAAGTAACAAATAATCAAGCACAGTGTATTTTTCATTATTAGCAAATCCACACATTAACACAACCTCAATAATGCATAGTGAAACTACAAAGTAACGTTACAAAGGTGCAAATGCTGCAGCAGTCTCTGTGAGAGATCGCCTACCTTATTAGACTGGTTGATATCAGCTGAAACTAGGGACGACAGTTTCAGGCAACATATATCTTGGACTTCAATTCAGGGACATCATCAAAAAATCCACACATCAAGGTGTATCCTGATGATATAAAATCCGGTAGTGATAACTCGTTGCCTTTTGGTGTAGTTAGTTACCAGCCAAATATTTCTTTAAAATTCATTCTCTAAGATGTGCCTCAACGCGTTTTAAAATTTGTCAATTTTATCATAAATTGTCGAATTAATAAAAATTTCAATAAATTTTAAAAATGTAATACGCTAATTGTAATAGTGCTTAAGCATTAAATTATGACGTATTTAATGACCATGCTAATTAAAATTAATAAAATAACTATGTCAGCAATATTAAATAAACAATAAACATTATAAACAATCATAACGGTTGTAGACTATACTATGTCATTGAAAAGTGATTCAATACTTATTTATTTTTTTCTATTGATTGAACTCCGATTGAAATTCTGCTTTGTCATTGATTATAGCGTTGATTGATATTGTCTTAATCTTCTGTGTATGCTTCTCTTTAAGAATGAAAGTAAGCGATAAAGAAAAGCGTTGCATTTTTTCAAGATACCGTACGCTTAGTCTTTGTCCTACAATTTGTTTACATTGTCAAGGGGTGATTTAATCATAAGAAAGCATATGGACATTTTTTTCGCCGCAAGACGCGCTGTGCAATACAAACTCTTTTTATATAACCATGGCAACAAATTGTAAATTGTACTAAATTGTCATTTTGTATTTTGACACCAGGTCTCAAAACCCGTCTCTTTTCGCTTCCTAGATATTGAACCAAAGAACTAGAAGCTGAAATAGGCGATACGGATCAAGAGATATAAAATATTCTTCAATTCAGCAGTTGTATGTGAATTTGCCATATTTGCAAAATAGTAGGCCTAGTCCGATTTTGATGCCGTTTCCATATTCGATACCGAATATAGCCCTTTATTGGCCAGCAAAATTGCAATATAATCAAGTCTAATGGTTGCTGAGGCCATTGATGACACTAATATTCCGAAACTTTTATTCTCTCACTCTATTCTAATCAAAGAGGCCATTGATGACACGAATATTCCGAAACTTTTATTCTCTCACTCTATTCTAATCAAAGAATCAACCGAGCATAACTTCAGTTAGAAAACGGATATTTTTTATCCTGTACAAAGTATTTTGAAGCAGATTAACTGTAGAATATGACTGAATAAAAAGGTCAGAAACCAACATGTGACGGGTTTTGAGCCCTTTTGTCACATTTGTATTTGTTTTCTTGGACGCAACCACTTTGTCCCTTCATTGGTGTTCGCATTTTTCAGTTCAGTTTAGTTTTTATATAAATATTCGAACCAAACCTAATGGCCAATTACGCCTCACTTCTTTTCTGCAATAATTATCAGTGTTTCGCACAAATGTACGAACCGAGTTGTTCTGCTCAAAGGACCTTGGCGATGCTTCCTGTTCTTTCTTTATCCGTATCTTTCTCGTCACTGCCCCGAAATGTATTAGGCCTATAGACCTATTCGGTGTGCAATTTAATATGACTATATGCTTTTTTAATTTTTATCTAATACTCCGCCTCAGCATAGACATTAACATTGGCATAGACTGTCTCACCAATTTTGACTTTGAGTAAACGTGGCGCTTAAAAACACCCGAAGATCGTCATGCCCTGCCAGCATGCCCATATGGAGCCCACTTCGTAATCGTCGTAATTGTAATCGTAAACTCTACATTTCAAAAGAGCTACTCTAAAGCTAAGCACAGGGCACCAGTTTGTTCATGAGCGCTGACTGAAATTTTCGTGTGGAGCCTATAGAAATGGTAGCAGGGCACTGACAATAGCCTATATATATATTAGGGTGGTCCTTAGCAACATGGGACAAATTTTTTTAAATCTTTTACTGGCTCCCACCCTCTCATCTGATACTCCTCCAGTAGAAACTTATTGCTGCCAAAAATGGTTGTGATTGGTGCACATTTAGGGTATGCTCAATCCACTTCTTTGTGATGCTGTACAAGAGTATAACTATGCGACATTGCCAATGGTTAAAAAAGGTTCTATACCAATAAGTAAATGGGGCTTAAGGCTAAAGAATATACTATATACTCAAATGTAAAGTGCATTCTATTCAATCTTTCATATCTTTGTCTTTTCTTGGCTGATATAGCTTAATAATTGACAATTAGAACCCTTTTGATAATGAATAACTAGCTATTAACTACGGTACTCCATTGGAAATGCATTGCAACTTGTCAGATATTTCAACCATTACAATGCAACGGGCTGTAGGTGCGTAGAGCAGGCAGCCAATAAATAGTGAGTTGATGTGACATCGTATATATCAAGTTGATGCAGTCGTACAACAAACAATTATTAATGAATATGTTAAAGGAGGGTGACACCAGATGCCACTGAAAAGCAGTATAAAAGCAGCTGCCCCAGCGCAGTTTAACCAGTAGTTTGCTATACCAGTTTTGTAAGATAGAGACTACAGGAGACGAGAAAGTGGACCGATTACCAGTCATTGTTCCAGGATCTGGCATTGAAACAACTCCTGTCTGTACCGAGGCTGTCTTCCGGAACCGGTCAGGCAATGACATATGCAATGGCATATGCAATGATTGAGGGCGTTAAGGATTGCATCGACGGACTCTGTTTTGACGCAACTTTCAGCAACTAAACAGAGGACGAAAGAAAGGAGCTTGCGTTTTGATAGAGAAGCTACTGGAGAGAAAAGTGCTCTACTTGGCATGCAAGCATCATACCCATGAAATTCTTTTGGAGGAAGCCTTCAGCACCACAGTGGTCCAATGTTGTTGTCACAGATTACAAGCCTGGCGTGGAAGTTCCGGTCATTGCAGATGCACTCTGTGTTATTTCGGCTGAGGTCATGGACTTTCCACCTCCCAGAGTTTCCTTCATGAAACCGGGTGCCAACCCCCGTGCCCGATTCATGGCAAGATTAATAAATACACTTAAGATCTTCCTGTTCAGAGATTCTGCCGTCAAACTGACGAAATGAGAAGCACAAGATCTTGAACATTTCTGCGTCTTTGGTGTCGGGGTGTGTATAAAGTTCTGGTTCCTCTCCCGACTACCAGCTGCAGCTCCGATCAGTGACTTGAAACCATTGAAACTACTCACGACATTTGACTCGCCAGCATCCAAGGGTGTTCTGAAGTAGTGTGGGCAGCTTTGGTATCTAAATAGCTGATAGCATAAGCCTTCTCTGACCAATGTAGTCGAGTAAGAACAATGGTGGAAGGACTCAGTCAGAAAGGAAAGAAGGATCCTCCAAACCTTATTTATCTGGACCAGTCCAAGGTTCCAGAATTAAGATTATGTGATTTGTGACCGCGAACACGCAAACACACGTAATTTCTTAACCCTCAGGCTACCAAGCTTTTTTTGTGACACTGACTACCAGGGGGTGGGTACCACCCCCCCTGGATTTTGGGTCTCGTTTGAGATATCATATCTTGTAATATATCATTGGATTCAGCATTCATTTCTGCACAGAATGGTATATTTAGTTGAACATTATGTGAATGCACCTAGAAATTACATCACTTTTAACAACGGAACCCCTTAATTAGCGATATTTTATATTATTGCGTACATTTTGTACTTTTGGATAAAAAAATATAAGATTATGTGTGTTTTGAAACTGATCTAAGTCAAATACATCCCTACACATGTTTATATACGTATAAATATACATACATACATATATATCCATACATATATATCGGTTTACGTTGTGATGCTGTATTCAGCCATTTTCACACAGATTACGCGTATTTTTATTTATTTTGATCACTTCCGGTCATCAAAAAACAAATTAATCAGTATGAAAAAATAGCACTACATGTCCTCTATGCAACGGCATAATTTATTTCTCTTCAAAAATAAATTATGAATACGTTATAATCGAAAAAACATGAAAAATGTGTGAAAGTGTAATCTATTTTCATACATTTTAATTTATTTTGAGCACTTCCGGTTGTCTCAGGTCAACTCAGTGACCATAGAAATGTAGCCCCACATTCCCTCTATAGAATGGTATAATTTGTGTCTCTTAATATTAAACGACGGATAAGATATAGTCGAAAATCTAGGGGGTGGTATCCACCCCCTGGTACCTCAGGTATATTGGGTATAACTTTTGAACGGTGTGAGATATCATCTCACATTTTACCTCAAAACGTGTGTAAATGAACCCCCCCTACAGCTACCTAAAAGGTCAAATTTTGATTCCATACGGAAAAAGTTCAAAATGAAAAAAACCTACCTAGGGGGGCAAACACGCCCCCCCTTGGCGTAACCTGAGGGTTAAAGAATCTTGACCTGGCAGATTCCTTGCTGGAAGTCAATCCGGAGGTCTTGCTGACAAATCCAGACTATCCTCAAGCAGAAGACGGTGTTCGAGCTTCGTGTTGTCGACGATACTGCAGAAAGAGGGGTGGCACTGATGCAAGAATACAATGATTTGCTGACAAAAGATGAGGGGCAGCTCAATTTGCTCTTATTGTCATCAAGGAACACCGCAAGCTGTACCACGATAGCCACAATGCTACTGTCCTCCAGGGTTTCGCTTCTGTTTCGTACCAAACTGCTGGGACTGGACTCAAAGAGCAGAATGGATCTGTACTATGAACTACACGTAGTAGAATGTACTATTGTACTTGACCATTTACACTACTGCACTGCATTCGAATGATTGATCATATCGTATCGGAAGCCTCATGTTTGTGCGATTGCAGGAAATAAGCAAAAATTTTAAGTGGATTGAGCATACCCTAAACATTGACCAATATTAAAGAAATTTTATACCAAGTAGTTTCTACCAAGGGAGAACCTATTTGGAGGGTGGGACGGTGGAAATTTGAAAGTTGAAAAATAAGGACCACCCTAATATATATATATATACATAAAAAATGCAACTATTGAGCAAGATTCTAATTCACTGAAAACTTGAATAATAACAGTCAGCGGTAAAATTGTTACCAGGTTGTTAGGAATAGAATGGTAAAGAACAAAATGGTAGGCGCAACATGATAGGTTAGGCCTACAAGGCCCTACATGCTATAGAGCCAGCCAAAGGAATGACTAGTTATTAGGCCGCTGTTGATTTTGGCACCAGCGTAAGAGTGTTAGGATACCCGTTTAGGCCTATAATTATTTAAGAGATCGTTGGGATAGACCACTGATGTTAGTGGGATAGACGTTTTATCATTGCGACAGACAAAAGATCAACATAGGAATCTATTCAAAAGATTGTGAACTCGTGAAAAAATGCGGTGTCTTTCTGCCCACAGGTAATCGTTATCGTTATCGTAAACTCTAAACTTCTAAAGCGCCACTCGAAAGCCAATCGCAGGGAGCTTATTCACGGGCGCTGGTGGCGCAACGTTGTAATATTTAGACCAGGTTTTAAATATGATGCTGTACAGACTGTCCACAGGAAAATATTTTTACCCTTAAATTATAATTATTCGTCGATTTTCATCTCTTGATATAGTAACCTTCAGTGCATTTGTTTTGTAAAGCAACGACCTGAGTCAGGTCACACAGGATGTGATACTATCTGACTGCCAGGGGCACTGTAGAGCATATGCGCTGATACTAGTCACACCGCATTTAATAAGGACTTTCCAGTCGTGCATAATTGGTCCTTGTACCTGGGTTGCAAGTCAAACCAAAGATTTCAATCAGTGTCCTTCTTACATCTTTAGATCAAACGCAACAGCCTACAGGCAGGTAGAAAGAACGATCGACAGCGGATGTAATCTAAGATTTAATTAGCATTTCTTCAATGAATTGATCGTGTGATATCCTTCATCAACGCTGTGAATTTGAATGTGTGCCAAGCCATTCAAGTTGTCCGGGTACGGATCGTGATAACTAGAGATTTAAATCTCTAAAATATTCCACTATCGGGAGGCGAATCGTGATCCGCAAGCACTCTCTTTATTGCAATTGCCATTTGGAGTTATCACATAACTGAACAATAACTAATATTTATTCATATCTGCAGATCAAACGAAAGGTGGGCCTAGAGGGGATTAAGTGGGATTGATAAAATCAGCGAGTAAAGAGAGCCAAGGTAAGGACAATGTATGCGCACCCCTTTATGAATAGTCGTCATCACGTACACAATACTACACAGGCAGTGGTAGGCATTTTACGCAGTCGATGGCGTCGCGAGTGTTGTGAGCCTGAGAACAAGCAGAATATCAGACAATGTTTAGACAGAATCTGTACCAGATAAAGGAACTAGCAGACATCGCAACATAGTGTGCGTTGTGGCGAAGGCGCTGTTGAACTATCAGGTAAGTCGCAACATTGTGAACTAATGCTATAAATGAGCCATTCAGAATAACAGTGGACAAAGTACCTAAGAAATCCTATGTAGGCCTACTTGGTCCACTATTATTCTGACGGGCTCAACTGTTGTTATAGCGTTATAATAATGCTAGGGAGTATACCCCGCAGTCGATCGAGTCGAGTGTATACGATCGACTTGGCTCGGCCGACGATCGACTCGATCGACTTCGTCGACTCGCCGACCTTTCGACGACTCGGTCGACTTGGCTCGGACGACGATCGACTCGATCGACTTCGTCGACTTGGACTATAGTCTCGTGGCCATAATTGCAGACTTGGAACCTCTTGAAGGGTTCCGTCACTGTTCAGCATATGCTCCAAATTATAGACATACATAATTATGCTCTAAATCGCCTGTTAAAATTGCAAGTATTTTTTCACTAATCCACATGACACTAATTATATTTCATTTTATGACATTTCCAATTCGGAAGGCAACCATGTAGGCATTTTTCCTTTCTAAAAAGATAGAACGACTAGGGCAAATAGGCCTATATTAATTGTGGGCTGCAGCTGCGGCTCCCATTAGTACTCACTCTATAGAGTGGACCAAAATGTTGCCACACATCCGAGTGAGAAGTCGACGCGTTCAGTCTTGTTCTAGCGTACAGACTTTCGAACGTTTTGAGATCATCGTTACTGACTACAGAGCTAACATTTCCTGAAACGACGGCATTCTTAACACATATTAATCGCTCCAATTTTCACCGTAAAACTGTGAAAAAGTATCTCTATAGCCTAACTTCCACTAATAAGAATGCGCCAAGAGGTTCATTTGCACTGAACTTTATATTGGGTTCATAGGGTAGTTGTTTGTTTACACAGAATTACGTCATTATATAATAACATTAATAAGGTCTGTCATTTTGTGAAAAAAGGTAAAATATTTCAGAGTCGAGTCGAGTCGAGGAAAGAACGATCGACTCGACTTGGCCGAGTTTACGATCGACTCGATCGATCGACTCGATCGGCTGCGGGGTATACTAGGGAGCCTAGGGTCTTATGTAAGATCACTCCCAAATACATGGATTTATTAATAGATATTTGGATAAAAGAATTCAATGCGTTAGTTTTAAATGTAGATGATGATATCAACAATGCACCTCTTAGGGCCTTGCTATTTGAGAATTGAGTGGTGGACACCAGTGAATTTCAGCAGGCGCGTAACTAGCATTACGCAATTACGCAACTGCGTAAAGATTTTAGCAGCTCTCAAAATTTTTTAACCGTTTAGATTACTTTTTGACATTCTAGATTACTATTATTCGTTGAATTTCTAATGTGCAGACTTTATTACTGTAACAGTCAGTAAAACATTTCCCTTCGCCGACATAGTGAAAGACTGCAAATTTCGTGGCACTTCTGAAATTTCGATCACAGACCGACACTGTAGATTAAATCATCGTAAGCTAATGTCATCTGGTCCACGCAAAACCCAGTACATAAGTCCGTTGATTCAAAAATCAGCTGATCCACCTGTGTGGCCTGTGAGTTCGAGACATTATTGTGGCAGAATGTCGTGCGGCTAGGTTGTACACTTTATTGTTTGCTGCGAGCACAGAACAGATATCGGTCAGCTTATACGATATGTTGATAGCGTGAACAACCCGGTTCTCAGCATGTGGCAAAAGAACAATTTATAGGGCCTAACTGTCATCCCAAGTTTTCCCAACGCTTGACACCACTGGCGAAACTATTGCGACACTCATAAAGCAGCAGCTTTATGAAGTTGGTTTCTGTATATGTTAAGGTATCTTGATAAGGACAATTTGCTGCCGACTTTTCAATCTGGTTTTCGTAAGGGCCACTCCACGGAGACGCTGTTAGTTCGCCTCCTCTCTGATATCTATGGGGCTATTGATAGGTCACAGGTCATCCATCCTCTTAGCATTATTTGCTGTCAGCACGGCGTTTGACACCGTCGATCACGATATCATTCTTAGGCGCCTATCTACCTCGTTTGGCCTTTCTGGTAACTTTCTTGACTGGATTGTTTCCTACCTCCATCACCGTTCCTTCTCTGCGGTCTACGTGTCTACCAGGACTCCATCATGTGTTCCTGTCCCGTTTGGCCTGCCCCAGGAATCTGTGCTGGGCCCTCTCTCTAATTATATTATTTATACTGCTGATACTGGTCCTCTCCTGGCCTCTTGCTGAGCCTTGCTCTGTGCTGAACCAATCTTATGCGGGTGACCTGCAGGCGTTTTGCACTGTCCTGCGTCAGCAGCCATTACCGAAGCCCGGGCCATGAACCGGGCAATGGAGGCTCTCGAGGCCTGGATGTCTCCAATCGCCTGCGGCTAAACTCATCTAAGACCCAGTTCATTTGGCTTGGCACGCGCCAGCAGCTCGTCAAAATTGATTTGGAGGCCCTTGCCCAGGAGTTCCCGCAGATTACTTTCTCACAGTGGCAAAGAAATTAATTAATTGATAAATCCAGGCAGGCTATCAACTTTATAAAATAAAATTATAGGCGTGTATGTAATGAGATCGACGATCGTCATGAAAACTGCAATCTCTTAGGGAAAATAACATATCCAAAATTAAGTGGCCAAGGGCAGCATTTTGGGCCGTTGTCAAGAAATAGAGTATCCCCCATACATGAGTATCCCCTTTAGCGAAATGGAGTATTCGGTTTAGTTTGCATTTTTGGCGGTTTCTAAGTGTATTCAGTCGTACTGTTTGTATTTATTGTACACAGAAAATATTGTAAGTTGCGTATCTTTTATTTGTACGTCGACCTGAAATTAATTTACTTCGTTTTTGGTGATTTTGTCAAAATCACCAAAAACGAAGTAAATTAATTTCAAAACGATTTTGACGGGATTTTCGTCTTGGCTATCGTGACGCGTATGACGATGGGGATAGAATTGTTTACCCCCGGATACTCTAAACTGGTTTATTCCATCCGGGGATAAATTCATACATCCCCCGGATAGTCTTAGGACGGATACTCTATTTCGTGATACCGGTCGCCCCGGGCGGCATTTCAGCCCCGTACGCCATTGCTTTTTCATCCTTTGTCCGGGACCTTGGTGTCACATTAGACCAAGAACTAACGTTCACGCGGCATATCAGCCTGCTATGCCGCGATTGTGTATACCAGCTGCGTCAGCTTAGAGAGGTCTTCCGTTCCTTAACCTTTAATGCTGCCTTAATGCTTATCCACTTCTTTGTTGTTTCCCGTTTTGATTATTGCAGAGGGCGGCGACTCGGGTTGGGTGCACATGCTTGGTTCGGGTCTTACGCTCGGCGGCACGCTATATTGGTTGCATCCCAAGATTCCGCCATGTTACTTACTATATGCGGGATGTCTTGCATTGGCTTCCTTTCCCACAGTGGATCGCTTACCGGATCACTTCCTTGGTCTGGCGCTGATGTGGTCTCTGTTTATCTACAGGAGCACCACCCTCAACATCCAGCACCGTGGTTCTCCTCGCTTTTCTAGGCAGGCTGAGGTTCTTGTCTCCCGGTCGCGGACTTCTATTCTGCAGCGCCGTGCTTTTCCTGTTGCTGGCCTGCAATCTGGAATGGACTTCCTTTGGCACTACACCTAATGCCGAGAGCCCTTCAGATCACGTTCTATTCTAACTTCAAGACTGTTCGGACTTCGGAGTTGGGTCGGGTGCGCTCCTAAGTAGATAATCTTGAAGGGGCGCTATGTAAATCTCTGTAATGAATGAATGAATCATAATTTGCCAAAGAGCTGATGTAAAATGTTATTACTTTTAACCAAAAGATTGTCTCCAAAATGAACCATTACAAACCAACAAATAAATTTGTTTTCTTATGCTTTAGATAATTGCTTTGATGAGTCTGTCTTTTTCTAGTCTACGTTGGTTGCTGGGACTTTGCAGCTGAACCCATTTTAAAAATAAAATTATGAAATTATAATTATAATTTTCCAAAGAACTTATTAAAATGTTATTACTTTGAATCAAAAGTTGGTCTCTAAAATGGACCATTACAAACCCCTAAATGAAATTTTTTCTTACCCTGGGGAGAGGGCACAGCCCCTCCCCAGACCCCTCCCTCAGAGTTCTTCAAAACTGCGTAATTTTATGGAAGACCTGGTTACGCCACTGAATTTCAGTCAAAAACCCTGACGTTTGCATCAATTCAGCCAGCTGCTGCCTATAGCAATAGCATGCCTGGGTGGTAGCATGGTGCATGAATTCATTCCGCTCGTGTGTGCTGATCATTCGATGCGCAATTGCGCATATAGGTTCCGATCTAGAAATGGCCAACTTGAAAATGAGCTTTACGGAGATAAATCCGACCAGAAGAGAACATCAAGTATGATACCAAAAAAACTGACAGATAGTGTCATCCGACAAAAGTTTGAAGACGATACAGAGACATATCTAAAATAATCAAGTGTCATAAAAGTAGTTAAAAGATAATAGAATATTTTCACAAAAGACCGGGAGTACGACAAGGATGTTTCTTATCGCCATACCGAGGCTGGAATGAATTAAACGGATGGCTGATGAATAATCTCCGATTTTGCTGACGACATTGGCTTCCTCAATAGAAGCGGACCAGAACTACAGGATATTACGACACATATTGACGAAACCAGTAGAAGATTGGTCCTAATTATCAGCGCAGAGAAAATCAGAACATTAGTGACTGAAAATACCAGGGATACACCATAGGGCCTAACTATCAACATCCAAAGAGAAATTTTTAAGCAAGTAGAACAATTCGTCGACAGGAGGTCTAGTAAAGGCAGATGGCAGCAACGACAAACGCATACACAGGGTAATTGGACGTAAAGAAGACCAAAAGAAATATATATACGAGATGATGTTATAACGGAATTTTCTATAAGAATCGGAATGCTGGACAATGCGAAAGCAACGAGAGAAAAGAATTCTTACAGCAGCACTGAGTTGGCTACCGAAGATCGCAGGGATTTCAAGACTGCGGAAATTTGGAAACAATGACTTTAGACAAGCATTAGGTATCCAAAGAACTCTGCTAGACAAAGTCGTTCAACGAAGACTCCGATGGTTTGGACATGTACAGAGCTGACAGAATTCCATTACATTTTAAGATTCGCAGAATTCCATTACATTTTAAGATTCGAAGGAAAAAGAAACAAAGGCAGACCAAGACTATGAAGGAAAGACAACATAAATGAGGACATAACATCACTTGCACTAACAGTGGATTAGCACTGGACTTGACAAATGACCGAAGAGTCGAGGATAGTGCAGATCTTTCATTCGTACCTATCGCCACCAGCGGGCTGCCGTCAGAAACTGGTGATAATAATTAATTATACCCAGTAAGATCGAAATAATATTTTATATATATAAAACATAAAAATTATGTCAAAATATTTGTATTATCTTCTGTTTCAAGAGTGAATTTATATTTTTACTATTTTACTTCCAGATAAAATTAACTGTTTTGCCCCAGAATATCTTTATTTTGCTACAGGGTAAATTTTCATATTAATTGCAACTTGTAAGCATCTAAGAATTTTCCCTAAAGAATCTTGTTGAAAATTCTGACTTTGTGATTGAGTGAAAACTTTCAACACAAATTTAAACGCCTAAGTCTGCAGTTGTGTTTAAGCCAAGGGATCTATGTATCAGACTCAAAAATCTTGGACTAAAAAAAGGCGGTGACTGTATAGCTGCAAGGGACGCTTAAATATCAAAGGTTAATCAAGTGGCTGAGCGCAGTTAACTTTAAAAAATTTAGCTATCAATAATAAATTATTAGTTTCATCCATGACTCTAAGAATAACGAAAAAGTAATGACAAATATTTGCAACGAGGACGATGTACAGCAGCTTTCAGGTATTTTGCTAGAGATTTTCATTATTTACACGATCTACACAACGCTTGATTTAAGTGCATTTTAGCGTAGATCTATTTTATTGATTGAGGAGGTAGAGTTGTATTTTACCGTATTTAATTATTTCAATGGTTTTCATGATAACTGTAATGAATTCAGCTTCTATTTATTTTAAGCAAGATTCTTTTCATCAATCCCACTTCCATTTAACTTAAAATTATTTTCATCAATATCACTTCCATTTTAGCAAGAATTCTTTTCGTCAATCCAACTTGTATTCGACGAAAGCTGAAACCTATGCAATGGCGAGTCATTTACGACGCTAAGCTACACGCTTTTTCATCAATCCAGCTTCTATTTTAGTAAATAACTAGTTTCATCAACTTCCATTTCGGCAAACAATTATTTTATTCAACCTAGCTTTCATTTACGGAGACACATATGAAAAATACTAAAATGCGCTAAAAATCGACCGGCAACATCATGAATTAAAAACGCTAACATGCACTATTACTCTACTCTTATAAGCCAATGCTAAAATGAAAGGACACAAAATCATCTACCTGTATAACTTTACAAATAATCTGTGATGGGCAAAATACTTTTCAAAAGTATTTTGAAAATACAAAATAAAATACTGTTCAAAAGTATTTTGAAAATACTTTTACAAAATACTTTTCAAAATTATGAAAATACTCGTGAAAATAGTTTTTCAAAATACTTTTGCGAAATCAACAGTGTCTATTTTTATTGCTACTCACTAGTGTGTACCGTTACATCGCATTAGTGTGCTTGACAATGATCTGTAGTTTCTAATGACTTGAAGCATTGATATAACTGTAATTGCAATTAGTAACTTCTATTGTGCGGGTGTCTAATACACAAGGAATAGACCGATGGCACACCAAAATCAAGTCTAATCAGGTCAATATCCAGAAGATCAGTCCTTATCATTAAGACAGATAGGCAGCCTATATCGGTGGATAGGCGGTTTCAAAGAGACAATTTTTAAGTTGAGAACGAAATAAACACAAGCCACTGATCAGAGCGCAAGTATACACAGGAAGGGAGTTCCTAACTGTAGGCAGTGGCGGCGCCAGGGGGGCTAGGGGTGCTTAGCCCCCTAACTGCAGTTCAGCCCCCTAAAAGGTATAGAAGTGGAAAACGCTCGTTCACTAAGAACAGTTCTTGATATAGTTAGCCTATGTATAATACAAAGGAAAGAAGACCAAACAGAGAACCTGATACATATCCTTACACTAGAAACTCGCAAGTATCACAAGTTGATGTGGCCAGAATATTAATTAAACATTTTTACATTAAAATAATAATTTTGGCACAAGTTTTGTAAGATTTATTTCTGAAAAGTACTTTAGAAAAGTATTTTGGAAAGTATTTTGGAAAACTATTTTGAATTCTCCTAAATACTTTTTAAAACTATTTTGAAAATACTTTTACAAAATAGTTTTCAAAAGTATTTTGAAAATAGAAACTAAAATAGTATTTTCTATTTTGAAAATAGAAAGTATTTTCAAAATAGAATTGTGCCCATCACTGCAAATAATGCAGTAATGTCAGTAGTGAAACCGAAAGTGCCATAGATTTTTGGTGTTCGAAATAGGGTGGTAATTATATCAGTAATTATAGAGTACAACAGATCTCAAAACTTTAATTTTATAACGGACAGATCTATATCTTCAAATATTTCTAACTGCGATCGTTTACGGCCTACAATTCTGTTAAGATAGACTATAATCTGTTATTTGTGAGATCGAAGTTTCCTCTTCTGGGGCATTTATCTTTGAAAGGCAAGTAGGCCTACCATTTCAGCCTAGGCCAGTACAAATAGAGAAATCTAAAATGTTTTGGTTTTTAGGATCCGTCTGGATAAGAAAATGGCTGCGAAAGATTTAGACAACAGTGAGCTTAAAAAGCAAGAACAGCTCGAGGATATCATCACATGTTGTATATGCACCGAAGTCTATACAGATCCAAAGAACTTGCCCTGCATTCATACATTCTGCATGAAATGTATTCGAAATGCTGGACTTAAAAGCAACAAAGGACCTGGAGATGAGATGCCTTGCCCGATCTGTAGACGAATGTTCAAGATTCCAACAGAAGGATTTCCTGGACTACCTAAGAATTTCTTCATTGAGAGGCTGATACAAGTGTCAAAGGTTTCAGACCCGACTGTAGTGGTGAATGCCTTATGTTCTCTGTGTTTGGAGGAAAGTAAAAAACAGACAGGCGCACAAACTCCGACAGCTGATACATACTGCATTGATTGCAAACAAAACTTGTGCAATGAATGCTGCCGTGAACACAGAAATTTTAAAACCACAAAGAATCACAGATTGATTCCAATAAGTGAATATGAAAATGGCCAAAATGTGATAGCTGATCAAGCACCAAGTGTTTGTGAGATACATGAGCAAAAGATTCTGAATGTATATTGTGCTTATTGTACAATAGTTGTATGCGCCATCTGCTTCACTGACGACCATAAGAATCACGAAGGTTCTCATGTTACCAAATATGTGGATGGCTTTCGGAAGCAGATACAGAACAATGTTGACGCAATGAGTGATTGCATCGCTCAGGCTCAGATGAAAAAGGCGGAACTTGTGAAGGCGAAGGAAGAAATGCGGCAAATGGTGGAAAGCTTAGAAGGTGTTGTAGAAAAGAGAAAAGACGAGATAAAACAGTTACCTGATAAACACGCAAGACGTCTTCTACAAAGTCTATGTTATGAAAGAAAAAGTAGATTGAAAGAAATCCAATTGACAACAGATGATATTGATGCTTATCTGTCGAACTTAGAAAGCTACAAGTCTTACTGCCAAAGAATAATGAATAAAAGATCGGCTAGCGACATCTGTCGCGCAGTTTCGGACTTATCTGCTACAACTATGGAGTTGCAGCAACAGAGTCAATCTATAATTGAGCGAGGAATTCAGGAATTCAAGTTCCGTTTTAGACAATCTGAACTCGAAGATTATGGAAACTTGATTGGAGTAATTGAAGGTAAGTGGCTTCCTTTTGAAAATCATCACTTGAATTGCGTCAAAACATACTTTATGCTTGTTTTTGATATCATTAAATTTTCATGTTTTTGGTTCTTCAATGTAAATTTTTACCTAATCGCGTGGTCGAAGATTTTACAAAGGTATTTATAACATAGGTATTTACTTGTATATATTTTGAAAACATAATTTTATTGAGTATTCTATAGATTAATGACAAAGATAACACGCACAACAGGTCTATCACTATGCGTCTTTGGATGAACATTGTAGCCTATGGTGTAGTACACAGTCGATCAATGCACTGTGGTACACAGCGATTTGCCCAAAAAAAATTTAAATTGCACCATATAATTATATTAGGCTGGAGTTGAAAAAAATATTTTTTGAGCAAACGTTTTCCAATAGTGATCAAAAGTTGCCATCATGTTAGTGTAAACAGAGTGCAAAATATTTTTTATTTTGTTCGGTGTCTTCTGCCTTCTACCGGCGGTAATATTTTACTATGTAAAATTCTTTGGAAACACGTAGTCCATGTAATGCATTTTTCTTGAACTGTGGCCGAAGCATCAGATCGATCCACCATATCAGATCAGGGCATCAGGCGGTTGCCAAAATCGCACCTGGTGTGATACAGGATTGTTGAACCATAACGCCTAATGAGTGCAGCGACGTCATTGACAGGAACAAATTAGGAGTGAACGAAAGAAGTTCCAAAGATCTGCTAAAGCTGGATTTGTCAGTATGACTCTGAGTGTTGAAGCCCTTTGCATTTCTTTTAACGGTCGAGAGGACAGAACCTTAGTTCATGAGAATATGAACAGAAAATTGCATCGCAGAGTTCATTCATTCATTCATTTAAGAAATTTATATAGCGCCTGTTCAAGATGCCTACTCAGTCACGGCTAAAGATAAAGGACTTAAGCAGTTTGTAGAAAGCAGGCAGATAATTGAGGGGCAGTAACCTTAGCACATGCGGGAACCCATTCCAAGTGGAGGGGCCAACGACCGAGAGGGCTCGACGCTATCTGAACAAAGAGTGGGCCCGAGTGACCAGGAGCTCCCCCTTAGCTTTAAAACCAACGAGATGTGTTCTTCTATTTTAAATCTTCGTCACTGCCGTACCAGCCCCGTCACAAGCATATTTTCCTACTGTCCTTTTCCCATGATGATACTGTGGTCCTTAATTGTCAGGTGGCCACGCCTTTGTCACCTGTAGAGTTGATCATTGTCGCTCGGTTCATGCTGGTCACCCTTCGGGTTTAATAGGGCGCCTTGGCCGGGTCCTTCGTTCTGCTGCTCAGCTTGTTGGTTATATTCCAAAATATGCCCCAGTCTCTACCTACATGCGAGAAGTATAATTGCACTGACTTCCTGCCTTGAAACGCATTTCCTAGAGGATAGCAGCGCCTGTCTGGTAGTTTCCTCAGAGGTAGTGCTCCGTCCTACCTGTCCGACCTCTGTCGCTCGGTATCTGACTTAGCATCCCCGTCAAGCTCTGCAATATACGGCTAAGGGGAGCTCCTGGTCATTCGGGCTCACTCTTCGGTCAGACAGCGTCGAGCCCTCTCGGTTGTTGGCCCCTCCGCTTACTACCTCTGAATAATCTGCTTGCTTTCTACAAACTACTTAAGTCCTTTACCTTTACCCTTATCTGGGCTGGGAGTCTGAATAGGCATCTTGAAGAGGCGCTATATAAATTTCCTAAATGAACAAATGAATTAACTCTACGATGCAATTTTCCGTTAACCTTCTCATGACCGTCAAAATAAATGCCAAGGCAACAACATACTGACAAATCCCGCTTTAGCAGATCTTTGGCATTTCTTTCGTTCTCTCCTAATTTTGTTCCTGTCAATGACGTCGCTGCACTCATTAGGCGTTATGGTTCAACAATCCTGTATCACACCAGGTGCGATTTCTGCATCTGCCTGATCTGATATGGTGGATCGATCTGATGCTTCGGCCACAGTTCAAGAAAAATGCATTACATGGACTACGTGTTTCCAAAGAATTTTACATAGTAAAATATTACCGCCGGTAGAGGGCAGAAGACACCGAACAAAATCAAAAATATTTTGCACTCTGTTTACACTAACATGATGGCAACTTTTGATCACTATTGGAAAACGTTTGCTCAAAAAATATTTTTTTCACTCCAGCCTAATATATATAGCTATGTCTTGTTATATATTTTTTAGTAGTGAATCCATCACCTGAAGCATGGGAAGAAAAAATTAGCAAACTAGGTCTATCCCAATATCCATGTTCTGGTAAACCCGTAGTTTAGGTTGGTAAATTATTTTATAACGTCAAATTAAAATGGAAGCTGGATTAAGGAAAAAATTGTTTCACTAACTCGAAGTGGGATTGATGAAACCATTTCTGTCTTTAGGCCTAAATAGAAGTTGGATTGATCGGAATAATTTTTACTGCAAATAGAAGCTGGATTGATGAAACTAAGTTTTTGATGCAATAGAAGCTGGAATGATAAAGATATTTGTTGCCTTAAGTAGACCCATGAGAATTGTTCTTTGCTTAAATAAAAGTTCCATTGATGAAAGATATTTTGTTGGTTAGATAGAAGTTGGATATTTTTTTCACGAAATGGAAACTGAATTGATGAAAAAATTTCACGATGAAATGATAGCGGGATTGATGATAGTTATCATGGAAATAGGTAGACTGCTTACTTACCGACATCAAGTATGGCATTGAAGACATTCAAATAATTTACCAACCTAAGCTACGGGATAACCCATGTTCTTTAGGCTCACAATGAGTTTGAGCCAACTACTTGATAATGACATGATAAATTTAAAAAGTGATATGATGCAGTCCACCGTCGTAATCGTGATCGTACAACCAAATTTTATAAAGCGGTTCTCTAAAGCTAAGGGCAAAGCACGATCTTATTCGAGAGTCCTTCCATAATGTAGTAAATCAGACTAAATCAACGCTTTCTGCAGGCTTACCGCAACAGCCAATCACGATCACTGTTCTTATGATGGGCCCAGCACTTCTGACTAAGCTTATGTGTAATAATATTATGTAATATGGAGCCAACATATTTGTAGACTGATCGTCTAAATAATAACCCGATTGCAGCCTGGCTTTCGTGCGCTATTGACTGGTTCCTTGCGCAATGGAAGTTACTAGTGAATTGTCATTTCAATTAAGTAAGTAAGTAAGTAAATATATTCTATATTTATCCAACGGCATAACCGGACTTTGCCTTACATGAAATTACACATTATAAAGCATTCTTGGTAAAAACGTTTTTCGCATTCAGTTGTCAGACTGGGGGACAATTCGATCATGCAGTCTGGGACGCAGGGAATAGGGGAGTGTCTTTACAGAAGGGTGGGGCGGGTTCCGAACATGGCCCGGGTCCACCAAGGCAGCAGTAAAGAGGTTCCCATCTGCCGTTCTACACAGCTGTTCTACATGTAATGTTGGGCTGCCCTCTGGTAGGTAGCGCCGTCGGACCAGACGGTCCATCACGGACTGTAGTCTATTGAGCTCCTGCCGCCCCACAATATAACTGGACAAGACTGACTGGGATGCATATAAGTATGTCAAGTGGTCGGAAAATTAAATAAATTTTAAGTCAATGCAAATGTCGTTACGTTTTTCAGAAGAAGGTGACTTAAAGCCAAAGAAAAAAAGTATGCAAAATCAATTAGCAGAACAAAGTAAAGAAATTGACATCTTAGGACAGGAAAACGAGGAAATGAGAAAGGAGAGAGCTAGCCATAAAGCACATATAAAGAAACTGAAGCAAGAGCTGGAGAACAATATAGCAGCAATAAAAGCACTTCAGGTCAACAACGACAAACTAAAGCAGGAACTTGATGCGGAGAAAACAACCAACAATTCCCTTCAAACCAGCAATGACAAATTTCTTGTCAAATTGGACGTGTATAAAGCGAAAATTATGACATTAGAAACCAACCCCATGGGACTCAAGAAAGAATTCGGTATGTATGTATATATGCATGTATGTATGTGTATAATATGTATGCATGCGTTTTTGTTGCTGTGCTTCCCCTTTTGCCATGTAGGGCCAGCTGGTCTCTAACTGCTTTCTAGAACCATCCAGGATGACGTATGACCTGTCATCCTCGATTTGGACTGTTCTCCGGTCGTCAACTTCTGGGATCTATCATCTGTGAGAAGCCTTGAATTGACAATGCGGTCATTACATTTCGAATCTTTATTAACTTCGACGCTATTTCTGCTTTAAAGTGTGTTTCAAGCAACAGGAAGATACGCCGTGCGGCTGTTAGGTTCTCCTTCTTGGCCGAGTGTGAGAAATCAGTTCCCAAAGGAGTGGAAGAGGACCCATTACTCGAAACATACGTGATTATGTATGTACGATTGTACGTGTATTTGTATGTATGCATGTATGTTTAATATGTTATATGCATTCATGTATTGTATTTATTGTATTATCTGGATTTTCATAGAGCTCGTTTTAGGAACTACAGGTACTCAAAAGGGGTTAGAGCATAACTGTCTACAGGAGACCTGAACAATGAACATACACATCTTTGAGTCAACTTGGCCGACGTGATAAAGTTAGTAATAATGATGCAGTCCACGTCGTAGTCGCAATAATCGAGATCTTAAACTCTAAATTAATAAAGCGCTTCTTTTCCGCAGGTTTACCGCAACAGCCAATCACGATCACTGTTCTCATAATGGACCCATCACTTCTGACTATGTGTAATATGTGATATGGACTAGGGTGGTCGCATCTCTAATGGAAAATTTTCAACTTTATTTGTTTACTTTCGCCAACCCGGCATTCCGTGCCAATTGGTTCAAACGTAACGTAGCCCAAAAATTATCAGGATCGAACAATATCTAGGACTCGCACAACGTCTTTGAAATTTTGATTTTTGCAAATAATTTTCGTCATTTCGAGAATAAGTATTTGATTCGCTGTTTTGGACCTATGTTTAGTTTTATATAGAAAGGTTGGATGATTTTACTTAAGCACAACTAAAAAAATAATTTCTACAATGTTTATGTTCTCGTTGATTGTTTATTATTTATTTTATTGGCATTTTAGTGGTATTTGATCCGTGAGTTCCTGAGACCGATAACCACTAATCCATCCAAGCAAGCATACACAATGTTAGGTCTAACCTAAATCTTCATTGCACGACAGTAGGCCTACACACTAAGAACAGAGTGTCACATATATTATGTAATATATAATTCTATATAGTATATTATGCATCATACAATTATATATAATACAAGCAAAGTTTCCATATAAAAGTTTGTGTTCTGAACTACAATCTCCTTTTAGTTCCAGTTGTAAATATGGACCTACTGCTCTTCCTTCCTCTTGCATCAGATATTTAACGTGTGCTTTATCTTCACGATTAGAACCAGCTGTATTCTTCATTGGTAAAATTGTAATCAACAGCACTTTATCTTCACCATTAGAACCAGCTGTATTCTTCATTGGTAAAATTGTAATCAACAGCACTTTGCACAATAGGGAGACCAGCGCAAGAGAGGCTTTTTTGGAACACATTTTATATTTTCACAAATATATATAAAATAATGCCACAATCTTTCATAGGCATGTTGGAAACTCATAAAGCTAACAGAAATACCTTGAAAATTGACTATATGTGATAAAATATTTTGCGGAATACGCCAAAACACAAAGTGAAAATGCCACTCTTACCCCTACAGGGCCCTATACCTTGGGCAAAAGTGGCATATAGCCTACTGCTGCTCATGCCCAAGTGGTTGGATAAGTTTGACATGAAGGCAGTGCTAATGGTAAATGAGCTATCTGAATTATTTGTTTCACATTTAACAACAGTAACGGGAAAATGAATTAAAACTGTCATTTGTAATCTTACGAAAGAAAAATTGATAGTTAACGACAGTAATCACAGTACAAATATATTGCTTGTCACCGGGCTCAATAGGGGCGCGGCTTTCATGGCACCAGTACTTGCATGTTAAGCATTGAATCCACATTTCTTCGTGTTGGTCGCTGTAAACTCTAAAGCACTCTGCAGTAAGAACAGTGGAATGACACTCTGCTGTTGCTGGTTCTGTTTCTTCTGCTTGTGGTTTCTTTGCTTCTGTTTCTTCTGTTGCTGGTTCTACTTTTGATTTTTCTGCTTCTGGTTCTTCTGCTTCTAGTTCTTCTGCTGCTGGTTCTGCTTCTGGTTCTTCCGCTCCTAGCGCCTCTGCTTCTGGTTCTTATGCTTCTGGCTCGTTTTGCTTTTTACATCTAAAGCAACTCGTTCTCGGCACCAACAATTAAAGGAGCGTGGCGTCAAGCAATCAAGACCCCATTGACATTGACTAAGTACCTCAGTAGCAATAATAATAACTGTAATAAATAATTTTAATCACTAATCAGTGTAATCACTAGTAATCAGGCATGCAATAATGTCATTGTGTTGTATTCTGGACCTACTAAAAGTGGTTGAATTTATTCCTGGTTTAAGTATTCATTGTCGATAACAACTATTATGCTTACTGTTCGAGTGTTCGCATATCGATATATGGTAAACCTTTGATGGTGTTGTGCGAGTCATAAATATTAATATTTTTTCATACAACCTTTTGTGTGATATTTCTGGATGGAATGGAACCAAATGGAATCTTGGCGAACAGTAGATTCAAACTTTTATTTTTAGGAACCACCCTAATATGGACCCAATATATTTTTAGACTGATCGTCTCAATAATACAGCCTGACTTTCGTGCGCTATTGACTGATTCCTTGTGCATTGGGAGTTACTAGTGAATTCTTATTACAATTACACTGGACAAGACTGACTGGGATGCATGTAGGTACATGTATGTCAAGTGGTCGGAAAAATGAAAAAAAATGTTAAATCAATGCAAATGTCGTTACGTTTTTCAGAAGAAGGTGACATAAAACCAAAAAAAGAAGTGAACAAATGCTATTAGCAGAACAAAGTAAAGAAATTGACATCTTGAGACAGGAAAACGAGGAAATGAGAAAGGAGAGAGCTAACCATAAAGCAAATACAGAGAAACTGAAGCAAGAGCTGGAGAACAATATAGCAGCAATAAAAGCACTCCTGCAGGTCAACAACGACAAACTAAAGCAGGAACTTGATACAGAGAAATCGATCCAAAATTCACTTCAAACCATCCTTAGCGATGAGAAAGCACATGTAAAGAAACTGAAGGAAGAGCTGGAGATCAACAACACAGCATTCAACGCACTTCAGGTCAGCAACTATGACTTGAAGCAGGAACTTCATGCAGAGAAAACAGCCAGCAATTTACTTCAAACCAACAATGATAAACTTCTTCAAGAATTGAGCATGTATAAAGCAACACCAGAAGCCAACTTCAAGAAACTCATGGAAGAACTACCTAGCCTACGTATGTTTTAGGGTGGTCCTTATTTTTCAAATTTTACTTTTTTCATGGGGCACCATCTAGGTTTGATTCTATGAATGAGAAAGCAATTCTGTATTTTTTCAGCTCAAAATAATGATATTTAGAGGTCGCTACCGGTTCTGAAAGTTTGCCATGAACAGCTAACATGAATTGATGCAAGCGAATAGTCATTGTGGCTAATGTTTGCAAATAATTATGCCCTAAAATGTTGCGGCTTCTTTGGTTTGTATCTAGTCAACTTGATCTTGGCAAGTATAGTAATGCAATGTAATTGAACATGTATATAGCGCCCCTTCAAGATATCTACTTCTGCTCTAACCTATATGAACGAATATATTACATCAGTTAGCAAAACAATGCTAAAATATTACCTTTTACAGCTGACAGGAAAGTCTTACACTAGGTTTTAGCGAATGGAGCCCACTGTAAGGATTGAAGATACACAGAGACTTGTGTTACTGAGGCCAGGTATCATATACGTTCAGTAATACAGAGATACAAAGCAAGGAAGAACTCATGACACTGTTTTGCGATAATCAAAAACAGACTGCGTGGTAAAACTCTAACATCATTTAGAATAGCGCAACTACATTTAAAAAATCTAAATTCGCTTTAATAAGTAGGCCTAATATGAAATAATAATACATTGGTTCCTTATTCAAACAATCGCTAGATGGAACATTGATATCTTTAGCCTCTTAGTAGGAATCTGAAGAGGCGCTATATAAATTTTTGGAATAAAATTAAAAAATACAATGCTGGACGACTGGTTCTCTGCACTGACGACATTAACAAGTGAGTGTGACATTGTAGGCTGTTTAGACATGAACGAAATCATTGATCGATTTGAGTGTTATCTGATAAACTGCAGAAAAACCTGAAGTAGCCGTCCATTGTTCGACGCCTATCACATAATCTACAGACAGTTACAGTGGCCGCATGCAGGGAGGAGGAAGGGAAGGGGAGCGGGAAGTTGCACAGCTCAACTTACCTTTTACCTATCTTAACGCATCAATCATATTTTCGCTAGCCTACCTGTTGTGTAACATTTAGCCATTTGTAGGAAACATAACCTTGCATAATTATCTGATCAAGAAGATTAGGGTGATGGTAATAATTGGTTAATAAATTCAATTATTTCCTAGAATTATGTTTATCTACTTGCATCTCTTTAGATGCATTTACACCAGTCCACTATTCATACCCACACTCTGCATGGCTTTAAAGCCACAATATACTTTTTATGCCAATGGATGAGCATTCATCCGCGTGTTCGTGACTATCCGAGAACTGCGAACTTGCACCACAGTTTTCGGATTGTGACAGCCCAAAACCTGGATAATGAAGGAGGGCGATGTCAACAGTCCTGTCAGCCATACGACGTCGTTGAACACTGGAAACTATTACTTGATTTGCAGACGTAAAACTTCAAAATAACCTGCAAGGTGTCGAAAACCTTGTAAACATTTATGATAATGTTATTCCTTTTGCGACTTTCAGAAGTGAAAGCACTTAAAGAGCACTTGGAGAAGGCAAAATGCGAGAAAGCAGCCTTAGAAGAGAAAGTCAGACGGCTGACCGAAGGAAATGGCGAATTTGGTTGGAACTTATTCTTGCCTCCCAAAGGTAAAAATGCTAATATTGAGAAGAATCTCCAGATAGGGCCAACACATCAACAATCTAGGCTAAACTGTTTGACGATTCAAACACATCACTGTAGCAAATAATTATTAAACAGAAAACGTATTCTCATTGACGTGTGCATTAGGGTGGACCTTATTTTGAAACTTTTTATTTTTCTCATGGGCACCCTCTTTGTTTCTGTGAATGAGAACAAAATTTAAAGATACTGATATTCTTCAATTGTTCTTTTTTCAGACTATAGACCGTAGAACTCAGTAGCACCTAAAATTATGAAAATGCTATACAGATTAAAACAGTGACACTAGTTATTCACTGAAATTTAATTATCCAAATTCTGAAGAATGTTGTAATTTCTAAAACAAACTTCTGCATAAAAACGCTCAGAATGTTATGTTTCTGGATCCGGTTCTTCATAGCGTATAGTTGATAAAAATTGTGAAACACGTGGTCTTGGATCGAAATTGGCTTTGCCAACACCATTGACTGAAAAGTAAGACGATTAGTTACAGTATCCATGGTCATGGATAAGCGATGTGGTGAGCAGATATTTTGGTGATGTGAAATTATACGCTAAACCTGCATAGAGCGCCTCTGAATGGGAAATCTGGTTGAGGCGCTATAACAAGTGTTCAAATACAATACAATACAATACAATACAATAGAGTGCGATGACATTATTGCGGCCAGAACATTTTGTAAAGAACCTGTAGTTAGGCCTACTGGTAATATTTGATGCAATCTAGTTGACAATACGCAACTAGTATCACGACCTTCAGGTAGATGCAGTGCCGTAGCAAGCTATAATTGCGCCCTGTTCCAAGCCTAAATCTAGCGCCCCTACCCCTCAAAGATCAAGACCAAATTTGTTATCCCGAATATAATATAAAACGTTGTCTTTTAAAGAAAATAGAAACTATTAGAACAGTACTTTCATTATCGGTCAGAGGTTCAGTCCCTGTCTTAGCACTTACTATACTTCTTAGGACTTTTGCCTGTTTTTTTTTGTCGCTGTATAATTTTTTGGATTAAATCAACTAGCTCTGCATTAGCTGGCACTTTCTTATTTCCTCGGGCTGTCACGCTTAGAGCGCCTCTGAAAAGCTAGTACTGTAAGACGCGCTTTATAAATTCTCAGATACGATACGATACGATACTGACAACTCAACATCCGCCATTTCGCTAGTTCTGATTATAGTTTAATTAAAGGAAATTCACGGGAGATACCAGATAGCGGTTTCCACATCCAACTACGCCAAAATTATAGTTATCAGTCCGCTTGATAAGTAATCTGTCTTTTCCAAAATTACAGTTTCATCGGGATCGAATTAGCAAACGTCAATTCAGTAGCAATACACGTTTCTGTAAGCATGGACGACTCGTGCAAAATCATCTAAGAACCCATTCTCAGTGCCTCACCTCTTTTTATAGGCTAATCTACGCGCCTAAAAGAACCGAGTTCTTTACGCGCTTTTTTCCAACAATCACAGCGCAGTATCGCAGGCGCACGTTTCCCCGCGTAAGTTCCACCAATCATGGCAGTTCGCCCTATTTGGCTTCTGCGCCCATTTTGGTCCATACCAGCGTCTCTAGCTATTGACAGCGAAACACACCCTGTGTTGACAGAACAGTGAGCTAAATCGTCACATTTATTTGCTATTATTTCATTTTATTACATTTATTTCATTTATGATGGATATTTCATATTTCAAGAAAAGTAATTAGTCGAGTAATTAAATCATTCCGTCTCAAAATTTGCGCCCCCTCTCGAGTTGCGCCCTGTTCCACGGAACCGCTGGAACACCCCTCGCTACGCTACTGGGTAGATGTGGAATATATGAAACCGAAAACCAAAACTCACGCACACAATCTGTAAATGTGCTTAATGCTTATAGTTCTCCAGAGAACAGCTGTTGAACCAATGAAGTTCCTTCTTTTATTATTTCGTGGCATGACCTAGCCTTTTTAGTATGCCTTTGAACGTAGCGAGCACATATTATGATCTTGATGTAAAAACAATCGCTCGGTTAGATAATGATAATTGATGCAGCATTAAGTATCTTCACACAGATTGGGGAAGTTGTGAGCATGGTTGATTGTCACAAAAGAATGAGTAGCCTGACCTGGTCATACGGCTTCACCTTCCCTGTAGACTCCGTTACCAGTGGCAACTTCGGGATCAGTATACCGTGCATTTCTACTGAGCTTCCAAATAAATATTTTAAAATCACAGTTAATATTAATACCTCACAAAATGAGTGGTGGGACAAAAATCAGTGGTGGGTCATATCCGAGCAGCGGTGAGACGTTTGTCCCAGACACAGACTGTGCATTTCTCCACATTCAGCGACAGGCAAAGCACACAGTGCATTGTCCGTGAGGAGCAGCCAGCTATTTTCTTATTCTTTTTCTGCTTCAGAGGCTTCGTTGGGACGCCCAACGAAGCCTCTGAAACCACTACACCACTGTAACAAAGTTAATGAGTATAATTATGATCATGCTTTAAAAACCTTTATAATGCTCATTTGCTCAACAAAGGAGCATGCTCATTTGCTCAACAAAGGAGCATTCCTGGCTCTTTTTCTGCAAAATGTCTGATGATAGAGTCAAATTGTTCTGGCAATTTTGGGCTCAATGCTCAACCTTGCCAAATCCACAAGACGTTAATAAGTATAAAACCTTAAATTTTTTAAATCATCTTGAGTTTGCTGAATAGAAAAGCTGTGACTGTAAAATAAGATCTATAATGTAAGACCGATGAAAAGCGAATTAGCTTACCTCCACAAGGGCTAGTTTATTATTGATTTTGACATGTACACCTACTTGTAGGCCTACATGTATATCTCATGACAGTTTTATCCACTAGCCGCATCGCCGATCCAAAATACATGGTGTATATGCTATAGCAGCTTGATTTGGCTTAGGGTACTGCTGCTAGAAATTTGATATACTGCAAACTCTGGTGTCATGCATGCATGAGTTGCAGAATGTGTGTGGGAGGCTAGTTTGATGAGATATCCTGACACTGAAGCTGGCGATGTTGGAAAGGGGATCATAATTATACATGGTGCAATAATGTGTGGGCCTATATGAGTCTTGGGAAGAAGCTCGAGCATTGACCTACATCATGTGAAGGATATCGGGGCTCTATCTATCTTACAACTAAGCCATGACCGGTACCTCTGCGGGCTCTGCCAGCGCGGGGATGCCGAAATATTGAGTATTCCATGACTGCAGAGATTATAATACATTAATTTGAACTCGACAGAGAGACAGGCATACAGACAGAGAGAAGGAGACGAAGAGCAGGCGACTTAAGTAAACACGTATAGGCCAAGTAGTTTTCTGTGATACCAGTGAATAATGAAACGCTCTGTGAGGTAGACGAATAGGTTAATCTGAGTTTTAGTGGCTGGTCTTCTTTTTCAGGTGGCAGTTCTCATAATTCGGGTGGCGTGTCTCACAATGCAGGTGGCGCATCTCAAATCAGCGGTCCATGGTTTGAAGTCCGAGGTGCCAGATCTCAGACTCGACGGGACCCGGCTGAATTTAACCACTGGTTGGGTGTGAATTCACAGGCGAGTGGACCAGAGTCAAGCCGAACAACCTATCAGCGCAGTGCCAAGGGACCTGTGGGCATCGCCGAGGCTACTTCCTATTTCGTCATTCTAGAAAACACTGGACGAACGGTCAGTTGGGATCGAACATCATCATCATCATCATCATCATCATCATCATCATCATCATCATCATCATCATCATCATCATCATCATCATCATCATCATCATCATCATCGACATCATCATCATCATCATCATCATCATCATCATCATCATCATCATCATCATCATCATCATCATCATCATCATCATCATTAGTTCCAGCGGAACGAAGTCGAGCATGTTTTAGCCAGTGAGACAGAGAGATAATTATAGCCTCGTACGTTTCTTTGCTGTATTTCAGGTAGAGGATTTGTCTGACTGGTTTGTGAATAGAAACGTGGATGGCACGGTCAATGCGCAATTCAAGATTCCCAGAGGAACCGTCATGAAACCAGGGAGCGAGTTCAAGGTAGACTGATTTACTGATGACTTATTCACCTTATACCTGGTATGGGTTTATGAAGAAGAGAGAAGGAGGACGAGAAGGAGGTGGGGGGAGAAGGCGGAGGACGAGTAGGAGGAGAAGACCATTCCACTGAAGCCATGATAGAGTATTCGAAAAGTTTTTGGAACGACACATTTTCTGCGTTGAACTGAACTTGAGAAGACAGAAAGTCGTGGTGCATTGTCATAATTATAATCGAAACGGCCGCGGTTTGATCGTACACTCACAGAGAGAGGTAGAGATACAGGCAAGCAGACATGTAGACACAAACTACAGCACATACACAGAGAGAAAGAGACAATAAAGACAGTCACATAGATGGAGGACTGAGTTGGCACCAGGTTGCTTGGCATTTCATGACGTGGCCAACCATTGGGCTCGATGATGAATTGATGATTATCTTTCCTGCAGTCAGATAAGCTGGACTGAATCCTCTGCAGCTGATGCCACGTACTGTACTGTGCCTCAACACTACCCATCCATGATGGTTTCACCATTTCTCTCTCGTACGTTCCACGTTCAGACAAAGAGACCTACGACTTATAATTTCAGATATCAACTAGACCTTCACTTGGTATATCTGTACTTCACCCAGCGCTTTCTTTCAGAGCAGTGCGTTTGTCAGGCGCTTCAATAAAGAAAGATTATTATTATTATTTTTTACCCGAGGTATCAAGGATCCCTCAGGTGGCCTAAAAAGTCCGGAGACTGCTGGAGAAGATTATTATTCTGGAATGGTGTTGTCGTTTTGTCCGAAAAGGTTCCCTGGAACGCGACGGCATTGAAGCGTTGAACGTTTATAGAGAGTCGTTGAAACAGAAAAGACGACTCCCTCGGGTCTCCGGCCACGTACATTATTATTATTATTATTACTATTATTATTATTATTATTATTATTATTATTATTATTATTATTATTATTATTATTATTATTATTATTATTATTATTATTATTATTATTTATTTTTTAAATTTTTTTACCCGAGGTATCAATGATCCCTCAGGATTTGGAAAAATTGATTTAGGAGCAGGGGACAGTGTCTGGAAAATCAAGCCTCGTCGTCTGGAGTCGCTGGAAAGGTCCCGTTGAAGGTGACAGAGTTGTAGCGTTGTATGCAGACAGATAGACGCTGAAAAAGAAACGACGCCTCACGGCGGTCGCCACTGATGATGGATATGCGACTACCAATACTGCTGATGAATTCTGCACCTGAGAGGTTGATAGGGCCCAAGGTCTCAAACGCCTGGAATTTGTGGGTCGGAGGCAGTCCCTGATATTTTAGGTCTTTGCGTTCAGCCGCCTGTGCTGAGGCGGGCCCCTGGACCCGGCGGGGTGGGTGACATATGAGAGTGCGCACGAGTGGACCACCGTGGCGTCCCATGCCAAGTATCTACCCTCCGACCATGGGATTAAAGTGGCGCCATCCGGACGTTTACCGTCCGACCTAAACAGGCCGACCGGTTCCTTGGTGCAGGGGACATCGGCCCTCGATAGGGCGCGCCAGATGATATCGTTGATGGTAAAGTGGCGCAGGGAGCGTCCACATGCCTGCTTGCAAACGAAGCCGTGGTGTCCGTTAGCACCAACCAGGGCTCCGCATCGGCAGGTGTGGGGGCTGCAGATGTCAAGTCCCAAACGAAGGCCAACCGCAATGCGAACGGCCTCGTTATCCAGAGTGAGTCCACATGATGGAATCGGGAGTGCCGCCAGCCAGTCGCCTGAATGGGGGCTGCAGATGGCGGTCAGCCTGGCCTGGTCGACCGGGTTATCGTATCCCGGCCAGAGATGGATTCTGGTCTTATCCATCTCCATCAGCGGACGATCCCAGATGTTTTGCCTAGTGGGTAGCGGTGACATGACAGTGGGCAATGTTTGTTGGCGCGACAAAAGCAGGTCGTCAAAGACGACATCGGGTACCAATGCGCTGCCGCCGAGGATGGCCATTTGGAGCTCGAGAGTTGCTGCAGCTGAAGCCAAATAGGCAGAAGAAGCAAGCGAAACAACTCTACGAAGACCAAGGCCGCCATCTCTCACCGGCAGCGTTGCCTGTAGCCATTGGATTTCATTAAACGAGGTGTTGACTATAAGTTCAAGCCCGGTACGCATGATCGAGTCAAGCGATTGCAGGGCCCGATGGTCAGCGCACGGGGAACAACGAAGTAGGTAACCTAACTTCGAGGAGCCGAAGGAGGACCTAAGAAGAGTGAGGGCGTTCTGGGAAGGAAGCTGGCCGAGTTTTGTAAAGGCCCTTTGTAGGTCGTTACAGTGTTGGGAAAGAGAGGCATCAAGCGCTGCCCCTCTAAAGAGTGGCGCCCCGAGCAGAGTGAGTGAGTCATGGTCCCGCCGGCTAAAGTCTGACCAGCGAGGATCCAGTGAGTGTGCGGCCTCCGACATAAGGATTTCGCATTTCTGGCGGTTCAGACGCAGGCCCAAAGAAGTCTCCAGAGTGGATAATATGTATTGGATATCCTGCGCCACCGCCGATGGATCACCTCCCAGTGTAAGGTCATCTAGAAAACCAATGCGGAGGTCAGATTTAAGTGACTGCAAAGCAGGTTGGAGAGGGAGACAGAAGAGAAGAGGGCCAAGGGGGTCACCCTGTTGGGGACCCATCTGGGACGACACCACATGCTGGCCAAATTTGAGGACTGAGGGGGCTGCGTAGCATTGATGGACGAACTGGTAAAGTTCCGGTATTGTTGTGAAGAGTGATTCCAGCATTGTGTCGCGTCGCAGGCTGTTAAATGCATTGGCAAAGTCAAGCTTAACAACCACATGATCGAGCGGCATGCCCGCTACAAAGCGTCTGGTAGAGTGGATGGCAGCTTCGCATCCCCCTGGAACACCTATACCCAGCTGGAGCGGGGCGAAGAAGCCCGAGAGCCTCGCCAGGGCAAATTTGTTGGCGCATTTAGCGACCAGCCTTCGCCAAACATACTCCACGGCTATGGGCCTCAGGCCCCCGCCATCCTTGGTAAGAGCAATCAGATTTCCTCCAAAAAGGATCGCCCTAACCCCCTGAGGGCAACCTCCTCTTAGAAGGAGGTTGGAGAAATCGGTCAATGCCTCAATCAGGGCAGGGGCGGTCTCTCTGTGACCCAAGAGATCGAGCAGGTGGCTGGGCCTAAATCCATCGGGTCCCCCCGCGGAACCGGCAGGGAAGGAGCGGATTGCCTCGACCACCTCTGCCTCAGTTATCTGAAGCGGGTTCGTGGAGGCCGGATCAGGAAGCTCGGACAGCTTGGAGGGGCAAGGATCCACCGGATGTCTTTCACGTAAGATGTCCGAGTTGTGGGCGTTATATTATTATTATTATTATTATTATTATTATTATTATTATTATTATTATTATTATTATTATTATTATTATTATTATTATTTTTTTTTTGCCCGAGGTAGTTCTATTCCTCTTTATAGGCTATGCAAACTGAAGCCCAATATTTAAGGTGTCTATTATTATTATTATTATTATTATTATTATTATTATTATTATTATTATTATTATTATTATTATTATTATTATTATTATTATTATTATTATAATAAGCCGATGCCCTGCGCTAAGCTTTGAAGTAGCGCTTTATATATTTTGAGATTACGATTACGATCAGTATCCTAAGCGTTCGTTTCAATCGCATTCCACCTGGTGATTGGCATATATTCGTGTCTTATTTAGTTCTGGGCTCGTGGACTTCGACCGAGAAACGCACCCTCTACTGAGGTCGAAGTATCGGAGGCTGCATCCTTCGGACAAGGCAAGGAGGTCGTCACCAAGCTGTACAACCACAGCGGAGAAGTAAACGAATCCTATACTTAGTTATTTGCCTATTACGCCTATAGCATTTTTCTTCGTGTCGATGCATTCTCTATACTCACTGAAGATCCTCCTGTCTATTCAGTAATGGGATCAAATCAGATATTATTCGGCGCCACAAAACACTTCTAAATAGACAGCCATGTTATGGGTTCTGAGAGCTTTCCAACGGTCGACGTTATGCGAAAGAAGATGGTGCAAAAGATTCCATTAACGATTCGTGCAGTTGATTAAGCTAATCTGAAACCGACGACTATTCAGTCAAAGTCTCTCACAGTTAGACTGAAATTCAGAAGAGAAAATTTATCCCAACTATTGCGACGATAAATAACAACATAAAATAAGTGAAAATTTGAAAGCGTAGCTAAAAAAACTCATCAGCTTCCGATCAAACAAAACAGACTTAAAGAACTTGCGGAACAAGGAAGGCGACAGACTGATTAGCTCACTTCTGATTTTAAGAGGAAAACATTTCCAGGTTAAAGGGTTAACTATAGGGAAAACTTCTTTGCTGAGTAGAGGACAAATTAGCCCGAGGATCGACAAGGATACCATGTGCAACCGATAAGAGGGACCTGTGACCAGGAATGGATGAGGGAGAGATAGGCCTATACAAGGGTCTGAGATATAATGAACAGTTCCTAGTAGACAATTTCGCATGAGAGCTAGAATCGTATGCTCCATGCCTTGAGATATAGGACACCAATGCTGAGCTTCTCGTATTTTGGCGGATTATGGCCAAATTCTGGGATTCCACCGATCAGACGAACAGATGCATTTAGAACACACTGAAATTTCGAGATAAGATAGGAGCCCAATCCAGAGAAAATATCATTGCCAAAGTCGATTCTAGAGAAGACTAATGTGTGGATCAGATCTAATCGCCAGTCAGTTATACATCAAAGCAATAATCGGAAGAATCGTTGCATTTGTTACGCAAACTTGGATTAACTGACTTTTTGATCTCGGTAACTGATTGTTTTTCTTTCAGGAACGTGCTTCCTTTACCTTGTACTCCTATTAGACGGCTTTTCCAGTTAAGAGAACGGCGGCACTCGCTCAACCGACGAGTTCAACTCCCGAAATAGCAGGACATTCCGAAATGTAAGCAAATTCTGAAATTCTGCATAATCATCGACGTCTAAAATGACATTTAGCAGACAGGTGTTTCGTGCTTCTAAATGGAATTTCTTGGGTTTGTATGCAGCAAACAATCTATGACATCATCAATATTACTGTTCGCTTCTTCTTCTTCTAAACGCTCACAGCTTAAATTGAATTTTTAGTATTTCTGGTGTTTATTCTCTTAAGACTTGTTCAATTTAGTCTTTTAAATATCTTGAAATGGTACGTCGGCTTTTGCAAGTTTTTACTCAGCAGACATGTAACGATTCTGCGACGTTCGACCAATCTATCTTCTCTCTTAGGGTGTTCAGTGAAAATTTCCGACTCGGTTTTGAGTGACGCTGAGAAATTTCAAAGATTTACATCACATAACAATACGATCCTTTCTAACACCGCTCAGTGATGAGCTTAACATTTCTTAATGTCTGATCGACAGCCGTCTATCAACCAAATGGGGAGAGAGAGAGACAGACAGACAGAGACAGAGATTCAGAGACAGAGACAGACAGAGAAAGAGAGACAGAGACAGATAGACAGATAGACAGATAGACAGATAGACAGATAGACAGACAGAGAGACAGATAGACAGACAGAGACAGATAGACAGACAGACAGAGAGACAGATAGACAGACAGACAGAGACAGAGACAGACAGAGAAAGAGAGACAGAGACAGATAGACAGACAGACAGACAGACAGATGAATTGTCAGATAACATTTCCTGCTGCTTTTAGAAAAAGCGTCATTTAAAATAATATAACCAATTTAATTTCTGCACGATCTATTACAAATGATTTCAGCAACCATAGCAACCACTTTGAGGCATAATATTGGCCAACTAGTAGAACTATTTTTGAAAGTAATTTATTGTCTACTTTAATTCTGAGTTTATTCTTCTGATTAGCTTTTGCCGTTGGATTTAGTTTGCTTGACTGACTGTTTAAGAATAAGGCGTGCTTTTACTTGTTACGTAGCCTATAGATTATTATTTCAGGTGTACATTGCTTACAATAATTGATATTTGGTAATTAACGCCTTTGTAAATGAGCTCATAATGCCTGTAGCTATACAATTTCAGTAGGTCGCGTCAGGGTCAAGTGAGTTATTCAGCAGGTCGAAAAAATTAATGTTTGAGTATTTCCACAAGTTTCTGACGCACCGGCTGTGAGTCGACAGAATCTCTTATGGTGAGTCTTCTGGCTGATGTATTTCATGCCGTTGATCGTGGCCATGTCACTCTACTTTCCCTCTATGACATTAGTACCGCTTTTGACACTGTTGATCACACCATCCTTCTTGAGCGGCTCTCTAACTCATTTGGGATTACTGATTCTGCTCTTCTCTGGTTCCGCTCATTTCTTTCTGATCGATCCGTCTCAGTAGTTTTTGGTCCCACCCGCTCTGCTTGGGTCCCCCTCTCTTATGGGTTACCTCAGGGCTCGGTTCTTGCTCCTCTTCTGTTTGTCCTATATACTTCGGATCTGGCTGGGGTCCTTGGTCCACTGGGTGTCCTATCCCACCAATATGCTGATGACACGCAGGCTTACCTTCATGGACCTGCAGACACAGCTGCTGTTATGGTCGAGCGTATTCTAGAGGCTTCTGCTGCTCTTGACCGATGGTTATCCTCAAATCGCCTTCGTCTTAACCAAGACAAGACTCAGTACATTTGGCTCGGTGGTCGTGCCCAGCTTGCCAAGGTTGATGCTGACTCCTTCGTCTTCGGTTTCCAAATATGCACTTCTCTTCCTCTGTCCGTGATCTTGCATTCATTCTTGATCCTGTCCTCTCTCTGTCTGATCACGTAAATAGTGTCTCTCGTTCCTGTTTCTACTACCTACGCCAACTCCGTGCCATCCGCCAATCACTACCACTGCACGCTATCACGACTTTGGTTCATGAATTGATCTGTTCCAGGATTGATTATGGGAATGCGGTGTACATTGGTCTTTCCTCTACAAATACATCTAAACTTCAATCCATTCTAAACGCTGCCGCCCGCCTCATAGGGGGCATTGCAAAGTTTGACCATATCTCCTATTTTATCCGTGACTCCCTTCACTGGCTCCCCATCCGCCAGCGCATCCAATTCAAGGTCTGTTCCCTCATGCGAAGCTGTCTTGCTGGGTCTGCTCCTCACTATCTTAGGGCCTTTTGTACCCCAGTATCTTCCCTGCACAGTCGTTCCTCCCTTCGGTCCTCGGCCCGTGGTTACTTGGTTGTCCCGCGGGTGCCTACTTCTACGGCCCAGTCTAGGAGTTTCGCTATTGTTGGTCCCAATAGCTGGAACCAGTTACCTCAGTCCCTCAGGACTGACCTTTTCTATTTCTTTTGACCAGTTCCGCAAGCACCTGAAAACCTCCCTTTACCAGTGAAGAGACTGGCTCGGGTCGGGAGCGCCTCTGTTTTGAGTGGCGCTGTATAAATGCTTGATTACGATTACGATTACGATTACGAAAGAATAGTTAAATATTTCAATTTTAGAGTTTACAGCATAGACTTCTATTGACATAGGTCTACTAGATAAAACGTTGATGATCTAATAATTGCACTAGTAATCTTATGGGACAGATTTTGATGTTTTAAATGTAAAGAAGATATTAAAAATTCCAAAGAATTTTACACAGCAGTAGGTAGTAAGTAGGCAGGTCATAAGGGAGGTCGAGTAAAATAGACAGGACAAATGAACTACCGCAACCCATGGTAGCGCCGCCACTGTCTGTAAATGAATTAGGCTAACCTTAAATGCAGAGAAGTATGGTTTTATCGATGCCTTTTTACGAGTCTAGAGATGTTCACTTTGGGGTGGAAATGTTGTTTTAGTCTAAAATATAACTTTCTGTTAGCCTGTAACAAGTGATCGTATTTCGGGATCAATGTTTTTTGGCAGGTTAAAACGATTTTTGTTCTGCGGTAGGTTATTGCTTCAAAAATAGCTAATAAAATAGTCTGCAATCAATATCAATGCGATAACGAATACTTGTGTTGGTTTTCTCTATTATAAGCTTATAGGCCTACTGTTTTAATACTCCCTTAAATAAGCCGACCTTTCGTGTGCATTCAAACCTCTGTTTTATCCGTTTGCGACCTTTTCATCATGCATTCAAGCATTTTGTTGGCCTATTTCAACCGTAATACCGAAATTTCTAAAGCACTGCTTAGAAGCTAAGAGCAAGGTATCAGCATATTCATGAGTGCTGAGTGAAGTCAGAAGGTCTGTTCAGAGACCAACTGAAAACCGAAATCCGAGAGCAGGAAATACAGGATCTGTTATGATGGCCAGTGATGAGAGAAATTGAACACTTAGATACGATTTGTCGACATCCAGAGGTGTAAGTCATTAGTGGGCAAGTCAATGGAGCGAACTAAGGAGAGCTGTTCAGTCGGTGGACCATGAGCAAAAGCTTGGGCATCATAGGCATAAAGGTGGCCAATTGCTACATGTTTAGCAAATATGGAGGAATGTCGCTGCTGTGAAAAGGATATACAGGATTGGGCCAAGCACAGATCCCTGGGGAACACCAAGTTTAATCTCAACCCACTGCGACCTGGAGTCCCCAAGAACAACCATCTGAGAACGGTCACAGAGATAAGAGTTGCACTGGCGTCGGAGCAAGATCTCATGATCAACCATAATATAATATAATATATATATAATATATATATAATATAATAATAATGATCTACCATGTCGAATGCAGAGGACACCAAATAAATGATTTGATTTGATTTGAACATCAAAAAACGCGAGAAGAGAAATGTGGAATTGGTCAGTAGCCATATACATATATATATACACACTATACAGTATGTATACAGTATGTATAATTGTATATACCGTGAGGCATAAAAAAGGAAGCCCCTACAAAATCGTTATTATTTTTAACAATATTCAAGCAAAATGAAATTCATGAAATTTATAGCTAAATAGCAGGCAATGTAAAAACATTTACAGTTTCTACTCAAACTGTCCGCCTTCAGCTTCTACGCATGCGCGAAGTCGCTTGCCCCATTCACGCGACTTTCATTCACCAAGTCGCCTTTTGTTGCGTCGCTACCCAGCTAGCCTAGTGCATTTCATCTGGTTGACTGACGAAAAATTATTCACACTTGCTTCTCCTAGCAATGCTCAAAATTATCGTCTGTATGTAGCAGTTGGAACTCGAAAGAGTGATATTGCAGCCGACCGCCTTTTACGCACACGTCCGACGTTTAGCAAATCCCTGATGGTGTCAGTCGGTGTTTCTTCTCTGGGGCGCACGTCAATTCACTTCGTTGAACCGGGGGTAAAAATCAACGGCCAATACTACAGAGATGTTTTACTCATGGAAGATCTTCTACCTGAAATTCGAGAATTCTCTGAATTTTACATTTTCCAGCAAGATGGTGCTCCAGTGCACAGAGCTCGAGAAACGGTTGCACTTCTGACGAATGAAACTCCTGACTTCATACTTCCAACACTTTGGCCCCCTAACAGCCGAGATCTGAATCCCGTAAATTATCAAATCTGGGGATGCATGCAGGAAATGGTGTACAAAGCAAAGGTCCGTGATGTTGAAGATCTTCGTAAGCGAATCATGCAAGCTTGGAACGATCTTGACCAACGAATTATTGACTCGGCGGTGCGTGAATGGCGCAAGCGACTTCGCGCATGCGTAGAAGCTGAAGGCGGACAGTTTGAGTAGAAACTGTAAATGTTTTTACATTGCCTGCTTTTTAGCTATAAATTTCATGAATTTCATTGAGATTGTTTGAATATTGTTAAAAATAATAACGATTTTGTAGGGGCTTCCTTTTTTATGCCTCACGGTGTATATATGTGTGTGTGTGTGTGCGTGTGTGCGTGTGTGTGTGTGTGTGTGTGTGTGTGTGTGTGTGTGTTGTGTGTGTGTGTGTGTGTGTGTGTGTGTGTGTGTGTGTGTGTGTGTGTGTGTGTGTGTGTGTGTGTGTGTGTGTGTGTGTGTGTGTGTGTGTGTGTGCTTGTATTCACTACCTTACACTGCCTTTTATCAGTTTAAAAGCTACCTAGTGGGGTCCTGGTTCCTTGTGGGAACAAATGTCAAGTCCGCTTAAGGAAAAGACTAATAATTGCTTGATTTGTGCATATCCAGTGTAAAATTGAGTTTTCTCTGTGGGGTCATGTCCTCACAATGTGTGTGGATTCTGTGTGTATCGTGTGCACACACAATCCACACACTCTGCCCTGATGAACATTTTCGTAAAATCCGGCCATCTGGTGGGAAATATGCTCTAATATATTCATTATGTAGCCTTCCGTCAATGCGTGGTAAGTTGGCTATCTGTTAGTACAGTATTGCTCCCTCACAAATTCCATGTGGGAACATTTGGACATTTCACTGCAAACGGTTTTTGTAAAAGTACGCCGAAAAAGGAGTGCCACACGCTGTCCCCGCAGGGCATGCCTGTGTGGAGTTAACCTGTTTACGCTTTCATAGAAGATGCCAGATGAATGAGTCATTGCAGAAAGGGTTGGATATGACCCTAGCAAAGGTCAATTCGGTCGGTCTGTGTCAGAAGCTGTTTAGAACTTGCCACATACACAAAGCACAGTGGACAAAGAGGGGCACCAGTCTGTGTGTAGGTGTGTCATGGTTGTGGATACAAGCATGTGGCCGCTTATCCAATTAGCGTAGTTTTGCATACCAACATCAAACTACAGAAAACACAGATGTAGGCCTACGAAATAAAATCTTATTACTTATAAAAGAAGACGTTCACAGGCATGTGGTTCTTATTTTTGAAAAAATTAATTAACCTTCGCAGGACGAAGAGGGGTAAATAATTACCCCAGGGGTGTTTGAATGCTGATTGCGGAGCAACCGTAGGCAGTTATAATTTGACGTTTCATGTGTTTACAAGTTAATACCTCTGACATATTCTGACACCAAAGCCAGGAAAATGTCATGTTGTGGGAAGAAGATTTTTGAGTCCAAAGTGTCCTGGGGTAAAAATTTACCCCTCTTCGTCCTCGACGTCGTTATTTATTCGTTCATGGTGAATATGCATTTTCAAAGATATTTTTCATAAGTAACTTGTAATCAAAAATAAAGTACAGAATCTACCGTGGAATTCGATTTCAATAGTTGCAATAATTTTGGGAGTGCACTTTCCAAGATGGCGGCCAAGATGGCCGCCAAAACACAGAAATATGCATATTTCAGCTCATAGGTAGGCTACAATGACAAATGAACTCTCCAATTTCATAGTTACGAGGTCAGGGAATGCATTTATCGTAGCGAGAATAGTCTGTCGATACCAATTTCCAAGATGGCGGCCAAGATGGCCGCCAAAACACAGAAGATATGCATATTTCAGCTCATAGGTAGGCTACAATGACAAATGAACCCTCCACTTTCATAGTTTCGAGGTCAAGGAATCCATTGTATCGTAGTGAAAATAGTATGTCGTACTAATTTCCAAGATGGCGGCCAAGATGGCCGCCAAACACATAAATATGCATATTTCAGCTCATAGGTAAGTTACAGTGACAAATGAACTCACCACTTTCATAGTCCGAGGTCAGGGAATCATTTATCGTAGCGAATAGCATTTTCCAAGATGGCGTAGTCAGCTCATAGAGAATAGTCTAGTTCCGAGGTCAGGGAATCGTATACCATACTTTCCAAGATGGCGGCCAAGATGGCCGCCAAAACACAGAAATATGCATATTTCAGCTCATAGGTAGGCTACAATGAAAAATGAACTCTCCAATTTCATAGTTACGAGGTCAGGGAATGCATTTATCGTAGCGAGAATAGTCTGTCGATACCAATTTCCAAGATGGCGGCCAAGATGGCCGCCAAAACACAGAGATATGCATATTTCAGCTCATAGGTAGGCTACAATGACAAATGAACCCTCCACTTTCATAGTTTCGAGGTCAAGGAATCCATTGTATCGTAGTGAAAATAGTATGTCGTACTAATTTCCAAGATGGCGGCCAAGATGGCCACCAAACACATAAATATGGATATTTCAGCTCATAGGTAAGTTACAGTGACAAATGAACTCACCACTTTCATAGTCCGAGGTCAGGGAATGCATTTATCGTAGCGAGAATAGCCTGTCGATACCAATTTCCAAGATGGCGGGCAAGATGGCCGCCAAAACACAGAGATATGCATATTTCAGCTCATAGGTAGGCTCCCACACTTCAAACAACTAGTACGAGCACACGTAGCAAAAAAATAGCAGAGGAGTGGCAGAAGAATGGAAAATGAAAATGATGTTTAGTTAAGCAGAAAGCACTGCTGTTTATTTTTTGTTTCTTGTCTAGTTTTGTTTCCTATTATGCCTGTCTTCTTATACTTCCAACAATTACTTCTTGATCTCCCACTTCCTATACTTCCAACAATTACTTCTCAATCTCCCTCCATCTTTATTAATTATCTTGTATTTAGGGACCCTACCTAGCGGGATTCTTCTTTCCCTTCAGGGCACCCATTGACTCCAAGAAATGCCTACTATTAACTATTTCTAATGTATATATTACTTGTTGCTAAAAAAACTATTCATGTATCTCATGTACCATTCATTTGGGAGCAATAAACTGAAACTGAATACAATGACAAATGAACCCTTCACTTTCATAGTTTCGAGGTCAAGGAATCCATTCTATCGTAGTGAAAATAGTATGTCGTACTAATTTCCAAGATGGCGGCCAAGATGGCCGCCAAACACATAAATATGCATATTTCAGCTCATAGGTAAGTTACAGTGACAAATGAACTCACCACTTTCATAGTTCTGAGGACAGGGAATCCATTTATCGTAGTGAGAATAGTCTGTCTATACCACTTTCCAAGATGGCGGCCAAGCACATAAATATGCATATTTCAGCTCATAGGTACTATAAGTTACAGTGACAAATGAACTCTCAACTTTCATAGTTCCGAGGTCAGGGAATCCATTTATCGTAGTGAGAATAGTCTGTCAATGCTACTTTCCAAGATGGCAGCCATCCCTTAAGAGGGAAATTAGTATTGGCAGACTATTCTCACTACGATAAATGGATTCCTTGACCTCGGAACTATGAAAGTGAACGGTTCATTTGTCATTGTAGCTACCTATGAGCGGAAATATGCATATTTCTGTGTTTGGCGGCCATCTTGGCCGCCATCTTTCGAAATTAGTATTTACAGACTATTCTCGCTACGATAAATGAATTCCCTGACCTCGGAACTATAAAATTGGAGAGTTCATTTGTCATTGTAGCCTACCTATGAGCTGAAATATGCATATATCTGTGTTTGGCGGCCATCTTGTAACCATCATTGAAACTAAATTAGTATGTAACAGACTATTCTCACTACGATAGATGAATTTCCTGACCTCGGAACTATGAAAGTGGTGAGTTCATTTGTCATTATAACTTACCTATCAGCTGAAATATGCATATTTCTGTGTTTGGCGGCCATCTTGGCCGCCATCTTGGAAATTGGTATCGACAGACTATTCTCACCACGATAAATGGATTCCTTCACCTCGGAACTATGAAAGTGGAGAGTTCATTTGTCATTGTAGCTTACCTGTGATCTTAGATATGCATATTTCTGTGTTTTGGCGGCCATCTTGGCCGCCATCTTGGAAAGTGGTATCGACAGACTATTCTCACTACGATAGATCGATTCCTTGACCTTGGAACTATTAGAATTAATACTTCATTTTTTATTGTACCTTACCTATGAGCTGAGATAATAAAAAATGCTTTAGGGTAAAAAATTACCCCTCTTCGTCCACCGTGTATCGTAAAATGTCTTCGTCCTGCGAAGGTTAATCACAATTGTACAGTTAGGCTTATGACATTGTCTATATATATATCACACGGTCCCAACAGAATTTTGCACTGTTAAATAAAGGTCACAGACAAGAATATCACTAAGGGCGCAGGATGCCTTCCTGCTACTTGAAACAAGTAGCCCATTTTCGCCCCAGGTCATAAAATGTGTTCCGTTTCCTTGACCTTGGCCTGTTTGCCTTCAATGCCAGATACTAGCCTACTACACAGATTCTTCAAGGCTAATATAATAATTTAATCCTTAATCTAGGCCCTGACCAGGAAAGCCTTCTCTTGCTTTCTCTCCCAAGGGCAATTCTACCCTGTTCTCTACACCAGAAATGACCATGCACTCTCCTTCACACCTAGCAGCAGCAAGAAGGATCCTTCCTTGCCTACGCCTGCCGTTGTTCAGTCACTTGTGCCTGACTTTTGGCTCTTCCTATTTTCTGATCAATCACATCTGAACATGGTCCAATGGTCAGCCGGTCGGCCGATTACTGGCTTCTTCAGAGGACCTGTGTCATCCCTCAGTCCTGTGTTTCATACCCCGCAGTCGATCGAGTCATGTGCTACCATCGACTTGGCTCTGCCCACGAGCGACCGATCGACTTTGTCGATTTGGACTGAAGTCTCGTGGACAATATTGGTCAGAATTGCAGACGACTGATGCACTCTTTTATCCCATTACTTAAATTAAACCTATTCATGCTTTTCACAGACAAGCCAATGCGTTTGCTAAAATTGCGAAGTATTAATCCACGAAACCATGACACTAACTGAACGTTGTGAATCCAGAACTCCCCTAATTGTCCTCATTGCCTTTGTGGGGCGCGGTGGTGTAGTGGTGGCGTCGCTGCCTTGAAGCCGGAAGATTTGAGGTTCGAATCCAGCTCAAGTCGCCGCGTAGCGACCTTGAACAAGTACTTCACTCGCAATTTCTCAGCGCTTCGGCGTGAAACTACCATGCAGGGTCCGCGCTGTGGTCGGGAGCGCCTTTGAGTAGTAAGCTTGAAGGGGCGCTATAGAAATGGAGAAATAAATAAATAAAATAAACTAACTGAATTTTATTGCATGGCATTTAACTTCCGAAAAGCAATATTGTAGGCATTTTGATTGTGAATCAGATCGGGCGATTCAGGTAATTAGGCATGGGTTTATAAACATGAATCACATGTGAGCGGCAGCTGCGGCTCTCATTAATAATTTATAGGCCTACTTGCTGTAGGCCTGCGTAATGTGGAACAAAATGTTGCCACCTATCAGTCCTTAATAGGCTATGCGCATGCGCGATAACCTAGAAATCTATAACCACCGCTTTATAAAAGACGGAATGATTTTTGTAGTCATAGATAAGCAATCCCATCAGAGAAATAATCTCTTAAAAAGCACATGTTGCTGGCTGATTTCTGGTGGTGCCCATCCATAGGCGGGCCTCGCATGGCCCATTTCTGGTGGTGCTGAGCACTCACGGGCCTCGCAGAGTCGGCGCCCATGAATATGTACAAATAATATATAATATGTAAGCACCTCAAGTGCTTTCTCACCAAATAATAATCAACAGCAGTACTGCTCGTAAAGTCTTGACAAAACATTTATGGACATTCTGCTGTCATATTCCACTCCAAAAGATACTTGTTAATACAAGTCAGAACCTGAAATCCTAACCTACATGTATAGGCCACAATATATCGTAACCTTTAGAAAGAGATGCTTTGAAGTAAATGACCAGAAATCCATACAAATAGATAAACCTATAAACCGTTCGAACATATTGGCAATGAATCATCATCATCGTCGTCGTCGTCGTCATCATCGTCATCACCACCACCATCATCAGCAGCAGCAGCAGCAGCAGCGGTATATCATGACCATAATCGTCATCATTATCGTCATCATCACCATTACAGTCGTTGTCATCATCACAATCATCATCAGCAGCAGCATCAGCATTATAGTTAACATAACTCATCATCATTATAGTCATTATCATCATTGTAGTCATCATTATAATCATCGTCGTCGTCCTCTTCGTGATCATCATCATCGTCGTCGTAATCATCATCGTCGTCGTCGTCTTAGTCGTCATCATCATCATCATTATCATTGAAACACTGACATTAATGACTTCGACTAATATACATAGTGTAACATGGCCTATGTTTCTAAAATTAGATTAGTAGGGCCTTCACCGAAGTCTGCGAAGGACTTGCCCAGGGTCCCTACGCGGCGGCTTGAGGCGGATTCGAACCCGCAACCCTCCGACTGCAGGGCACCGAACATACCTCTGCACCACCGCGCCCCACAATGTCGATATCTAGAAGGTAATGGCGCTTCTGAGTGAGAAATGATTATGGCAACAGAAACAGAAGCCTGTGTATTAAAATAATAATAATTAATAATAATAATAATAATAATAATAATAATAATAATAATAATAATAATAATAATAATAATAATAATAATAATAATAATAATAATACATTTACAAAAATATACGAGGTGTAGTATGGCAGTAGTAGTAGCATAAAGGGCGACGATGAAGACGACGACGATGATGACGATGACGATAATAGTAATAATGATGGCCTAATAGGGTTTAATAATGATTATAACAATAAGACAGACAGACAGACAGACATACAGACAGACAGAAGTACAGACAGACAGACAGAGACAGACATACAGAGACATGGAGAGAGGAGGGGAGGGAGTGATGGAGGAGGGGAGGATAGCGTATGTTTGTGAGTGAGCGAATGTGTTGGTTGGGTGGATATATAGAGTATTTTCTTCAGAGGTGAATGCTCTTAGTACATTTAAGGGCCATGCCCGATTCGTGACTTGGTAAAGTGGGGTGAGGTAGAGTAAAGTGAAGAGGTTTCGTAAGACAATGTAACACTAAAGGCCAGGTAAAGATGTGCTTGGTGGGCCAACTGCGAAGTGCATTTTGGACCCTTAATTGGGGTATCATTATTTTGTACGCATTTTTAGGTGCAATGATAGGGCATCAATCATGGAAACGGAGAGCATAATTAAAGAGGGTGTAGAAGGAGACGGCGGAATAAGATCAGCAGTCCCTCAAGCATAATTAATATATGCGAAGTTACACACATTTGCTTCATAGATTTCTTATGGAGATAATCGTTTCCTCCACTCAATATAGCTAGCATAGTCACGCACAAACATTTTTCTTCGTAGAGATTCTTTGTGGAGACAATCGTTTCATCCACTGAATATAGCTAGCATAGTCACACACACACATTTGTCTTCATAGAGATTCCTTGTGGAGACAATCGGTTACACCACTTGATATAGCTACCATAGTCACACACACATTTGTCTTCATAAAGATTCCTTGTGGAGACAATCGTTACAGGCAATGAATATAGCTACCATAGTCACACACACACATTTGTCTTCATAGAGTTTCCTTGTGGAGACAATCGTTACAGGCAATGAATATAGCTAGCATAGTCACACACACACATTTGTCTTCATAGAGATTCCTTGTGGAGACAATCGGTTACACCACTTGATATAGCTACCATAGTCACACACACATTTGTCTTCATAGAGTTTCCTTGTGGAGACAATCGTTACAGGCAATGAATATAGCTAGCATAGTCACACACACACATTTGTCTTCATAGAGATTCCTTGTGGAGACAATCGGTTACACCACTTGATATAGCTACCATAGTCACATACACACATTTGTCTTCATAGAGTTTCCTTGTGGAGACAATCGTTACAGGCAATGAATATAGCTAGCATAGTCACACACACACATTTGTCTTCATAGAGATTCCTTGTGGAGACAATCGGTTACACCAATTGATATAGCTACCATAGTCACATACACACATTTGTCTTCATAGAGATTCCTTGTGGAGACAATCGGTTACACCACTTGATATAGCTACCATAGTCACACACACATTTGTCTTCATAGAGTTTCCTTGTGGAGACAATCGTTACAGGCAATGAATATAGCTAGCATAGTCACACACACACATTTGTCTTCATAGAGATTCCTTGTGGAGACAATCGGTTACACCACTTGATATAGCTACCATAGTCACACACACACATTTGTCTTCATAGAGTTTCCTTGTGGAGACAATCGTTACAGGCAATGAATATAGCTAGCATAGTCACACACACACATTTGTCTTCATAGAGATTCCTTGTGGAGACAATCGGTTACACCACTTGATATAGCTACCATAGTCACACACACATTTGTCTTCATAGAGTTTCCTTGTGGAGACAATCGTTACAGGCAATGAATATAGCTACCATAATCACACACACACACTTGTCTTCATAGAGATTCCTTGTGGAGACAATCGTCTCATCCACTGAATAATTCTAGCACAGTCTCTCTCTCTCATATTCTCTCTCTCTCTTTCTTACACAGGGTTTAATAATGATTATAACAATAACAATAATAGAAATTAATAGCACATTTTTAGAAATCCACAAGTGGAATATACATGAGGAAACATTAAGAAATGTCTGTCTGTCTGCATGTCTGTCTTTCTTTCTGAGTCTCTCTATCTCTCTCTGTCTGTCTCTGTCTCTCTATGTCTCTGCCTCTGCCTCTATCTCTGTCTCTCCCTCACTCTCTCTCTTTCACTTTCTTCTCTTCCCAAACGATGGCTCAGTAGCCCTCAATTTGCAGTCGGCCGAGGTCGCTGACCCGACAGGGCTTTCTTAGCCGCCCCAACTGGTCACTAGGCTATACTAGACCTTTGCTGACTGCTGTATCGCTCGACCTGGCGTCGGCAAGACTCAAATATAGGCCACGTGTATATAAACAGACAAGCTCTGTAGAATACCAGGTATAATGTTAACACGCTATCAATTGACACCCATTTTCATTTTCAACCCCAGTCCTGTAATGTAAGCGTAAGACAGACCTTATATCTCATCATGTATTCGTCCACTCTCTGTTCTTCCACATGTCAATGTATTCTTTATCTGTTTCTTACTCAGTGTGCGTGTTTCTCTGTTTGTATCTGACTCTACACCTCTCCTGCCCTTGAGTGTCGTTTTGTCGGCATTTGTATAGCGCAAGACAGGCATACACACATTTCGTTTTGTTATTGGCTGTTGATGTTGATTTCACGTTTAACTTTAAAATGTGCTACACTATAGATGCCCTGATACTTTCATACATACATACAAAGGATACATGATGATGATCATCATCATCATCGTCATTGTCGTTATCATCATCATCATCGTCATCATTATCATAATAAGTGCATAGCACCAGCAATTTTCCGGAGGACTTGTGATGTCTGTTTAATGGGGAACGGACATTGTCCCCCTGGACATTGTCCCCCCGGACATTGTCCCCCTGGACATTGTCCCTCCCCCGATTTTGCGTAGGACATTATCCCCCCCGGACATTGTCCCCCCTGTGTAAATAGCCTATAGTCTGCATGTCATTGATAAACCTTAGTTGCCGTTTTTGTTGGCTATTTCATTCAGGTGTAGGCCTAAACTTAAGACTTGTTAATGTCACTCAGTTCATAAGCAGTACGAAAGTTAAGACTTGTTAGTGTCAGTCGGTGAATCAGTTATAAAGTGAAGACTAGTTAGTGTCATTTAGACATAGCATCCGATTTTAGAATTGTTGGCAATTTTTCAGCTATGAGACACTTTTGTTAGCAACTAACATACATTAACACGTTTTAACTTAAAATTTATACTAACAAGTTTTTGGTTCAATTAAATAAAAACTTAATTTAATCAATGCAGCTTCTATTTACGGAAACACTTATACATCTTATAAATCAAACTTCCATTTAGGCCAACAATTATTCATCATTTTCCTGCATTTCCGCAAGAATATTATATGATTATATCTTAGACTGGGGGGGATAATGTCCTACCCTGGGGGGGACAATGTCCAGGGGGACAATGTCCGGGGGGACAATGTCCGGGGGGACAATGTCCAGGAGGACAATGTCCTACACTCTGTTTAATAGTTGGCCTCTGGTTTAGGTTTAACTGTTTAATAGTACTTATTTAGATTTAATGCAAAAACGAATAAAGGCATTTCGTTGTTGGGACTGGCACTGTCTGGCACTTATGTACTACTGACAGTGGCTGAGTTAACACACATGCATGCATCCATTGATTCCATACATACATACATACATACATACATACATACATACATACATACATACATACATGCATACATGCATACATGCATACATGCATACATGCATACATGCACACATGCATGGCTTGAGACAAAAGACAGCTGAAGCCTGAACCTGAGTAACTGTTTTGGTGAGGTGGATTTAGTAGTACTATTAGCATCATCAACATCCATCATCACATCATCATCATCATCATCATCATCATCATCATCATCATCATCATCATCATCATCATCATCATCATCATCATCATCATCATCATAATAATCGTCAACAACAACAGCATCATCATCATCATCGTTAGAGAGAGTAGGCCTAATAAATTCAAAAAAGTTTAATATAATATATTCTTAATATACAATACAATACAACTGTAATTAGATAATGCCCTCTTTACAAAGTTCAGAAGCTGGGCAACTATTAAGAGCCATAAATAGAGTGAAAGGGGTAAGTTTTAAGTTTAGAGCGAAAGACAGTCTCGCTAAGAGAGTTGCGAACATGAGGAGGTAGAGAGTTCCAGATTGCATGGAGTCTGATTAAACAGCGTATATTATTATTATGTTGCTAGAATATGCTTTTATGATATGTAACCTACATAATGACTGTCATGGTACAAACTCATTTGAAAGCTTCAACGCTGAAAATATTTTAATGATCTGGAATCACAGGTATAAATTACTTAAGAAGCCAGGAACATTATATAAGGCAGAAATTTTTCAGTGCATGAGTTGTAGAGACTTGTGGAATGGTTTGGATGATAGTAGGCCTACTGTCTCACTGGACATTATTACAGCTTTTAGGAGGAAGCTACATGATTGAGAAAAAGTATGTTATTGGAAGTCATCATCATCATTATTATTATTATTATTATTATTATTATTATTATTATTATTATTATTATTATTATTATTATTATTATTATTATTATTATTATTATTAATATTATTATGGTTGTTATTATTGTTATTATTATTATTATAAAAAATGTGTAATGCGATAAGATGTAATATGATGACGTGCAATGCACATTAGCATTATTAGGCTTTGATGTGCTACAATGTAATGCAACGTAATCTAATGTATTGTAAAACAATGAAATATAGGAGAGTGTAGAGGGAAGAGCTGCAAATGATGGGGACAAATGTTGCACAGGTAACACATACTCAGAACTCGACTGAGCAAGCATGTCGCCACTGCTTTACACCGTCTGATCTTCCTACAGACAGTGTACGGCCAGTGTACTCATTACAGTTGAGTTGGCTAGATGACATAGCGTCACATAGGTGGAGCAGAAATCGAGAATCAAATTTCTGCCCGAGTTGGGATAATGGGATTTGAACCCCTACCTCTCGGTTGACAGTCCAGCACGCTAACCACTATTCTCTTGCGCACCCCGTGTTTGTATGAATATCCAAATAAATAAATTGAATGTGACTGTGTGTAAACTTTTATGCTCATTGAGCAGATCTAAAATGCATTTGATCTTGAAATTTTTTTATACAGAATTTATTCTTTACACAAAAGGAAAAAAATTAGCAACTATCCTCATTGACTTAAAAAAACAATTGTTGAATCACCCTACTGTATGTATGTATTTATTTATGAATGCATGCATATGTATGTATGTATGTATGTATGTATGTGTGTACCTGATTGTTAATGTGTGTATGCATGTATGTGCTTATGTTTATGTATATATGTATTTACTTAAGTAAATTTTATATGTAAGTACTGAGTAGGTATATACATGTTGTCACGGTGGAGGTCAACGGCCGGCCTACTTTAAGGATGGTCAGCAAACGACGCCCTACAAGAACGAACCGGAGGGGCTAGTTCGATGACCCCGGGTTGCTAACCCGGCCTAATTCAACACTTTCGTCGACCATCTTAGTTCAAGGGCAAGGCCGTGACCGACTGACCAAGCGTTATCAGCAGCAACCGATAGCAGCCGGAAGAATGCTGCTGTCATGACACAAGACACCAGCTGCGAGCCCGGGCTGTGACCGACGGCTGCCGCAGCGATGACACCTGCTGCAACCTGCACCTCACTGCGAAATGTCCGTCTGTCTGCCTGTCTGTCTTTCTGAGTCTCTCTATCTGTCTCTGTCTGTCTGTCTCTGTCTCTCTGAGTCTCTCTGCCTCTGCCTCTGCCTCTGCCTCTGCTCTCTCTCTCTCTCTCTCTCTCTCTCTCTCTCTCTCTCTCTCTCTCTCTCTTCTTCTCTTCCCCCAACGATGGCTCAGTAGCCCTCAATTTGCAGTCGGCCGAGGTCGCTGACCTTAGCCGCCCCAACTGGTCACTATTATAATCTTATAGGCTGACTCAAGGACCTTTGGCTGACTGCTGTACCGCTCGACCTAGCGTCGGCAAGACTCAATATAGGCCACGTGTATATAAACAGACCAGCTCTAGAGAATACCAGGTATCATGTACTTAGTACGCCATCAATTGACGCCCATTTCCAATTTCAACCCCAATCCTGGATTGTAAGCGCAATACAGCAGACCTTATATCTCATTATGTGTTCGTCCACTCTCTGTTCTTCCACATGTCAATGTATTCTTTATCTGTTTCTTTCTCAGTGTGCGTGTTTCTCTGTTTGTATCTGACTCTACACCTCTCCTGCCCTTGAGTGTCGTTTTGTCGGCATTTATATAGCGCTAGACAGGCATACTCACATTTCGTTTTGTTATAAGCTGTTGATGTTGATTTCACGTTTCACTTTAAAATGCGCTATACTATAGGTGCCCTAATACTTACATACATACAGAGGATACATGATGATGATCATCATCATCATCGTCATTGTCGTTATCATTATCATCGTCATCATTATCATTATAAGTGCATAGCACCAGCAATTTTCCGGAGGACTTGTGATGTCTGTTTAAAATTAGGCCTCCTGGTTTAGGTTTAACCGTTTAATAGTACTTATTTAGATTTAATGCAAAAACGAATAAAGGCATTTCGTTGTTGGGATTGGCACTGTCTGGCACTTATGTACTACTGACAGTGGCTGAGTTAACACACATGCATGCATCCATTGATTCCATACATACATACATACATACATACATACATACATACATACATACATACATACATACATACATACATACATACATACATACATACATACATACATACATACATACATACATACATACAGAGTTTTTGAGTAGTCCTCTGGAAGGGGCGCAATATAAATTTATGAATGAATGAATGAATACATACATACATAAATAAATACATAAATACATACATACATTATTATTATACATACATGCACATGCATACATACATACATACATACATACATACATACATACATACATACATACATACATACATACATACATACATACATACATACATACATTACATACATACAGAGCGCCTCTGAGTAGTCCTCTGGAAGGGGCGCAATATAAATTTATGAATGAATGAATGAATACATACATACATACATAAATACATAAATACATACATACATACATACGTACATACATGCATTCATACATACATACATACATACATACATACATACATACATACATACATACATACATACATACATACATACATACATACATACATGCACACATGGCACACATGAATTGATTGAGACAAAAGACAGCTGAAGCCTGAACCTGAGTCATTATTTTGGTGAGGTGGATTTAGTAGTACTATCAGCATCATCAACATCCCCATCACCATCATCATCATCATCATCATCATCGTCATCATTATCATCATCAACAACAACAAAAACAACAACAACAACATCATCATCATCGTTAGAGAGAGTAATAAATTCAAAAACGTTTAATATTATACTCTTAATCAAATATACTGGTACCCTCCACTTGCCAGACCAAAGTTACATCCCAGTTTAGTGTAGCATGGAGTGTAGTATAATTCTGGCGTGTATTTAGAGTGAAGTTTAAAGCAGGTAAAATTGTAAATATTATCGGGAATTTTCATTCTCATCCTGTGTGGTCCCAGTTGGGTCGTATCTATCTAAATCTATCTGTCTGTCTGTCTATCTACCTATCGATATCTATATCTATTAATGTAATGCATTGAATGTCGTGTGATATAATGTAGTGTGCTGTAATATGATGAAGTAAAGTCATGCAATGCTAAGAGATGAATTGCATTGTTATGTTATGTAATTTATGTGATGCAAAGCAATGTGAGGTATAGTTATGTGATATAATGCATTGTAACGTAGTGTGATTTGAAGTGATGTGATGTGTGATGAATTGTAGTTTTATGTAATGTGATTAATGGGATGAACTCATTGAACTGTAATGTTAACTGGTGCAAGGCAATACAAAGTGATGTTGTGTTATGTAAAAATTTAACGCATTTTAATGTACAGTGATGTCATATGCTGTAAAGCAGGGCTGTTAAAGGCTTGGTTTTTTGGTTTTTGGTTTTTTTGGTTTTTTTAAAAAACCAAAAAAAACGTCAATTTTGGTTTTTTGGTTTTTTACAAATTTTGAAATTATAAATCCCCAAAATGGCGTCTCTTCAACTCCCTTGGCAATTGTTGTATTATCTTTGTTAACTTCGTTTTATGACATTCTACGGTTCTACTGTTCTAGTTAATTTCTTTTAATATGCATCTGCAGATTAGTTTGAACGTTATTATGCCATTTTAATTAGTTTTAGGAACCGAAGTAGGAAAATCTCAAAAACAAAAAACAAAAAAACAAAAACCATAAAAAACCAAAAAACCAAAAAACCAACTTTTCATTTTGAAAAAAGTTTGGTTTTTTGCACCTCTGCTGTAAAGTGGTGCGATGTAATGTGATGAACTGTAGTGCAATGCAGAGTGATGTAATGCAATGCAATGTGATGGATTGTAATAAAGTGTAATGTCATGTAAAGTGATGTGATTTAATGTGGATTGTAGTTTAATGCAATGGATTGCAGTGTAATGTAATGTATTGTGGTGCAATGCAATGCACTGTAATGAGTGAATTGTAGTATAATGTAATGTGATGTTATGCACTGCAATATGATGAAAAGCGAGGTAATGTGATTTAATGCAATGTTATGTAATGCAAGGGATTGTAATGTGATGTAGTGGAATGCATTATAATATAGTGTGGTGCAATGCAATGTAAAGTGATGCAGTGAAATTTGATGGAATGTAGTGTAATTTAATGTGATAAGACGCAATATGATGCCATGTAATGCACAACGCACATGTAGTACAACAATGTAATGTAACATATTCTAATATGTCTGAAGGCAAACAAGTCTGAGGCAATTCTGTTCGGTTCAGGCCAACGCCTGCGTTCTTTCCCTTCACTTTCTAGTGTCGACCTCGCAGGCACTGCTGTGTCTCTTTTAGATACTGTCAAAACACTTGGGGTAACCCTGGACAGTAAGCTCACATTCCGACCACACATAACAAACCTTTGTAAATCTTGTTTCTATCACATCAGGGCAATACGTCACATCAGGTCGGCTCTAACTAAGAATATGTCTCAAACTATAGCCTGTTCACTTGTATCCTCTCGTCTTGATTATGCTAATTCCCTTTTTGTGGGTGTCTCAAACCTTGAACTAAAAAGGCTGCAACGAATCCAAAACTCCTTAGCTCGTGTAGTGATGCGTGTCCCACTACGAACATGCTCCTCAGTCCTACTTCACGAGCTGCATTGGCTTCCTGTTGAATTCAGAATAAAATTTAAATTGGCCTGTTTGACATACAAAGCCCTCAACACCAGCACACCTACCTATATTCATGCACTACTAACTCCTTACATCCCTCCTCGTTGCCTGCGATCATCTAGTACAGGTCTTCTAGCTGAGCCACGATGCAGAACAGTTATGGGCTCTCGTGCATTCCACGCCTCTGCTCCAAAGGAATGGAATCGACTACCACTTTCTCTTCGTAGCTCAACTTCACTTCCTTCCTTCAAAAGCGGCTCAAAACTCACTATTTCTCCTTGGCTTTCAAGGATTTAGAAACCTAAGTGCATCTTCATCTGGCGGTTGACTATCCGCGCCTCAGATTCACATTTCGGTGTGACCTTGCGCGCGTTACAAATTTATTTAATAATAATAATAATAATATAAGGCATTGTAGAATTTAATGAAAATATAGTTAAGTAGAGTGTAGGGAGAAGAGCGGCAAATCAAGGGGTAATCTCTCTCATAATTTCATTAAACTTCTTTCAAGCATTATTCACTCCATACCCCTTATTGCTCTTTCCAAATCATTTTTCTCACAAATTTGCAGTCTGCCTTCTCACATAGGCCTTGACTTTCTATGTCTGCTCCATGAAAAATTCTCATCTGATAACCTGATGATCACTAGGCGCCCAGACTGGGCGCCTGTTGTTTGTGGTGTTCCTCAGGGCTCAGTCCTGGGGCCACTACTGTTCATTCTCTACACAGCTGACCTCTATGATGTTGTGGCGTCGCTGGGTCCTACATCTCACCAGTTTGCTGATGACCTTCAACTTTATTTGTCCTGTCGACCTGAGGACTCGGTGGTGTGCGCACAACAAATGCATTGTGCACTTCCGATGGTGCATGACTGGATGTCTGCCAATAGTCTTAGGCTCAACCCGACTAAGTCACAGTTTATATGGTTCGGTACCAGACGTTCACGTTGTAGGATTGATGCCCTTGCATCAGCATCCCTTGGTGGACAGACCTGTGATGTGGTGAGGGATCTTGGGGTGCTTCTTGATGGTGGGCTTACGATGGCTGATCACACTGGACAACAAATTTTAACCTTTTTTTGCTGCCTAAAAAACTTTAGCTGTTCTATATAGATTTTTGGCACGCTGAATCCAGTGGTGTTCTCAGAATTTTTGTATCACGTCAGGTTTTTGAGAAAAATGGTTTCCAAGATTTTAAAAGAAATGCCCAGAAAGTTACTTAGTGCATAGATTTCACTGGACAACAAATTTTAACTTTTTTTTGCTTCCTAAAAAACTTTAGCTGTTCTATATAGATTTTGGCACGCTGAATCCAGTGGTGTTCTCGGAATAGTTTTACCACGTAAGGTTTTTGAGAAAAATAGTTTGCAAGATTTTAAAAGAAATGCCCAGAAATTTACTTTTAGTGCATAGATTTCACTGGACAACAAATTTTAACTTTTTTGCTTCCTGAAAAACTTTAGCTGTTCTATATAGATTTTGGCACGCTGAATCCAGTGGTGTTCTCAGAATTTTTGTATCACGTCAGGTTTTGAGAAAAATGGTTTGCAAGATTTTAAAAGAAATGCTTAGAAAGTTACTTAGTGCATAGATTTCACTGGACAACAAATTTTAACTTTTTTTGCTTCCTAAAAAACTTTAGCTGTTCTATATAGATTTTGGCACGCTGAATCCAGTGGTGTTCTCGGAATATTTTTACCACGTAAGGTTTTTGAGAAAAATAGTTTGCAAGATTTTAAAAGAAATGCCCAGAAATTTACTTTTAGTGCATAGATTTCACTGGACAACAAATTTTAACTTTTTTGCTTCTAAAAAACTTTAGATGTGCGTTTATATTCATTTTATACACGCAAATCAGTGGTTGTTCAGTTTTTGTAAAATGTCCAAAAAAAATAACAGTACATTGTAAATCTATGCACTAAGTAAATTTCTTATTTCTTTTAAAATTTGCAAACCATTTTTCTCAAAACCTGACGACATGATACAAAAATTCTGAGAACACCACTGGATTCAGCGTGCCAAAATACAAATAGAAATCAGCTAAAGTTTTTAGGAAGTCAAAAAAAGTTAAAATTTGTTGTCCAGTGAAATCTATGCACTAAAAGTAAATTTCTGGGCATTTCTTTTAAAATCTTGCAAACTATTTTTCTCAAAAACCTTACGTGGTAAAAATATTCCGAGAACACCACTGGATTCAGCGTGCCAAAATCTATATAGAACAGCTAAAGTTTTTAGGAAGCAAAAAAAGTTAAAATTTGTTGTCCAGTGAAATCTATGCACTAAGTAACTTTCTAAGCATTTCTTTTAAAATCTTGCAAACCATTTTTCTCAAAAACCTGACGTGATACAACAATTCTGAGAACACCACTGGATTCAGCGTGCCAAAATCTATATAGAACAGCTAAAGTTTTTAGGAAGCAAAAAAAGTTAAAATTTGTTGTCCAGTGAAATCTATGCACTAAAAGTAAATTTCTGGGCATTTCTTTTAAAATCTTGCAAACTATTTTTCTCAAAAACCTTACGTGGTAAAAATATTCCGAGAACACCACTGGATTCAGCGTGCCAAAATCTATATAGAACAGCTAAAGTTTTTTAGGAAGCAAAGAAAAGTTAAAATTTGTTGTCCAGTGAAATCTATGCACTAAGTAACTTTCTGGGCATTTCTTTTAAAATCTTGGAAACCATTTTTCTCAAAAACCTGACGTGATACAAAAATTCTGAGAACACCACTGGATTCAGCGTGCCAAAATCTATATAGAACAGCTAAAGTTTTTTAGGCAGCAAAAAAAAAGTTAAAATTTGTTGTCCAGTGTCATGTGACACATATCTCAAGGACAAGTTACTACGAGCTCAAACAGATCCGAGTTATACGGAGGACGCTCTCGCTGAACGCTGCGGCTGTAGGCCTACTAATACACTCTTTTGTTCTCACACGTCTTGACTACTGTAATGGAGTCCTCCTGGGCCTTCCTGAGTTCCGCATTCGTCAACTTCAGCTTGTTCAGAATGCAGCAGCCAGACTTCTGGCTGACCTGCCGAAATATTCACACATATCCGACTACATGCGGCGTGAGCTACACTGGCTTCCAGTTGCTGATCGTGTTAATTTCAAGATCGCTACGCTGGTTTGGAAGGCTACGACTGGCACTGCTCCGGACTACATTGCTGAACTGTGCCTTCCAGTTGGCACTCAAACTGGTCGGCGAGCTCTCCGGTCTGCCTCGCGAAATGACTTGATTGTACCTTCGTTTCGAACCACCACATGTGCTCGTCGGGACTTCTCGATTGCGGCGCAACGGATCTGGAATACTCTTCCGCCATCTGTGCGTGCCACTAATGCTGCACGTGGTTACATGGTTTTCTCTCGACTCTTAAAGACGCACTTTTTCAGCTGTTTGATGGCCACGTGTTGAGCGCTTCTGTGAGACTCTGAAGTGGCGCTATATAAATGGTAAAACAACGACAGATGTTTTTTCATTTTAAAAAGTGTTCAGTGATGCATATGGGGAAGAGAAACGAAGGTGTTGAAAGTAAGTGAAGAAGAGATGGATTGGGAGTGATTATGGAAAAGGGTTGCTCAACCTTAAATAATAATAATAATAATAATAATAATAATAATAATAATAATAATAATAATAATAATAATAATAATAATAATAATAATATCTTTTCTTTAATAAGCGCCTGACAAACGCACTGCGCTGTACATTTACATGTTATGCGATTGAAATCTTAAAGGCCAAACTTCAACACAGAAAGTTTACGGAGAAACTAATTAAGACACCGACCCTTGTAGGCGTGACTAAGAAAGACCTGCTGGCGAATGAGCATCTACATGAATTCTGCCTCACAGCTAAGCATGCTGATAGATAGTGCCGGGTCTGCTGGCCTGCTAAACTACCCTGAGGAACTGTCCACTGTGTCCAGTGACCTGTGTGAAACCTCTGTATGCAGATTAGTTAGCTCGTGTATCAAATTCAGCCGGGACTGTTTACATCAGGCTACACTGTCTAAGCCTTGCTTTTCCAGCTTGTCGGTAACCGAATGGCACCCCTACCCCCACGAATCAAATCACTCTGGTGTTGATTCATTTGAAATATAGGCCTACAACAGAACTCCGGAGTCTGTATTTGCTAGCAGCATGCAAAAGTACGACCTAACAATTCTTGTTGTACCTTGTGTAACCTACATACGCGTGCAAGCCTAGTGTTCTTCAAGTCGTAAGCATGCCATTATCAGTCAGTCCACTAATTGTATTTGTATTGTATTTGAACACTTGTTATAGCTAAGGGCATCAAATATAATAATACAAATTTCAGTGCACTGTAAGTGTGCGAGTTTAGATAAGGAATTTTCCAATTGCAATCAAACACTCTTGCAATAAACAGCATCTAACACCAAAGAATGAATACTAGAAAGGGCATTTCCAACGTCCATTAGCACCTGGAATGTGACAGCATGTAGTTCTTCTATATGAAACACAGCTTAGGCTGACCAGTTGAGAGACCCAACTGTAAACAGCCCCGGCTGATTGTGATCCTGGCTGATTGTGATCCGCAGCTAGCTAATCTGCATAAAGGGATTTCACACAGGTCACCAGGTCACTGGACACAGTGGACAGTTCCTCAGCGTAGTTTAGCAGGCCGGCTGGCCCGGCACAAGCCAAGCTGGAAATGCAAGGCTTAGACAGTGTAGCCTGATGTAAACAGTCCCGGCTGAATTTGATACAGGAGCTAACTAATCTGCATACATGGGTTTCACACAGGTCACTGGACACAGTGGACAGTTCCTCAGGGTAGTTTAGCAGGCCAGCAGACCCGGCACTATCTATCAGCATGCTTAGCTGTGAGGCAGAATTCATGTAGATGCTCATTGGCCAGCAGGTCTTTCTTAGTCACGCCTACAAGGGTCGGTGTCTTGGAGGAATTTCAGAGGTGAAGTTTGGCCTTTAACTACTAACAGAACAGACAGCTTGCAATACAACGGCGCTAATAGCAGCCTACAAAGCATATCCGCCCAACGGGGGCTCGAACTCGGTACCTCTCGGTCTCTGTGCCAGATGTTATCTAATGCGCCACGGGCCCCCCAAATGCTTAAGGATCAAAGAAAGCTAACTCAACGTTAGGTATGATAAGAGGGACAATTATAGTCAGTAGAGACAAAGATACAACCGGCAGCTGCAATTAGAGACAGACAGACATACCTACTACATACATAAAAACTTGCATAAGTAAATTCATTTTACAAAAACATAAGCGATTACTGAGTTAAATGCTACAATGCCTTATATTACGTTGCATTACATTGTTGCACTAGATGTGCATTGTGCATTACACTACGTCACATAACATCACATTTCATTCCCTTTACGTCACTTAACATCACATTTCATTCCCTTGCATTACATAACATTGCATTACATCACATTACCTCGCTTTACATCATGCTGTATTGCATCACATCACATTACATCACACTAAAATTCATTGCATAACATCAAAATACATTAAATTACACTACAATCCATCAAATAAACTACAATCCAATTAAATCTACGATAAATCACATCACTTTACATCACATTACACTTCATTACAATACAATACAATACAATACAACTGATCTTTGATATCGCCCTTCTTACGAAGTTCAGAAGTGCCACACGCCTCGACGGCGCAGAAGCAATTATATTGCAGAGCAATTGTGCGCGAAGGACTTGCTCAAGGTCCCTACGCGGACGGCTTGAGGTGGATTCGAACCTGCAACCCTCCGGCTGCAAGGCAACGAACATACCCCTATACCACCGCGCCCCACAATTCATCACATTATATTGCATTACATCACACTGCATTGCATCATATCGCACTACATCACATTACATCACACCGCTTTACATCACATTACATCACAGTACATTACAAAGCATTAAAGTTTTACACCACATTACATCATATTGCATTGCCTTGCATCAGTTAACAGTACATTTCATCGCATTACATCACATTACATTGAACTACAATCCATCACGTTATGTTGGATGAAACATTTATGAGCCCAACAAATTATTTTTAGACAGTGTTGATAAAGGATTAAAACATAATTATAATGTTTACCAAGGAAAATACTGTGGAACAGCTGAAAAGGCTGGCTGGATGGATCGATGGATTGAAGGATGGATGGATTGAAGGATGGCTGGTTGGAGGAATGGATAGATGATGGATGGACTGATAGAAGGATGGCTGGAGGGATGGATAGATGGATGGATGGATGGATGGTTGGGAGGATGGATGGATGGATGGATGGATTGAAGGATGGTTGGTTGGATGGATGGATGGATGGATGGATGGATGGATGGATGGATGGATGGATGGATGGATGGATGGATGGATGGATGGATGGATGGATGGATGGATGGATGGATGGATGGATGGATGGATGGATGGATGGATGGATGGATGGATGGTTGGTTGGAGGGATGGATGGATGGATGGAAGGATAGACGGACGGATGGACGGATTGGATGGGTGGGTCGATGGATGGATGGACGATTGGTTAGTTGGTTGGTTGGTTGGCGTATCTGTCTGTGTGTCTGTCTGTGTGCCTGTTTATTTATAGGCTATGTACGCCATTTCATCATCATATTCAAAGTTATCGTTCATTTCTCTTTTTGACCATCCGTATCATAATTGCTGTCGCTGCGGTCTGTATTTTTTCATGGCCATCAACATTTCATCATCACCATCATAATCATCATCATCATCATCATCATCATCATCATCATCATCATCATCAACAACAACAACAACAACATAATCAGAATCACCATCGTCTTGGGACGCGCTCTAAATTCTAAGCTATGCACGAGCAGACGTATATAATAATATTTATCGTCCTCTTGGCTGCCCTTAACGAGAATTACCCCTTTCGTCGTGAGGGGTATCCTGTCTACGGCAGGTGCATGGTGTGGTGGCATGTTCGTGTACACGTATATGTGCGTGTATAATATATATACATATATATATATTATAATATGTAAGTGTTCCCGATTGAGGGCTTGCTACTGCGTGGCGGGGCCCCATGCGCCTGTCCACCTATGTGTCTGGCTCACAGGGTCATTTCTCTGTCGGCTGGAGGTCACGCCTTTGATGCGCTTGATAGGGAAACTTCCCTCCGCATCTTCATCCTCATTTTACGACTCAGCTGAGCGCTTGGCGATCTAACGTGCCTCCGTCCTCCCTATCTCTCTCTGTCTCTGTCTTTCTTTCTCTGTCTCTCTCTGTCTGCCTGTCTCTCTTTCTCTTTCTATGTCTCTGTCTGTTTCTGTCTTTTCTGTCTCTGTTTCTGTCTTTTCTGTCTCTGTTTCTCTCATTCTCTGTCTCTGTCTCTTTCTGTCTTTCTATGTCTCTGTCTGTTTCTCTCATTCTCTGTCTTTGTCTCTGTCTGTCTATCTCTGTCTGTCTATCTCTGTCTCTATATGTGTCTCTATCTGTGTCTCTCTCTCTATCTGTCTGTCTCTGTCTGTCTGTCTGTCTGTCTGTCTGTCTGTCTATCTGTCTGTCTATCTATCTATCTATCTATCTATCTATCTATCTATCTATCTATCTATCTATCTATCTATCTATCTATCTATCTATCTATCTATCTATCTATCTATCTATCTATCTATCTATCTATCTATCTATCTATCTATCTCTCTCTGCCCCCTCGTCCTTGCCAGTATAAATCCTTCTCTCCGTCCGTATAAGTAATCAACTTCTCTTTGTCTATACTAGGAAAGTTGGGCTATTATGCGTTACAGGTAAATTTACTCAAATCCCTTGTTATTATATGTTATGTGTCACATTGTTATGTTTGAAACGTAAAAGCCTTTAAGAATAAAACGGGCGCTTCCTTTTGACAGTTTTGTTAACTTCAGATTGTTGTCAACATTTAGCCTACCTTGATGGAGAGGAAGTATGATATTGGACGTTTAATTTGTGGTGTAGCAGTGTTGGACACAAAACTGTATATTTGAATTTGAGACTGTAGCCGACGCCGTTATCCAGCGATACACAAAGGTACAATGAGCTACTATACAAACAGGCCTACCTAGTTATGGTCCCTCTCATAAATTTTAATCATATAAGGCCCCACAATGAGAGTAAAAATCTGATCTACATATAGAAGTATCTATTAATTGGGTCCTATTCTTACATTTATTTACAATTCGACTTTATATACATGGCCAAGTAAATTTCATTCTCCCGCGAAATAGTGTAAGGTGGCCTGCCATATATTGGGACACTTCTATTTAAGCTTGGCAATGATTTGTGTTCTCTTTTGAATGTTGGTGTGCGAGACTTAAATGTGATAATCATTTTCAATTCAACCTCATCGGGATTCAGAAAATAAAATTATTCTTGTTTTAAAATTGTGAGTGTGGAGGGAAAATTCACGCCAATCCAAATACAAGTAGTCGTCATGTAGCATTTCTCACTCAGGACGCCGTCTATCAAGCACATTAATTTTCTATAATAGTATAGTGTTGGTGCATATAAAAAGGCCAATAGGCCTAATAGTATGGGCTCAAGGATATCATAATGTGTGGAAAGTAGATCTTTGTACCCATATGCACCGGTTTCGCTAAGGTATATTTTAGCACCGTTCACGCACACACACACTTGACCCCACAAGTCATCCTTGTGGAGACCAGACTCAGTGTTGAACACAGTAATGAATATTGATTAGATGTGTGTAAAAGTAGTTCTCTGTCCCCACATGCACTTGTGTACTTTAAGGTATATTTTGGAATCATGAATTGTGCCCACATGGAATGTCCGTTTAAGGTAGCAGATGCGAGTATGTGTGTGTGTGTGTGTGTGTGTGTGTGTGTGTGTGTGTGTGTGTGTGTGTGTGTACATGATATGACTCATTTGCAGTTAACTCTCGGAGACGGTCAATCTTCTGCGACAGCATATGGAGAAAGTCATTTGCGGAGAAAGTCCGAGTCCCCGACGATTGAGAGATTTATCCCAGTAATCCAGAAATCGTTAACCATGGACGTCTTGGATTATCTTTATGTTGAGTTAACGAGGTTCTCCCAGTGGCCCAACTCTTTCTGGTGGTAGAGTCGGTGCTGGGCTACCCACTCACGACGAACAGCCGGGTCGCGACAGCGGCGATAGCGACTTTCCAGACAGCTGATTTTCTTTATTCTTCTCCATGCCCAAATTTCTAAAGCCTCCAGTCTTCTAATGTCCTCTTTTCTCATGGTCTATAATTATCTCTGCTCCGTGCAGCACCACACTCCATAATCCATATCCGTATCTTTATCATCCCTTTCCTCAGAGTCCTGCTTAGTTTTCCTCTCAGTGGCCAGCAGGTCTCTCCTTTTCAGAACGCTTCTTTCCGTAGGGCAGACCTTTCTTTTATTTCTCTGTGGCCTTTGGCATCTGTCGTGATCATAGGCCTACTCCCTATAGATAGCAGAATTCTGTCACCTGTCCTATTTTTTCCTCCAGTATTATATTCCGACTAATAGTCTTCTCTCTCTTATTTATCTTCAATAGGCTACTTTTGTCTTTTTAATGTTTATTTTAATTCCGTATAGGGTTGTAATAGCCTTCTATAATATTCTCCAGTTAACTCTATCAGATGCTTTTTCATAATCCACGAAGCATTATGTAAAACTAAATAATACATCCTGACCATTCTCGCAGCTTCTCTCTGTTAGTAGGCCTACTCTTATTGTTCCGATCACATCTCTAGTTCACGTGCCCTTTCTAGACCCAAAGTGATCGTCTCTCAGCTCCTCAACTACCTCTGTCTTTGCTTGCACTCTCTTTCCTAATATGTAGATAATGAAATTTGACGCATGGGTGAGGAGGCTAATAGTTGCTGTTTGGCTTCTTTTTAATCGGTATTATTATGGATTGCAAGAAGTCCTCCGGCCATACTCCCGTTGTATATGGTTTCAGGAGCTTTCACCTCCGGACGTTTCACCTCAGGACGATTCACCTCTGGGGCTTTCACCTATAGGGGCTTTCACCTTTAGGGGTATTCACCTCCACATTCATATTTATTAATTAACTTTAAACGTGTAACAAATAGAATCAGATAATAAAACAAGAGAGTTACTGTAATTAACGGTATATCATATATGATAACGCGTGTCACTGACTGAAAACGAAACATATGCAATATACAAAATATTTGAATATAAGCAACTAATTATCGTGTCATAAAGTAGATAAAGCGAGGCAATAATCAATACGTAGGCCTAATTAAGTTGATTTCAAATTATTGTAAACTTATCAAATTTTTTGTCCACGACACCGAGAACTAAACATAGACAGCATAAGCCTAAAATCAGCAACTACTTATAATGTCATCTAGTAAAAGACCATTAAGTATGAGACAGATTGGCGATTGCTTTCAAATATCTTATTATCTTATTCTATTTGTTACGCGTAATTGCAGTGTTTTCGAGTCAACGGGATATTCTGACTATACGGTCAGTGACACGCGTTATAGGCCTATGCCGTTAATAATTAGTTAATCTCTTGTCTTATTATTTTATTCGATTAATAAATATGAGAGTGGAGGTGAGTAGGCTACCCCTATGGGTGAAAGTCCCAGAGGTGAATCGACCGGGGGTGAAAACCTCTGATACCCTAAATATACCTAGTAAGATTGAATTTCTGTTTTATAGGCTATGTGTGATGGATAAAATGTCCCCTTTTTTACATATCATCTGTTTCGAGCGAATCTTGCTATTTTACTTGTAGGTAACATTAACTAATTTGTTTAACAATATTTTTCTCTTGCATAAGGCAACATTTTCATATAAATCACAACTTGTAAGCATTTGAGAATTTTCCTTAAAGAACCTTGCTAAAATTCGGACTTTTTGATTGAGTGAAAACTTCAAACCAACTTAAAACGCCTATGTCTGCAATTTTTTAAAATTCAAATGATTCTATGTAGCTGACTCAAAAATCTTGGGCTAAATAAAGAGTAGGCCTAGGCCTAGCCTAAGTGTTTGCGGCTGCGCAGCTGCAAGGAATTCTAGATAGGCTTACCAGTTGTTGAGTGCAGTTGACATAATTTAACTCAGTATTTTCATCAATCATCCATAACTCATTATAATACGTGATGACAGATATTTGCTACTAGGCCCACACACAGCTGCGTTCAGGTATTTTGCTACAGATGTTTTTATATTAATTCGATAAAGCTACTCCTATAAAATAATGCTAAAATGAAAGGACACGTCTACGTGTAGGCTATACGTTAAAAATAGCGCAATTTCAATAATGAAACCGAAACTGCTATAGATTTTTTGGACTTCGAAATAAGATGGGAACTACAGAGTCCAGCAGTGGTAGGCTAATATTTAAATGGAAAAGCGATCCTAAAATTGTCTCTTGAAAGGCAGATACAAGCGGCACAATGTCATGTTTCAGACCAGTCTGCCTTCTAGAGTTCCATGCGATGAATGTGTAGAGGACAGTAAGGGAGAAGCAAGTAAAAATAAGGTAGGGCCTGCCTTAGATTTGACGAAAAGGCAAAAAAGCGCTACAGGCTTACCAGAAGTTATCCAATTATATATTATATACAATTAAGAATAACACAACAGTGTTTTTCAAGATGCGTTTATGTCTTGCATATTGTGTGAAAGAGTCAGTGCGTTACGTAATTAAAAGAAAGTTTATAAACATTTTCTCGCTACAACGCCCGTTCTGCCATGCAAACTCTTTTATAGAGGCCTACATGGAAACAAATAATAAATTATGCTAATCATAGTTGTAAAAAAAGTTTTTTTTCGTTTTTTATTTTGCTCCAAAAAACGTCGTTTTTTTCGTTTTTTATTTCTCGTCTCGTTTTTTTCCGTTTTTTATTTTTTATATGTAACTTTATTTAGTTATTCACTGTCTGTTACTATTTGTTTAATTTTAGTTTTTCTGATATCCCTTACATTGTCTCCGTCCTTTCAAGGATTCATCTAATTTACGTCACTATTTAGTATCATCATTTGAGAAATAAACAGCACAGTTCAGGAAATAAACTGTATAGGCCTACAAGTTATTTGAATTTCTAAGTTATCCAAAATGCGAAATGTTGTCTTGGAACTCAGTAATCTCTGATTGAGTGATAAACACTGATGGATAATTATTACTCCATATTAAGTTCTATTATAAGTCAGCATTGTAAGTAGGCTAGATCTCCACTTTTTTATTAAGTACACTCTATACTTACAAAGTTTACCTTTTAATTGCTTATGTCAGCATGGACTTATATGGACTTATGTATGAAATTTAAATTTGAAAAGATTTCAACATTTTTAATTTATCAATTTATTTTTAAACCAAACGTAGGCCTATGTAAAAGAAAATAATTGTTGTAGAATACTGTTATTTGGTGTTTACTAATAAAGTTATGCTATTTGCTGATTAAAATTAAATTGTGTAAACAAGATTTTTAATTTTAAAATGCAGTAAAAGATGTAGCAAAGTCAAATTATTTTCTGTTCCGTTTTTTTCTCGTTTTTTTCCGTTTTTTATTTTTTTCAATAAAACGACGTTTTTTTCCGTTTTTATTTTTTCAATAAAACGACGTTTTTTTCCGTTTTTTATTTTGATTTGACCGTTTTTAGCAACTATGATGCTAATAATAGCGTGATTTTGTATTTGCATTTGTTTTTTTACGTCCGCAGCCCCTTGTTTCCATCTTTTGCGCGCGCGTCTTTGTGCTTTTAGGTCTGATAATTCACAACAACAGAATGCACAAAATGTCATTTCGAAGTTTTCAAGATTTCATTTTGTATAGGCAGTGACATGAGGCTCATAAGTGACTTACGGTAAACCTAGGGCCCTCTATATTTCTTCTTTAAATCTAGGGTGGTCATACGCTCAATATTACGCTGATGCTTGACCAGTGGCGTAACGAGGGGGCAGGGAGGCGGCCGCCCCCGGGCGCAGCACTGGGGGGCGCAAAATGAGGGTTTCTGTCAATTTTTTTTAAGAAAAAAAGGTCATCCGAAAATTTTTGTACGGAAATTGGAAATTCTTGCCCCCGGGCGCCGGAACCCCTAGTTACGCCACTGTGCTTGACATATATACGGGATTAACGGACCTAATGCAACATTTTGTGATAAAGTTTGTGAACATTAGACTATTTCGCTACAAAAAGCGATCTACCAAACTCTAAAATACATGGGGAACAATTTATAAATTATGGTAAATTGTCATTATGTATTTGTATTTGTGTTTCTGCACGCAATCGCTTGGTCTTTTTCTTTGTGTTTGCATCTTTGTCATTTCAAAGTTTTCTAGATTTGCATAGCCCCTTCATATATCGGCTATGAAATGTTATCAGAAGAGGATAACCTCTGGTAAACCTGTGGCGTTTTTATCCTCTCTAAATAATTAGGCTATTTGGTGGCAATACGCTTGTGCCGTTATGCGTATCAATAATTAATAGGCTTAGAAAACTTTGTCCTCAATGTTCACATAATTTATTAAATTTTTTCAAAATTGTTAACATTAATTATGTTGTTTTTCAACTTATGGTTTACTTATAATAAAGAGTTAGGAAGAACTAATAAAGCCTATTTAGTATCACACACATAGTACACATTTCATGAAAATTTAATGAGAAAAACTATTATGATTGCTTGAAGTGCATGGTGGCCATTAAATGAATACCAGCCCACCTAGTCCTATAATTGTATTTTTGTATTGTATTTGAACACTTGTTATAGCGCCTCAACCAGACTTCCCATTCAGAGGCGCTCCCGACTACTGCTGTAGTCGGAGTTTCACGCCGAAGCGCATGAGCAATTGCGAGTGAAGGACTTGCCCAGGGTCCCTACGCAGCGGCTTTGAGGTGGATTTGAACCCGCAACCCTCCAGCTGCAAGGCACCGAACATACCCCAAACCACCGCGCCCCAGTATATTGTGTTGTGTTGTGTGTTGTATTGTACTCCACGTTTATAATGCGACCGAGCCACCCGCAGTAAAGATCCGAGAAATTTATCTCTGATAAACCGACCCGACCGGGAAGCGAACCCGGGGCGCCGGCGTCACGAGCAGGCACCAGCCCACTCGGCCACTCAGGATCCTTGGATCACGTCGTCAGCACAAGCTGTTAAGTTAAATCTTGCTTGATCATCTATGGTCATCAAAAGATTCTTCCAATCGTGGGCATACATGTACATGCTTCTAAGAAATTTCCTTTAATGGCTAACAGTGTCGTTAAACTGAAACTACTACTACTTTAAGGGGTCGTTAATGAATTTCAAACTTTCTTCGTCAGTAATAAAATAAAGGAAACTGAAGGATCACCTCTCATCACAGACTGTTTTACATTTTCTTTATGTAATGATTCTTTAAAATTCAGCATTTCCTGTGACTGTATGTGGGTACTACGTGGCAGTATGATTATGCAGTTACTAACTAATGCCTAAAAAACCACAATGAACTTGAAATCACTGATGATTGGTAAATAATGCACGCCGATAACTAATATGCGTTTATGTTACACGGCTATGCTATTATTGACAGAACTTTATTCCAGCGAACCCTGAAGCTTGCCAGACGGATCAGTGGATGACAGAGCATTGTTAGAGCTGAACATTGCACTGAACTCTAAAGTTATTGGCTATGCGGCTGACTGATAAATACTAAACCAAAATCGAGGAGAAATCTCTGCAGGTCAGTGCAGTAGGCTACACCAGCAATGAGGACAAGATCATTAAAGAAATTAAAAGCTTTAGGCCTAATCTAACTGCAGCATATTTCTATCGCTAGATAACAGGTTCAATATCTGTAAACTCTGCGCTAAATCAAATTTACCTGCTAGTGTTAACAGAGATAGGTGCAAAGTACAAGGAACGAATGACTTTGATCCATAGATAGTGGATAAGTGCATAGCAACAGTCAACATTGTGTTCAGAATATCAATAATTACAGCTTACGGTAGATATTAAGATACTTTTTAGATCAATCAGCCTGGATCTTTATGTATGTGTATTGTGTAACTAAAACCGCGTAGGCCTATAGCTTTCTACGGCGGCCCGTTCGGGCCATCGGATAATTTTTTTTTTTAGAAGTCGTTATAACGTCTTTTAGACATAAATTTTTTTATTCATCGTAATATACTATAAATAGACACAGAAAAATTTATTTATCGAAGTGAACTATGCTATAAATAGACATTTAAATTTATTTATCGAAGTGAACTATGCTATAAATAGACACAGAAAAATTTATTTATCGAAGTGAAGTATGCTATAAATAGACACAGAAAAATTTATTTATCGAAGTGAACTATGCTATAAATAGACACAGAAAAATTTATTTATCGAAGTGAACAGACTAGTATGCTATAAATATGCATGTTCCTGTTGCGACTTCTTTCGTGTGTATGATCTTCATTGGAATCGTAAACTTTTGTGTTACTAAATAATCGCAAGGTATTCACTTTCTGTTGATTGGCAACTAGTACCAATTTTTTGCTTCCATTTGTAAAATATGACTTTGCAATTTACCGTTATTGATTAGTTTGTTTACCTAGCTAAGCATTCGGTATTTGGTGTCGAAGTTGTGGCCAACATACGCAAAGCTTAAACCTAGGGATGAGGGTTGGGTCTTTGTTTAAAGTTGGCGGTGAGTTTACGATATCGGTTGTCTGAAATTTCAGCGTCAAAACTTGAGAGACTTCTTTCTCATTTAATGATTACTAAGACAATCTTGCTATTATTCATTGTTATTGTGAAATTCCAATAGTTCTACATCGAAGAGTTGTTCTTATACGATTCGTTATAATCGTCTCAGAGTTGTTCCAATTTTCAGATGGAGAAATCACTGGAACAGTTTTTAAGACAACGGGGAGTGCCAGAGGATGTCATCGAGCGTATGAAAACGGAAAAGGTCTGTTGAAACAAGAATACTTGCCAAATGTTGTTGTGTATGCAAAACTTAGTATAAACAGAAATATAGATTAATTTAATTGAATGTGTTTCTTCATAACCATTTGGTCTTGCAGGTCAGTGAATTGCAAATGTTTTTAGTAATTACATTTGAAAAGTATTTTATTCTGTATTTTCAAAATGCTTTTGCAAGTATTTTGTTTATCACTTATCATGAGGTAATAGACTGCTTTATAATGTTAATGACAATGGAACACAAGAATGTCAGTTAATGTTCCGTCTATGTGATTAGCACTTGGAAAACAAGCTTCAATGTAAGAAGTTGAACATTGTAATCACAACCTACCCAAATGCATGTTGGTGTGTATTTATGTATGTATTTGCACATGAATAAACATACATGCCTGTCGTAATATTTGTTGTAGATTGATGCCTCAGTTATACATGTGATGGACGACACTATGCTACAGCAGTTCCTTCCACTAAGTGGAGACCGTGTGATGGTCAAGGATTTCTGTAGACAGCTGCTGCCAAAGAGTGTCATCCCAGGGGTATCTACAAGTCGTAGAGACTTGTTAATAAAAAGGATTCGACGAAAGCTAGAAACAGGTGGTAGGCAGAAGGAGGCAAAGGCATTGTCAAGTTCCGACGAAGAGGATTTGCAATTTCCGCAAAAGAAAGTTTCCCATCCTAATGCTTCTAGGCCAGCTAGACAAATTGAAATCGGTTGGCTCTGCAAAATCAAAGGGGTGACGAAACCGATTCGTCAGAAACAGGGAGGAGGAACACGGAAGGTAACTGTGCCGAGGGCATACAGGAAGGCAGATATACTGAGTCTTGCCAAGGATTTGTTCTTCCCTGATGGGACTTCTACACATGGGCCAGCCACTCAATTTCAATTCAACATCTTTGATTTCAAGTCCAAAGCACTGGATGACAGTATCAGCATCGGCGAGTTCTATGACACTAGCAAACTGCCATTGGCTCGCTTCTATCTGGTGTCAGAGCCTTTGGAGATGCCTCCTGTTAGCGAATCTGTGAGTGAATTGGTCGAAGTGCATCAGTCACCAACTGTTGAGAGATTTCGCTACATATCCAGCAGCGATGAGGATGGTCTTCCAAACATTCCTGCATATGCTGGTAAGTGTTTACGTGAACCAAATGCCATTGCAAGTGAAATGTTAGCAAGAAGTTACAGAGTCACAACTTCAGTTGATACTTTGAAAAGATGTTTCTAAATGCTATCCTAAAGGATGTGAAATTCAGCAGGAACATGCTTCATATTCATTTTGCCTCATCTTTCACTATTCTTAATACTATCCCTGATTCCCTGTGAACCGGGTGTGTTTTGCTTAAATATAACAAATTGCAAATGAAAAGGTTGCTGTGATCTGTTTCATTGCATCTTGCTTGTGCCTGTTGTCACAGGTTTTCCGTATTTTCATTGTATGCATATCTACTTATCTTAGTAATATCATTCTAGTATGATGTTGCATGCTGTGCATTACACTTTGCAGAAGAATCAATGTCAGCTGCAGCCTGCACTGAAGCCACACCACCATCTTCTATTGGAAGCTATTGGGTGCCAGCTGGTACGCCCTCTGTCCTCTTCAGGTCAACTAGCTATATTGGTATGTGTATGCTTAGTGTCTCAATGACTGTCTATTAGGGCAGCGGTTTTCAAAAGGTGGTACGCATACCACTACTGGAACGCCACGTGTCACTAAGTTGTAAGCGAAAACATTGAATACATTTTAAATTTTGTATGAGTTTATGCCCATCTTTCTTCGATTAGCTATTCTGTGTCCATCTTTCTTCGATTAGCTATTCTTTAGACTTTCTATGTGTTTATGCCCATCTTTCTTTGATTTGGCTATTCTACTTCTGCAAGAGAACTTACTATGTTCTCCCCAATAATTAATTGCAGGGACTTCATGCTCGCCTTTTGTTTTTTTCGGTATACTTGACACTCTTATCTGTAAACGTTTGTCTTTAGCTGTCTCTGGAGTGTTCTAATCCAGACAGAGTGAAATATGTTTGTTTACACGTGTGTGTGTTTTATCACTTGGGTTGCATTTGTACTCGTGTATGCTATGCTTAATCATGTGTGTTGTGCCGTTTTCTTCATGCTTTGTCTGCTCGTGCAGATTCTGTCACAAACTGCAGCAGCAGCAGTGTAAGTATGTTGCCTGTTAGACATAACTGCTTTGGTTATGCCACTTGCATCATGCATTTCAAAACAGTTCATAAGGGAATGTGCCTGCTACATGTGCATGCACAGAAACCATTTAGTTACATATAGTATTTCAGTTACTAGTATTACATGTGTGTTTGTCTGCTTTTCATATCAGCTACTTCTTAGCATGGCTTTGAAAGTTATTGCATACATAATATACATTGTTTTCTTCAAATTATTTAAGGCTTGTTCTCCATTGCCATTGCTCAGCTATAATGCTTGCAGTTGTGCTGAACACATGTTGTGTCTGAAGTGTAAGTTGCCTGCATCCTAATCTTTGGCATGTAAATCTGTCACATGCTTCTTATAAGGACCAATTGTGTCTCAGACACAGACATTGCATGTTGTTAAAATAAAAGTAGAAGAAGAGAGATTCATGCAGTCAGTAAACTTATAACAGAAATAACAGTAAACTCTTACACTATTCCAAGGGTTTGAAACTCGTCACACAATGTAGCCAGCAAAAACCACTTCTTCATTCTGCTTCATTAAACTCATTTCTGTACCGTAACATCAATTTCTCTGTTTATCGCAGACAATGGCTGTTGACGTCCAACAACCGTGTCCAGTGAATGTGCCGAATGAAAATCAAACGGAATTACAGGCACGACTTATTTACAGCTTCTCGTGCACCTGCATACTTACTCATAAGTATTTCATGCCACTCTGAAATTAGTGTTATTCCGTGTGTTTGCAGCATTGCTTTGTTGCTAAATAGATATATTTATCTTTGCGGAATACAATATCTTTGTATTAACAGTGTAGCAGAGAGTTTAGCAATGCAGGAGTGTTGTGGATTGGGCAAGTCACTATTGGGCTGAAGAGAGGCTGCCGGAGGCATGACTGGAAGAAGGTTACTACGTGTTCGCAAGAGACTTCTGAGAAGTGGAGAATTCTTTGAAGCACTTGAGCACTGGGAATAAAACTTGGCGGTGGGAGAAAGACGAGAGTTTTGAAGAAACACGTTATGTGGTTCTTAGATACGTGGGAAATTGAAACCTGTGTTCATTGTAGACAAGCAGCAGTACAGCTGCAGGCAACTGTCCATTGGCTGATGAGGAGCAACATGATATTCAAGTTGCAATCATGGACAGTCTCTTACCAACATGTTCACTTGGGTAAGTGCAATGTCACTGAAAACATTTAAAATTCTTAGTCCTTTTGCATGTGTCATTTATGGGGAACCACGTTTCATGGTAAAAATACAACCAAGTGGGGGCATGTTGTTGGAAAACTGCCCCGTGCCTATATCCGCAACTGTTGCACAGCCTTAAGTTAAAAGGACAATCACTTATGTAATGCAACATAAAACAATTCTTAATCGAAGACAATATGAGGCTCTACTGTATGAACCTGAGTAATGTTAAAGATTTTGACATATTCCCTGGTTCTGACATATTCCCTGGTTTTTACATATTCCTTGGTTTGTCGTCACTCATTCTTAATCTTATCCAGTTCAACAGCGTGGCCCAGTATGTGTATTCAGCCGACTAGTGCAAATGTTATTCCGTACAGCTTTTCAGTCTTATACACCAGGACAGATCATATTCCATTTGTATTCAGTATGCATTGTGTGTTTCCTAATAGAGACTGGAAATCTCAACTGACTGTGCTGCAAGGAAAAGTATCGAAGGACAATGTTCCACCTGCTAACATTATAAACGTTGTACGGGGTTGTGCAATCTCGAGTTTCACACGGGCCCTGAAGAGGAAAAACTTTAGTCCCATCCACCGACTAGATGTTTGTTTTGTTGATTTGGCCGAAAATACTGAAGGGGCCATTGACAATGGTGGCCCAACTCGGGAGTTTTTCCGCCTCTTGCTGGCTGAATTGGCTGATAGTGAAGTCTTTGAAGGGCCTGGACATGCTAAACACCTGCGATTATCAACCAGTGGTAAGACACCTCAACATTCAGTAAAGTAGGCTCAACTGATTCTAGTTAACGACATTGCAATTGGTGTTGCATTGATTGTATTGGTCATTAATAATAATAAAAATATTTGTTCTGTAATGAAACGTCTGACAAATGCAATTACGATTAAACAAATGACAGAAGACATAAATCTACAACTGATTACGATGTTTGTCTTACTTTACAGCCCTTGCTGAGGACATGTATTTCGTAGCTGGAGCAGCTGCTGGTTTGTCATTAACGAATGGTGGACCTGCGCCTGACTTCCTGTCTACACTAATGTTCGATACATTAACTGGGAGCAATGACTCCGTCATCATGGTGGACGACATCGCAGACTGGAATGTACGGGAGAAACTTGCAAAGGTACATTGCAGTTCCATGTTTTCTATCTACCGTGTTGATGCCAAGGATCACACCAAAGGAGTCTTGCACACTGATAGCCAATAATCGCTAGTTGCTAATTACATGTTTTTCAGAGTGTCATGTATTGCTTGTGACTTCTACATCGCTCATATTGTCAAGTTGTTACACAGTAACACAATATTTTTCCATAAATGTCGCAGGTAAATGATGCAAACTCTGTGGCGTCACTGGCTGAAGCTGTGGATGATGCTGCCGACATTCTAGCGTTGTTGGGGTCTCTTCGGCCGGTAAAGACGCTGGACGACAGAGATCAGCTAATGAAACAAGTGCTCTCATATTACATGGTTGGGCGTCTGCAACCTGCTTTTGAGCAGTAAGTATGACTTCATCACCATATCCAAGTTATGGTTATACTCCTGATTTTAGTTGTCAAAAAGAAAACCGGGGAGGGGTGGGGAGATGTACCCATTACCAAAGAAATGACGAATTGGGTGAAATATTGTTTCCTGATCCGATTCTATCCGAGAAGTTCATCAGCTTAGGGGATTAGAAGTACCCTACAAGCCCTCTGACACTTAAACACTGCTTAGACTGTAATGTATGCATTATATGTACATGTATGTTTTTATTGGTGACATAACAGTATTTGTGTGTTCATTAATATAATATACAATTTGTTATGCGTTAGGTTTAAGAAAGGTTTGCAACTGCCTGGCGTACTGGACTGCGTACTACAGCTTCCAAGTGAGTGGCGGAAAGTGTTTACGCACTCACAGAATGCGAAAGTCACGTCCCAACGCCTGCTGAATTTGTTCCTGCCACAGTATTCGGTTGAAGGGAGCAACGAGAGGGCCAGAGAAAGACTGGTGGTGACATTCTGGCGTGACTGGATAATTGAAGTTGGAGGTAGGAAAATTTGTATTTTAAGTACAGTAACATTATCCAAAAGTTATATCCAAAAATTATGGTCAACACAAGAAGAAAAGACATGAATGAGTATGTTGCTGAGTGACACACCCTACCACAATGCATGTTTTGGTTTCTGCCAACAGTTTTAACAGTATAATGTAGTTTTACAAGGTTTGCCCTTGGTTCCTGTGACTGACATATGTCGGACGCAGTTACAGGATAATCCAAAATGCAGTGTCATTGTATTTGTAATTTTTTACGCAGATAATGAGTCACAAGTGTCTTTGGAACAAGTACTCGTGTTTGCAACTGGTGCCGAAGCTGAGCCTCCACTGGGATTTCCATCCATGCCGCAGTTACATTTCAACCATCAAACTGGTGCCAAGTATCCTTTGGCAAACACTTGTGGCCTCATTCTAACCCTCCCTGTCGTCCCATCTTATGATGCATTCAAGGAAGGACTGGAAGAAGGGATCTTGCAATCGCCTACATTTGGGTTTTCGTAGATTTCCTTGGGATTAGTGCCTGTAACCCATTACTGGGAAGGCTTGTGGTCCAGACGATCTATCGGCAGAGCACTTGTTGTATGCCCATCCTAGCCTTATTGTTCATCTTCAGTTATTGTTTTCAAGCATATTTACTCATGGATTTGTACCTGACAGCTTTGGCGCTGGAATTATAGTACCCTTAATTAAAGATAAAACTGGGAATCTGAATGATACTGAGAATTACAGACCCGTTACTGTGATTACTCTAATTTCTAAGCTCTTTGAATCTTTGCTGCTTAATACTGCCCTCCAAAGCCAAAACGCAGTAACTCGAAAAAAATTTTTTTTCACTTTTTTACATTTTTCCACTTAAGATGTCACTATCTTCGTGTTAAAAAATTGTCGAAGCTGTATTATCACTGGTTTCCGAGATTTAGTGTTGCCAAAACGCAGTAAGTCGGATATTTTTCGCTCGATGCTAAGCCAAAACATAGTACTGCGTTTTAACCACAGTATTCCGCTGCTCTTACGAACGAATACCAAGCCAAAACGCAGTGCTGCGTTATGGCTTTGTAATAAGTCAGCGTTAGGCATTCTATTTCCGGTTTTGTTTAGAAATAATTAACTGAAAGCAATATTTATCGATTCGAATTAATCTGAAGTACGTTAAATAAAGCGTTTTAATTGTAAAAGTTTTAAATTGTTAAACATTTTTAAATGTTAGTCATTAATTATAATTACATAAATAAAAGTCTAGTGAATATTTTATATATTTTTTCACGACGCTGTTATCGCTGTTACGTGGGTGTGACTAATACACGGAAAGGACAGATGGCTACTAAATGTTTAGATTTTATATGACGTTTTTAAAATATTTTACTCTAATTAGTAGCGTTAATCGAATATTAGGCATGTTACAGACGCCCTATTTTTCAGTAGTACCTAATCTGTCCAACAATGCAGTTACCAATAGGCTATCTCTTGATCAATTTAAAAGTTTGGTATCCAAGTCACACTCCACATCTATTAGCCTAATTATAGAATGCGCATTAAGCACCCCTGCTCCAAGAAGTAATACACGGATAGGACAGATGGCTACTGAATGTTTAGGTTTTTTCTTAAAATATATTATATTACGTTTTAAGATATTTTACTCTAAGTAGTAGCGTAAATTGAATTGTAGGCACGGTACAGAACCTTTTGTTTAAATTGCCTGTTGTGTTACAATGAATTATAATTGAATGAGAGCTTTCACTAAGAGATTTATGGCATGGAATTTGTTACAAAGAGATTTTTATTAGGCCTATGTCATTTGAACTAGACAACATGTGTGAAAAAATGTATTGTATTATAGTTTTGCTCAAATGTATTGCACCTTTCAGCGCTCTTTATTAATAGGATGGATTTGAACAGCAGAGCTGCTAAAATTTTAAATCTTGCCTTAGAAAGATATGGAAACAAAGCCAAGGACAGAAAGCCTGAAAAAATCAATACACATCCACTTGTGACATCTATCATGAGAGCAGATCAAGGTACATCAATGGATTCATCTTTCATGACAACTGCCAATTTAATGGTATCCTCTGCAATGATGACTGGTGATCAAAGCTATGCAGAATGTGTGGGTGAGTGTGAAATGGAAGCACAAGATGATACAGTTTTCTTACAACCGCCAATAATTGACCTCAATTATGCAGAAAGTGTGATTGAACATAACATTGCAGCACTGGAGACAATGATTCAAGAACCAGTTAATCTCAAAGATACAACTGTTACAGTGGCAGCTGCTGCAATTGTTGAGGAATCTATAGGCATGAAAGTTCAACGTTCAACTGCCTTAGACAAATATGGAAACAAAGCCAAGAACAGAAAGCCTGAAAAAATCAATACACGTCCACTTGTGACATCTATCATGAGAGCAGATCAAGATACACCAATGGATTCATCTTTCATGACAACTGCCAATTTAATGGTATCCTCTGCAATTATGACTGGTGATCAAAGCTATGCAGAATGTGTTGGTGAGTGTGAACTGGAAGCACAAGATGATACAGTTTTTTTACAACCTCCAATAATTGACCTCAATTATGCAGAAAGTGTGATTGAACATAACATTGCAGCATTGGAGACAATGATTCAAGAACCAGTTAATCTCAAAGATACAACTGTAACAGTAGCAGCTGCTGCAATTGTTGAGGAATCCATAGTTATGAAAGTGCAACGTGATCGTTCCATTGCTGGTAAAATAAAGAAAGCTCAGATGAAGCATAAATACATTGACATAGCATGTGGTTGCAAACTCGAATGTAGTAACAAATTTTCCAGAAATGAACGTGAAGACATTTGTCGACAATTCTGGGAAAAAACGTTCAGTGAGCGTCGTCAGTACTTACATTCACGAGTGCATCGTTACCTGAAAGATGAAGATACCACTGTGACAGTCGACACAGAGGATCAAAGAAGCAGGAGGACATTATCATTTAAATATTCTTTTATTGACGCAGACAGTGGAGACTCAATTAAAGTATGTAAGACTATGTTCTTGACCACAATTGGCTACCATCCAAAAAATGACAGAGCAATTACTTCATTAACGAAATCGACAGCTATGTCAGCAATTGCAGCTGAACCTGATGGACGAGGAAAACATGCTGCTGCAAAGCGAAGCAATGTGACAGCAATTACAAATCACATTTTATCACACAATCCGCAAATTAGCCATTATCGACGAGAGCATGCTCCACTAAGAAGATACTTGCCTTCTGATATAACTGTTATTAGTATGCATGAAGACTTTGTTCAGAATTATCCAGACTCAAAATGCTCCTACGAAACCTACAGAAAGGAAGTCGCGAAACAAAACATAAGTTTCACCAAACTAGGGGAAGAACAGTGTGAACAATGTGTGGAGAATACCCGAAGGGGACATAATCATGACTCAGATACAATGCATGTCAACAATGAGCCGGAACCAGCCAACAACATATATGAACTTATTCCATCTTGCAGTAACAATGATTTTGAATTATTATCTAATGCTATTCGAAAGACAACGGATTGTGTAGACTGTGAAAATTGGAACACACATAATTCCAGAAAGACAGAAGCTAGGAAATGTTACAAATTAGATTCCAGTAGGCAATGGAGTGCAGATTATTCTGTGAGGAGTGTTGACCTTCAGAAAGTCATAATGCTTCCTCGACTGCCTGGAATAAAAACTGCAGTTTTTACAAAACGCATCGTTGCTTTTCATCAAACATTTGCTGCAGTTGGTGTAAAAACTCAAAACAAAAAAAACAATATATCTGTTATTTGGCATGAAGGCATCGCAGGAAGGAAAGCTGAAGAAAGTTTCTGTGACATAAGAAAAGTTAAAATTTATCCCAAACAATTACATATGGATCACATAGTTTTGGAAAGGCTGGTCAGGCCCAGCATTTGTCATAAGCAGTGTGTGTGTGTGTGTATAAAGGTTGAGTACGGTAAGTCAGAGCTAATGTTAGTTTTGAGAGCCTTAATTTAAACGTAACAATCCAGCCCAGATTTTGCTCACCCTGTTTGGAGTTTGGTTTTTGCCTCCTGTTTAGCCGGCCCCTCCATTCTTCGCCTCTCATGCACAATGTGGACGCTGCGGTGTAGTGGTCTTGACACTTTGTGTTGCTCCTTTAACATCAAAATCAATGGAGCGAGCATTTGGAGTTTCATGATTTATTACAAATGAGCAAAAGTAAAAGGCTTGCAGACAATACTTTAGAACTCATGATATTTCAAAAGTGCAACTCCAATCTAGTATGAATAAATTTGTCAACAGTAATGAGAAGAAATTGGATGAAGATCATTGACATTTGCGTTTGATCATAATTAGAAATATTTGTCTGATAGATTGATAGTAAGTGGTAAAATACATTTTTCTTTTCTTGTTGTTTTATATTCTGATGTCAGTAACTAATTCTAATGAATTAGTTCAGTGATAATTTTACTGAATTAGTTCTCCTTAAATGCTAAGTGTAATTATGAATCTTGAACTAATGCTACTTCTAATTAATTAGCGTAGTTATGAAATCGTAATTACCCATCGCTGTTTTATGAATGCAACAGAGACAGAATGAGGGGACGCAAGTCCTTGTACATTTTCATAGCATCTTCGGGAGAACAGGAATTTGTCCACCCATGTTCCTCTATGCAGATTTGGGACAACTCGTAAATGTCTTTGTCACATGGCAATATCGACTTGAATCGGCATGCCTCAAAACATGCATTTACATCACGTTCCGGTATGCTTACAAGGCATTCGGAGCCTCCAAATGCCTCGGGCGCATCATACATAAGTGATGGTCTACCAAACGGTCCACTGGCGAACTTGGAAGGACGAATGCGGTGTGCACTCCAAAGTTGTACGAAGTCATCGAGTTCTCTCTGAAACAGACCATTGACATAACAATTAAAGGAACTGAAGATTCATGTTAAAAAAGCACACCAAAGCTGGTTACTATGTTTTAGAGCTAAAATAAAGGAATCCCTTATTTTGAGATACAATTCTGTATGTTAAAAATTACCACGTAATTATGAAAATTACATGACATCCTATGTTTTGCATTGGAAGTAATATGGAATACCCAGTATAATGATCCAACTTTGTAACTGCATATGATCTTTGACCTGTTTCTAATAAATGTAAACTGTGTAAAATTTATTACTGGATCTTTGATAACATTAATAGGTTTGTTGCTGAAGTTCTCTATTGATGGTGGTATTTCTATTACTACTGCTAATGTTATCACGTTTGTTATTATTACACTAGTATTATTATCATGAAAAGTTCTTATTATCACTACTATTATTATTATCAATATTATTACTATTATTATCATTATTCATATTATTTTTATTATTATTAATATAAAATTTACGTTATATAACATTACTACAAGCACCTTAGAACTTAAATTTGGAGCTGTTATAAGTTGTTGTGATGTCACATTGATGTTTATTTCAAGTTGGAACTGATCAGTTTTACTAATACTCTATATAGATGTATTCTAATGATTGTTTTAAGACCTGAACTATTTTGTCCTGAAAACTTGGCAATGTAAATGACTTTAAATGACTTTAATATGGAAACAGGGGCCTAACCTTATATAAGCTTCAGCTTTTGTACGGCTCCTTTTGTACTTGACTTGGAAATTATGTCTGTAATATTGATATGTGAGAGTACAATAAAGACGAATATATAAATAGTTTACACTACTGCTTGTATAAAGCCTTTGTTGTGCATATTGCAAATGTAACAAGTAGAATCAATTGGTGCCTTCTCAGCTTTGCTTTCAAAACCTATAATAGTCATGGAAGACAGTTTATGTTGATCTGTGATCAAATAACAAGTTAATTTAATGATTCCGTACATTCACCTAACCCCACTGACTAAGCATTACTTAATGTTGCAGAAGTTCATGACAGCACACTTCCATGAAGCAGGGAATAAGGCACAGAGGTACGGTAATGCTTCAAGTAAAAGGTGTTATGGTCGATGTCTTATGAAGGATACAAGTTTGTAGTTGACAACCTGAATCAGGTGCAGGAAACAGAAACGAATCAGCTCCTTGTCGATGTATGTTCCTGTGAAATCACCCTCTTCCTTTAACTGTTTAAATTGGCTAATCCAGAACTGAGAATGTTGTTTGCGCAAAATCGACCAGAAACTTTCAATTCTCTGGTTGGCAGTGCTCTTTCCATACAGAAAACTGCGCTCTCCACCCCAACTATCTGTACCATCGCGTCGCATGAACTGCTGTAACAATGCAACATGCGCGTTCTCGGTTCCCATATCTGCTCTGATGCGCATGGGGCAACCACCTAGTCGTCTCACAGATTGCATGAAATATCCTGCAATCAGTTTAGAATCGCTGCTTGTATGGTATGCTTCCAGCCATATGATATTTCTCGAAAATCCGTCTATGCATCCATTAATGCATATGCCATATGGCTTCAGTTTGTCATATGAGTCTAAATGCCAAACAAAGTTAGCACCTTTCGACAAATAGCATCTCCTAACAATGCGCCCCTTACGGCGCAGCTCAATTCCTCGGGGGTCTAGAACTCCTAGAAGATGTCGGACAGTTTCTCTACTTACGACAAGGCCTGCATTCAAACATCTTATGTGCATCATTCTATAGCCAAGCTGCTGTGAACATGTTCTTAACTCATTCATAACAAAAATCGTCACTTCTGCTACATCTGTATGACATTTTCGACGAAACAACTGCAGTCGACTCAGATGACGCTTGAGCTGCCTCACACTTATAATGATGCCATGTTTGACTGTCAGAGCCACCCGCATCTCATCCTGAGTGTATCCAAGACGATGGTACTTCAGTAGCAGGTTATCAGTCTTTTGCTGGTGCTGGCAGAAATTCATGGCAACATTTACAAACACCTCTCTGTACAAATAAATGATAAACAATAAGTTACTTTCCATATTTACATGATACACAATTCAGAAAACTGAAGAAATTAGGTAAGGTCTACAGGCAGAACGAAGTAGGCCTAATATATGCGATATGTACTATTTACTCGATAGTATTAATATCAGGCCTTTGTCTACCAACCAATCTGATGCCCATACACTTCATAAATTATAATGATATAAGTAAGTGAGTAAGAAAATTCTTTATTTGACTACCAGCAAACGCACAGTAGCTTACTGAAGAAATAAATTATACAAACATTTATGCAGTCATATAACATTCTCATAATAAAAATTCTTTTTGCAAAGGCATCAATTCTAGGTAGGGTGAGATCATGTGGTCTGGGTCGCGTATTGTATGGAGTGACCTTACGGGGAGGGAGGAGGTAGTGAAGGACGTGAAGTGAAGATATTGTGAAGACCTAAATCAGCGAAAAGAAGTTATAGGTTCGCGTTCTTTACAGGTGAGTGCGAATGTGTTATTATTTAACAAATGCTTTCCATAAATGTCCCCATGCATCGAAAGACGTTATTTGAGTACGTCGATTCCGCGAGTTATAAAGTGAGGTTTGCATTGTTAACGTTAGGCCTATAAAGTGTTTTCAACACTACACTCCAGTAATTTATAGGTATATGAAATAGAGTAAACTTGCGCTTTAGGGGTCCCGAATCATGACACCCATATTCGAGGAGAGTATGTATTATAATCAGCCTAGTTCAATGGAAGAAGTTTAGCACTAGTGGTGTCGTGAGGATCGGTTAGGGTCAGGGTTAGGGTTTGTGTTCTCATTAGAAAATCTTCAAATTTGGGACCCCTACAGCGCAAGTTTACATTAAATAGTAACTATTAATGCAACTATTAATACTTACCACAGAATGCGTATTTCTTTCGAAAACGTAAACGAATGAAACCGATAAATTGAAAGATTGATAGATGCCCATGAAAGAAGTCGCAAAAAGAACATGTCTATTTATAGCATACCAGTTCACTTCGATAAATAAATTTTTCTGTGTCTATTTATAGCAATGTTCACTTCGATAAATAAATTTTTCTGTGTCTATTTATAGCAATGTTCACTTCGATAAATAAATTTTTCTGTGTCTATTTATAGCAATGTTCACTTCGATAAATAAATTTTTCTGTGTCTATTTATAGCAATGTTCACTTCGATAAATAAATTTTTCTGTGTCTATTTATAGTATATTGACATGAATAAAAAAAAATTAACGGTTATAAAAAATTTTTATCCGATGGCCCGAACGGGCCGCCGTAGCTTTCACACCGTTTCGACTATAAGATCCTATTGTTAAATAATGTAGCCTACACAAGGTGTCAAAATTTTAATTTTAAAACGTACTTTTTATTTCAATCACTCTATCTTGTAATATTTTTAATATTTTTAACAAAGACAGTTTAGGCCTACAGAGGTTTTCAGATAGACCACAGGTTTCTATTATTTTGTGAGATCAACATTTCCTTTTATGCGACATCAGCCTTTGATAGACAATAACAATTAAGCCGTCGCCTATGCTAATAGAGAAAACGAAAATGCTTTCGATTTTAGGATCCGTCTAGATAAGCAAAATGGCTGCGAAAGATTCAGACAGTAGTGATGTTAAAAAGCAAGAAGAGCTCGATGATATCACTACATGTTGCATATGCACCGAAGTCTACACTGATCCGAAAGCATTGCCATGCATTCATACATTCTGCATGAAATGTATTGAAGAGACTGGGCTTAAAACCAACAAAGGACCTGGAGATGAGATGCCTTGTCCAATCTGTAGACGACTGTTCAAGATTCCATCAGAAGGATTTCCTGGACTGCCTAAGCATTTCTTCATTGAAAGACTGATACAAGTGTCAAAGGTTTCAGACTCGTCTGCAGTAACAAAAGCCTTATGCTCTCTGTGTTTGGAGGAAAGCAAGGAAGACGCTGGTAAAGACATTCCAACAGCTGATGTATATTGCGTTGATTGTAAGTACAATTTGTGCGAAGAATGTTGCAGTGAACACATAAAATTTAAGGCTACGAAGAATCATAAATTGATACCAATAAATGAACACAGAGCTGGCCAAAATGTGATCGCCAATCTAGCTCTAATGGTTTGTGAAGTTCATGATCAAAAGGTTCTGGATGTATATTGTGCTGACTGCAAAATAGTTGTATGCGCCATCTGCTTCATTGAGGAACATAATAACCATAAGGGTTCTCATATTATAAAATGTTTGGATGGCTTTCGGAAGCAGATACAAAGCAATACTGAAGCTATAAATGGATGCATCGCTGAGGCTCAGATGAAAAAGGCGGAACTCTTGAAGGTTAAGGAACAAATGGAGAAACGAGTGGAAAGCTTAGAATGTGTAATAGATAACAGAAAAGAACAGATAAAGCAGTTTGCAGACAAACATTCAAATTGTCTTCTACAAAGTCTTTGTTCTGAGAGACAAAGCAGATCGAAAGAAATCCAAATAACAACAGATGATACTGATGCTTATCTGTCGAACTTAGAAAGTTACAAGTCTTATTGCCAAAGACTATTGGCTAAAGGATCGGCCAGTGACATCTGCAGCGCACTCTCTGACTTGTCCATAAGAGCTTTTGAGTTGCAACAACAGTGCCAACCTATTATGGAACGAGGAATTCTGGATTTTAAATTCTGCTTTATACAATCTGAACTCGAAGAGTTTCTAGAGGAAGGCTGCGGCAATTTGATTGGGGTAATTGAAAGTAAGTGAATTTTCTTTGTAAATCATCACTTAAGCAGTGCCAAAGGATACTTAGTGCTTGTGTAGCAAAACGTAATGTTGTTTTCATTTATCGTAGTAAATTTGTAAACTTGCATGACGTCGTTCCATAGTGTAATAAATTAAACTGCAACACAACTTTCTGTAGGCCTATCCCAAAATTATACATTCACTGGGCTCACAATGACCGTGAACCAACCACAAGTTGTCAACGTGATAAATTAAGAAATTGATATGATTTAGTTCAACATCGTTCCATAATGTGCTAAATTAGACGACAACGCCGCTTTCTGCAGGCTTACAGCAACAGCCAGTCTCACCATGGGTCCACAGCTGACCAGTGACCATTATGTAGGCATATGTAAGCTATGTATGTTATAAGCGCGATATATTTGTGGACTGATCTTCTCGATCACGATCCGATTACGTCTTGGTTCGTCCGCTATTGGAGAATTTCTTGTGCGTTAGACACCAGTGCGATGGAATGTAGGCCTACTAATGGTCATATTCTGTGAACGTATATAAGTGTATACGTCACAGTAGTGGAAAACATTTAATGAAAATTAAGACAACCACAAACTGCCAGTGTAAATTTTAACGGAATTGGACTACTGGGAAGAGTCTGCAACGAGTCAACGACTAGGTTGTTTGGGGAGCGTCGTAAGCTTCCCCAGTGGGACGTGGGGCGAAGTCCCAGCGACAACGCATTTTAGAGCGTTTTCTGGCAAATGGAGCCCGTTTTATCCACTTTATTTGGACAACTTTGCTTTTTTATATACATAGGCCCCATAATCCCACATCCATATTAATTTTAAGTATATGCATAGAGGTTTGAAAGTATGACACAATTGGTTCAACCATACCACCAAAACAATTGATATAAATAAGTCAGTGACAGGCTGAGTGACTGTCACGCAGTAGGAGGAGCTGCAGCTACAACAAACAATGATAGCAAACACGACCAACTTCATTTTCCAATGTGAACGGCTGAGATTTTGACACGCCAAACTCAAAATCAAATAGCGATTCATGTAGCCTTTTATTTGGCGGTCCACTATATTCATGATCCTGGCAACTAAAAAAAATGGTAAAAATAATGTCACATGCATTACTTGACAGGGCGGTGTAGGTCAATGAATCTGAATTTGATATTAATTTCACAGAATTATTTACAATGTAAATGCAGAATAATAATACTATAACAAAGTCATTTACCTACATTGCCGTGTCATGCGATGCATGTTACATTATATCTTACAAGACACTATTATATCTAACATCTGTGACTGGAGTCGATGTATGTCTGAATTAAGTTCAATGGCATACCTACTAGGCTAATATTAGGGAAGAATTCAAAAGGTTAATATAATATACTATTGTAGACTAACATTAAAAGTAGAGTATTTCCTGGGACAAAATCACCCAAACTACTGGGACAAATCCGAAAATTACTGGGACAAATCCTTAAATACTGGGACATTTGTCCCAGTAGTTGTACAGTTAAAATATGGACTGCAAACTGCTGCTATATTTTCAGTGATGGGCAAAATACTTTCAAAAGTAATTTGAAAATATTTTTACAAAATACTTTTCAAAGGGATTTTTAGAATAGTATTTTGAAAATGCTTTCCAGAAAATCAGTCCGTTAGACAGAGAGGCAGCTTATGATGGATAAGCAATTTTTAAGGAGGTAAATTTTAAGTGGAGAACAAAATGACACAAGCGACCCAGCAGAGTGCACATACACAGGGAGAGAGTTCCAAAAAGTAGGTCCTGCAACAAAAGAGCTTGTTCACCAAGAACAGTTCTCCATTTAAGTATGACCAGACGATGATAATCAGTTGAATTATGATAAGTCTGAGAAATAGGAACTGATTTTAAATATTGTGATTGGCCAGAGTTCACATGTTTATAGCCAAGTTTGAAAATAATTCTTTGCTGAACAGGAAGCCAATGCAAAGATTGAGGCACAGAGCTTATACATTCATATTTGAATGTATTAGTTGTGGCTCTAGCCAAGGAGTTCTAAACTATCTGCAACTTCAGCATGTTTGACTTATTAATAAGAAGTAAGTAAGTAAAGTAAGTATTTTCTTTATTACACCACTTGCAAACGCACAATGGGAAATACAGCATAAAACAATTATAATAATACATCGAAGTAATAATAAGCAATTAAAGAAGTAAATTAAAAGACGAGCAAAATTACTTTAAAAACTAATTTAAAAATAAAACTCATCTATACAACATCCTAGTGATAAACCCCTTTCCAGTCAACAAATCACAGCGCGGTATCTCAAGATTATGAGAGCGAGGTCTAAGGGAGTATCCGGTGACCCGTTCTGGCGGGAGTAGATGATGCAGGACATGTCCGGTGTCATTGAGGATAGCAGCCAAGAGGGTTTCATCTGCCTTGGAACATAACATGTCAAATGTAGGGGTATTGGATGGTAAAAATCCCTGTCGTATGAGCTTTCTAATAATAGCACACAAACGACCCCTCTCACCCTCATTTGCAAAACCCCACCATGCTAGAGATGAATACAGCATTCGTGCTACTGTGGTGGAACGTACAACATCGTGGAGTCGATTGCCTGTCAAACCATGAGCCACAAGGACGCGAAGTGCATAAAAGGATTGCTTTGCTTTACAGACCATGTTATCAATGTGCATTGAGAAACCCAATCTATCGGAAAGAAGGACGCCAAGAACTTTAACTACTTCAACCCGTTCGATCCCTGCTATGGGGGAGGAGAGTCAGAAGTTTTGGAACGGGGACGCCTAATTATGATCTCAAATGACTTGCTATGATTTAGTCGCAGGTTGCAATTTCTAGCCCACTCTGCTATGTGTTTAAGTTCTGCATCGGTAGTGTCAATATTTGATGCAGGAATCACCAGACAGCAGTCGTCTGCATATTTGAAAATTCTATTGCCTGCATATAGTAGTTTTAATTTCGAAATTAAGGACAGAAAATTAACAGGCCCAAGACCAGACCCTTGAATGATGCTTGCATTAATGCGCTTATATGAGGAGATTATGCCACAAAACTTTGTACAATGCACTCGATTTTGTAGCAAAGCAAGAACCCAGTTATAAACAAAATCAGGTATAGGCGTAGAGGCTAACTGCAACGCCAGGCTATTATGCCTTACTGTGTCGAAAGCCTTCGAAAAATCTAAAGACACCAAGCGGACAAATGGCTCACATTTAACTGATTCTAGTAAATGGTGGGTTAAATCTATCAGCGCTGCAGAAGTGGACCCGGATGGTCTGAAGGCAAATTGGTCTGAATATATGTAGTTTTCATCAGGATCGGTCAGAATTGGATAGTAATATTTATGCACCACGAATTTTTCCAGAATTTTACATAATACGGACGTAATGGATATTGGGCGGAAATCGGCCTCGGAGTCAGGGTTTGGCGTCTTAGGAATTGGAGTGATTTTGCTCTCCTAATAGAGTAAGAAGCGAGTTTCAGTAATCTAGGCAGGGGCGGATCCAGGGGGCCAATCCGGCCATGGCCCCCCATTTGAAATTTACACAGGACGTGGCCCCCTCCCCATCGCCAAGTAGACAATGTTCACTCTGTGATCTTTTGTTATAAAAGAAAATGAGGATATATAAATGAAAAATATTATATTTGTACAACTAAATTAGCTTCTCTCGAGTGTTGTTTCTCAAATTTCAAAATACCAACTTTTAAAATGTTGTGTTCCTTGAACATTTAGTAAAACTACATCATTACTACATGGCTCCCGATAAGGTAGTTGAATCATTTGTGTTGGTTTGTGTACCATTTGTTAACTATTCTGCTAACCGAGTCCCGGTAAGCAATTCGTGTACTTTTTCTCAATCCAGATCCTTTGCCTGCACAGGTCCCTCCCTATGGAATGGACTTCCTCCTTCTCTACGCTCTGCAATCCTCCATGGTAGCATCTCTACCTCTTTCTCTCACCTTAAAACCTTCCATTTCTCTCGGAGTACCTCGCACTGGGAGTGCTTCTGAAAGGTTTATGCTATGAGAAGCGTTTTATAAATGATCAAATACAACACAATACAATATCTTAAGGCTTATGGCGTTCTTAAAAATTGATAGTATTTTCTAGGTTTTATATTAATTTTAAAAATGTCTGGTTTCCTAGTACTACTGTCCACAGTCAAACTCAAAAACGACTTAAGTAACATCTTAGCTACCAGTGACATATCTGATGCCTTTCAGTTTTGAAATAATAGAGCAATTTGTTCACATGATAGCCTAAAATGCAACCATTGCAGTGTGGAAATTCAAAAAATTTTAAAGTGGGGAGGGGCACATCCCCTCCCCAGACCCCTCCCCTGCTCGGCGCTGCGCGCCTCAACAGTCGTCCTTCGGACGCCCATTTGCCCCCCTCATAAACTTTCTGGATCCGCCCCTGAATCTAGGCCAATGGAAACAATGCTTTTGTCAGAGATGTCCTAGCATACATGGACACGTGACGCCTCGTTCTCCGAATTTCACCAATGAACATAAAAATGATGACTTACAAATACTGTCTACATGGCCAGTGAGAGGCATTGTAGAATTGAAAACAAAGCCTAAGTTACGAAATGCATCTGTTGAGTCACCGAGTGTCAATGACTTAAGCCAATAAAACTTTTAAAGTTGCTGTGCAGTGCCCAGTAGCAGAAATTCAGTCTTTGATGGGTTAAGGAGTAGTTTATTTGATGCTATCCAAGACTGTACCTCATCAAAGACGGCAGACAACAGCTGTACAGTGTACAGATGAGTCACATGACAGACTGTCAAAAAAAATGAAATGCAGATTTGAGTATCATCAGCATAGAAATGATATCAGAGAATGATTATCCAGCAATGTTCCTAGCGGTGTGATGTATAATGTGAACAAAGAGCACCAAGCACACAACCCTGATATATATATATCATAATACAACAGACTTACAAATAGGTGGTATAACCAGAAGATTATTAATTTCTTAAATGTCTCGTTCTAGTCGAGTTCCTTGTAGCATTGAAAAATTAATTTAGGCAGAAGGTTTATAAACTTTATTTTTTTAAAGTGTCTTAGAAAAGTATCTTGGAAAAGTTTTTTTAAAGTTTTTAAAATTCTTTGAAATACTTTTTAAAACTTTCAAAAGTATTTTGAAAATACAAAATAAAATAGTATTTTCTATTTTGAAAACAGAAATCTATTTTCAAAATACTTCAGTGCCCATCACTGATTGTTTTTTCAGAAGATGGTGACTTGAAGCCTAAGCAAAAAAAGACAAGTAAACAAAGTCTAATAGCAGAACAAAGTAAAGAAATTGACATTTTGAGAATGGAAAACGACCAACTAAAGCATGAACTTGATGCAGTGAAAGCGACCAACAATTCACTTCGAACCAATGAAGCAAAATTTGTTAAAGAATTGAACATATATAAAGAGACAGTGAGGACATTAGAAACCAACGCCGACAAACTCAGGAAAGAATTTGAAACAACGAAAGCAGGTATGTACGCATGCATGAATTTATGTATGTATGTATGTATGTATGCACTATGCAGTATGCATGTATGTATGTATGTATGTATGCATGTATGTATGTATGTATGCATGTATGTATGTATGTATGTATTAGTCTGGTCCAAAAAATTAAAAGTTGAAAATGCATTGTTCCACAAGGCTGCCCTTGTTACACATGAAAACATGAGTCTGTATGCAAAATTTTGGAAAGATTGGATTATATTTAGAGGTCGCTATGTTTTTCGACTTTCTGCTATATAGTTTGAACTTGTAAAAAACATGCATAATTTTGATTTTTTTCAAATCAGTCATAATTTTTTTTCAAGTCAGTTATTATTTTGAACAATAAACAGCACACTTAGAAATATATACCGCAGTGTTACTGTTTAGTCAGGCTGCATTAAGTTTGTAATGAAATATAATTTTGGACAATTAAAGAAACCCGGTCATTGAAGTGGTGGAAAACCCGCAATCCATCATTATTTCATTTTGCCTTTGTTGGAACAGAAAGTTTTATCCGATGACTGGAGACAAGTTGCAGCAAGTATTGTTTCTGTGACTCATCCTTAGTACATCATTGTAAGACTGGATCAGAGCCACTCCAAGATCTGGGCAATCATTGTGACAATCGACAGTTTGACATTTGCCTTCATCAACTGATCCAATGGCCAGAGAGCAAAAGGCTTCGATAAGAAGGCTTTGGCTTGTTCTTGATTCTGGGTAGTAAAAAGATCAAACCGTTTTAAAGATCTCCTAGTGACATACGCTTCCAGTGGAGTCTGGTGGTCGAAGTACTTCCTGTCCAGGATAGCGGATTAGGTGGAGGAGTAAGATTGTATTTACCAGAGCAGCATCGATGTCTTCAATGACACCGTTGACACGCTCATCAAAGAAATCGCGTGGCTATAAGGTGTTCGAAGAAATAGCATAGATGACGACTGGAAAGAGTTAATTTAAATTGACCTCAAACTGTTACTCCTTGAATCAGCACAAATCTGTGTTCATACAACTTTCACAGCTTGCCAACACCTGAATCCACACACTGTGCGGGGATTCTAGCCTTCTCCCGAATTAGGCCTACCAACGCAGTGACTATAATTGTTGCTTTAGTGGCCTCATCAACTGTTAGTCCATTCTGGTAATGAAACATGAAATTCCTCAGGATTGCCCCATTTGTTTGGGAGTCCAGACCCAAGAATGTGTTTGCCAGGCATCCCTAACAACCAACATTGTGGGGAACTCCTGGTTGATGCCAGTTCCACCATAGCTGCTGTTTTTGTCTCGTATGAGCTTTTATTGCAGAAAGAGAAAAAATATGTGCTGTAGGCTTATTTCATATTCAAGGCTGGCTTCACAGACTAAAAAAAACTCGAATCATGTTAAATTAGCAGCGTACAGAGCAATATTGAACAATCCAATTGTATATGAAACGAATTGTAATGTATTATTGTAATTGGCATGCAAAATTTAAAAATTAGCTATAAGCCAACAACCGTTTATCTATCAGAAAGAACTTGAAACAAGTGTTTTATTTGTAAATAAGCTTATTATTCTTTTAGTTACTTAAATACAGTTGTCATATTGATCATGATTCAGAAAGATGGTGCTTGGTGTTCATGGATTTTAATTTTAATTCATAATGCAGCTATTAACGTGTCAGATGCGCAATTTTTGCAATTTCTACAAAAGGTATAAAAACCTAGCGACCTCTAAACATGCTCAGATCTCTTCAATGTTGTCAATACAGAGTCTTCTAGTCAAGTGTAGCCTTGTGGAGCAGCATATTTTGGAAAAAATATTTTTCCCATGTAAGTTTGGACCAGTCTAGTATGTATGTATGTATGTATGCATGTATGTATGTATGTATGTATGTATGTATGTATGTATGTATGTATGTATGTATGTATGTATGTATGTATGTATGTACTATGCATGTATGTATGTAATACATACATACATGCATAGTAGGGTGGTTCACAGATGCATGGTAAAAAACGAAGTGCAAGCTAGAAACCAGGGCACCCTCTCAGTTTGTTAGACCTATCAATAGTATTATTTAGAAAAAATTTCAGCTTCCAATTCCAACGGGAAGACGGTGCTCACGGACTGTGTCGCTTTGCCTGATACCGATAAAAAGACAATAATTGTGGAAATGAAATGCGTCGAGCATACATTCCCGTACGAATGTATTTTATTTCACGATAAATCAAATATTACTGTAATTTGACAACACAAGTGATAGTACAACAGTTAGTCAGATTGAACTGTAACATTTCAGTAGGTTTGAAGAATTGGAAATGTCCAAAAAAACATCGTTCTGACCATGAATGTCGATTGTTCCGGTTTTATGACTTCAACACCAGCTACAGTCTTAGAGTCTAGAAACTGCAAGCACTGCGTCAACAACAGCCTTCTTTGTTGTTGTGAGGCAAATAGCATTCCTATTTGTCACGACCACTTGGAGAAGACACTGCTTTTCTTCTTCATTATTGGTGATGAGTCGGTTGAATTCCTCGAACAACTTCAAATCCTTCTGAGCCGTGTCGTTCACCACTCTCAACTGATGAATTCTCTCTGTACCTTGTTTATAATCCTCATTCTAGATCCATTTCTCTTGTGGAAGTGTAAGATAGGAATCACTAATCTTCAGTTGTGACAGCAGTGTAAGTTTTCACTGGGTTGCAGAATCACCCAGGCAAGCCCCTCCTTCAGTACCGTAGCATCAACTCTCACCTTCCTTTCACCAGGATTTGCGGTTACTCTGTGAACAATATTCACCTTATCTGTTACTGGAAGTTGGTCTGAGAACAGTGCCAGACCTACAGCCTCATCTGAAAGGTACCACTAGTGGTTTCTAGGGCCTTCCTGGCAGCAACGTTGATCTCGGGGTCAACTGACTCATATTTTCCAAGATCAATCCAAAGTGACAGATCTTGTCCTGGAGCTTCAGCAGCAAAAGAGGCCTTTGTCCATGCTTTTGTGTAAAGAAGGGCAACAAAGCTGCACAAATCGATGAATCTGAGTTTCTTTCTTCTTCGTTAGATTGAATACACCACGGTGATCACGAAAAAGGTAGATTTTGATGGCATACAGTAACTTGACCATCCAACTTCCATGGTGAATTGGCCCATGGCTCTCCAATGAATTATTGAAGGCTAATTTCCAAGACAACCATTGTCAGCTCAATTGGTAGTCATCTCTGGTCTCTGAATTTCTTTCAGTAAACTTCTTGAGAAAACTGAGTGATGTTTCATGTAGCGTTCATTGCCGGATATGACATTCAGTCCTGTTTCACACTTTCCCAAGCAGCTTTATATGTCTGGAAGAATGGAATATGGGGCGAATTAGATGGACCGCAGCACAAGGTGAATACTTTGACTAAAATCATTACATGGTGACGGTAGGCCAACCACAGGAGCTCTCGACCTATTTTGTCTTCCAGAAGTTCCAGCAGAACGCACACACCGTTGAAGAGCTCAGTGTTGACAGCTATCAGAGCTCAAGGTTTGAACCTTGTCAGTGAGTTTCCACAAATCCAGAAGATTATGAATGCCATGGAGTCAGTGTATCCTGTCCCACAGGTTAATTTGGGCACACCAAAGAGTTAAAGTGTATTAGATATGAGCTCTTAAATTTCATTAGCAAATGGTAAATTTGAAAATTCACTTCTGAAAACATGTCTCCCCAAAACACAGAAAGTAGACACCATGACCTTCAACAAGAACTTTACCCTTTGTTCAAAATACCAGTAAGTAAGTAAGTATAGCACAACAGAAACTATTTGAAGCTCATCTCCATGACAAATGCTGAGTTGTTGCCCAAGTTATACGACATCAAGATTTACCGCTAATGCTACTATATGGTAACATTTCTATGTCATTGAGCACCGTCTTCCAGTTGGATTAGAAAGCTGAAATTTTGTATCAATAATACTATTGACAGGTCTAACAAACGGAGAGGGTGCCCTGGTTTCTAGCTTGAACTTTGTTTTTGTGAACCACCCTAATGCATAGTACATACATACATACATACATACATGCATGATACATACTATGTATGCATGTATGTATGTATGTATGGTATGTATGTATGTATGTATGTATGTATGTATGTATGTATGTATGTATGTATGTATGTATGTATGTATGCACTATGCATGTATGTATGTATGCATGTATGTATGTATGTATGACATTGTATGCATGTATGTATGTATGTATGTATGTATGTATTCATCTATGTATCTATGTATCTATGCATCAATGTATTGGTATATGTTTGCATGAGTGTTTGGGTTCCTACTTTAACCCTTTAGAAAATCATCGTCGTTAGTGCGGCTTCTGTGGCGGTTGAGGCACTCCGGTCACTCGATATTCAACTTCCCGTTTGACTCGACTGCACACTCCACTCGAACACGTCCGACTCAATTCGATGCATTCTGACTGACGGTTCTCTTTCGCGCGCTCTCTCTCTCTCTCTCTCTCTCTCTCTCTCTCTCTCTCTCTCTCTCTCTCTCTCTCTCTCCTCTCCCTCTCACTCTCTGTCTCTGTCTGTCTCTGTCTATCTCTGTCTCTCTATCTCTGTCTGTCTGTCTGTCTGTCTCTCTCTCTCTCTCTCTCTCTCTCTCTCTCTCTCTCTCTCTCTCTCTCTCTCTCTCTCTCTCTCTCTCTCTCTCTCTCTCTCCCTCTCCCTCTCACTCTCTGTCTCTGTCTGTCTCTGTCTGTCTCTGTCTATCTCTCTCTCTCTGACTCTCTATCTCTGTCTGTCTCTCTGTCTCTGTCTCTCTCCCTCTCCCTCCCTCTCTCTCTCTCTTTCTGTCTCTCTGTATGTCTCTTTCTGTATCTCTCTCTCTCTCTCTCTCTGGCTCCCTCTCTCTCACTCTCTGTCTCTCTCTGTCTCTCTCTATGTCCCTGTCTCTCTTTCGCTCCCCCTCTCTCTCACTCTGTCTGTCTGTCTCTGTCTGTCTGTCTGTCTCTCTATCCGTTTCCCTGTGCGACTGTCTATGTTGATCCGTTTGTGTTTCTTGGTCACTCTAGTTTTCTGTGACCGTTTCTGTGTCTCTTTCGTTCTGTTGATCTAAATTTGTCTGTGTCTGAATAGCGTCCACTAATCATTCGTCGTCGTTGCCACATGCTTCATTTTCACGCTTATATTGAGGTTTTTGTTTAAAATTATGTGACAATATATGAGAGTTTTAATGGATATATTTCTATTTTCAGTTGAATTTCGATACAAATCGGATGCAGCTTTAGTTCATACGATCAGAACAAAAGCCTCAGAAAAAGGAAAGAAATCGAGTAATGGATTGGCGATATTTGGCAAAGAATTGTTTGTTGCGAGTGCAGATAGTTCTGATGTTGAAGTGTACGATTCGGTGAAATTGAGTTTCAGTCGTCGATGGAATTTGAAGGAATTAAATGATCCTTGGGACATTGGATCTTGTAACAGAAATAAATGTCTCTACATCATCAATTGTAAAGGCATCGATCAGTCGAATGAAATCCTGAGAGTTGATCCAAATGGAAAGTTAATAAAGAATTGGTCAACAGGAGACGATTATGGATTCGGTCTGTCTGTTACAGAAGAATCAAACATCATTTTAACTGTTTCCAGAAAAAATAAATTAAATGAATATTCGCCAGATGGACAATTGATTCGTGAAATAAGGTTATCATCAGAGGCAGGTAGGCCTATTCATGATCCATGGCATGCTATGAAACTGACCAATGGTCATTTCGCGGTCAGTCATGGCTTATATGATGGTGATCTGCATAGAGTATGCATTATTGGATGCAGATGGAAAACTTGTGAAGTCATTCGGTGGAAAATGTGGTTCGACCATTGGACAAGTGAAAACTCCAGTCTATTTGTCCGTCGATGCAAATGGAGACGTGTTGATTGCTGATTATGGGAACAGTCGAGCTTTGTTATTGGATTTAAATTTGGAATTTAAGAGAGAAATTCTCTCAAAAGAAAAACATGGATTACAAAATCCATGGCGCATTCTACTGAATGAGTCAAATGATCGACTGTTTGTGGCTGACAACAATTTAAACGATAAAAGGATTTTGATTTTCGATTTTAAATAACTCAGTGAACATTATTGCAAATTAAGTTAATAATAGCTTCAAATTTGAAATCAGGCTAAATTTGTTCTAATGTTTAAGCTTATGTTTTAATTCTTTATCAAAACGTAAAAGTAAATCGCTTCATATTTCGTATTTTAGCTGAATCTCATGCTCCTTTACTTGTATCGACCCGAGTTTTTTTAACATTCTGCAGATGGTGTATCAATTGACTTTTCATTTGCTGGACCACTGAACATAAAGTATTGTAATCAACCCAGTCTAGTTTTCTAGTTTCCAATATCTCTGGATGAAAAACTTAACCTACAGAATCGTGTTTTATTAACTTTATTTTGTATCTCGTAAAATTCGATTACTTGTTATCTGCCACAGAAATTAATTTTACATTATGTTCCACTGAGTACCGATTTGAAAAGGAGGAATTTGTTTAGAAACAACTACTTATAGTGATATTCCTAGAAATGTTGGTGAATGTTTTCCCTGACAGCATGCCCACGTGGAACCCATAATGAACTCGCAATTCCATTTGGATCCCGTAGGCCTATGGAACCCATATGGTTCCCATCTAATACCCAAGGAGAAACTGGCAGTGTTTGGATCTTAGTAGGCCTAGTGGTTATTTTTACCAAGCTGCAGGAACCGCCATCATCCGTCACCGCCACTGAACCCTCAAGTCGAAACCAGTCGCTAAGCTACTGCCTGCGTGCTAATGACTTCGTGCACTTTATGTTTACTGTTGCAATCGCGGTTTCCGAGTTTAAATTTTGACGAAGACATCAGCAGCAGGACAAAATACGAGTCCCAGTTCAATTGTACAATCAGTCGATGTCTGATCACCAGTTCTTTTTTGTGGCTAAGAATGTCGCTAACTCGATATGTCAGGATGCTATATGAATTCATTTAGCTTAATGGGTTAGATTATAATCTGTCTGGGCCTGTAATATGGGAAATAGTGACGAACTGTATAGCTGAATAAGCTGGTGCCCTGCGCTTGGCTTTCGAGTGGCGCTTTAGAATTTTGGAGATTACGATTACGATTATAGCTTCGTCATCTTTAATGATATTTGTGTGCTTGAATTTTTGTACACCAAAGTGCGGCATGTAGCCTAATTGGTTTCAACAGAGAATAGTCTTCTACTTTTTCTTCATTCTTTAGCAACCGCACTTGTAGAAATAAACGTATCCAGGTCAAGGCCATAGAAAAGTTTTCTTTCACAGTTAGAATATTCTAAAAGACGGAGATAAACAGCGACGCAGGCCATGGAAGAGCTAAGAAACGATACTAGGCCTAACTGTAATAATGCAAATTATAAACTTAATGAAAATTACTAGCCCAATAAAAAATAATGTGAAAATGAGAACAGATGCAAAATAAAACTACGAAGAACGAATGAGAAGTAACAAATAATCAAGCACAGTGTATTTTTCATTATTAGCAAATCCACACATTAACACAACCTCAATAATGCATAGTGAAACTACAAAGTAACGTTACAAAGGTGCAAATGCTGCAGCAGTCTCTGTGAGAGATCGCCTACCTTATTAGACTGGTTGATATCAGCTGAAACTAGGGACGACAGTTTCAGGCAACATATATCTTGGACTTCAATTCAGGGACATCATCAAAAAATCCACACATCAAGGTGTATCCTGATGATATAAAATCCGGTAGTGATAACTCGTTGCCTTTTGGTGTAGTTAGTTACCAGCCAAATATTTCTTTAAAATTCATTCTCTAAGATGTGCCTCAACGCGTTTTAAAATTTGTCAATTTTATCATAAATTGTCGAATTAATAAAAATTTCAATAAATTTTAAAAATGTAATACGCTAATTGTAATAGTGCTTAAGCATTAAATTATGACGTATTTAATGACCATGCTAATTAAAATTAATAAAATAACTATGTCAGCAATATTAAATAAACAATAAACATTATAAACAATCATAACGGTTGTAGACTATACTATGTCATTGAAAAGTGATTCAATACTTATTTATTTTTTTCTATTGATTGAACTCCGATTGAAATTCTGCTTTGTCATTGATTATAGCGTTGATTGATATTGTCTTAATCTTCTGTGTATGCTTCTCTTTAAGAATGAAAGTAAGCGATAAAGAAAAGCGTTGCATTTTTTCAAGATACCGTACGCTTAGTCTTTGTCCTACAATTTGTTTACATTGTCAAGGGGTGATTTAATCATAAGAAAGCATATGGACATTTTTTTCGCCGCAAGACGCGCTGTGCAATACAAACTCTTTTTATATAACCATGGCAACAAATTGTAAATTGTACTAAATTGTCATTTTGTATTTTGACACCAGGTCTCAAAACCCGTCTCTTTTCGCTTCCTAGATATTGAACCAAAGAACTAGAAGCTGAAATAGGCGATACGGATCAAGAATATAAAATATTCTTCAATTCAGCAGTTGTATGTGAATTTGCCATATTTGCAAAATAGTAGGCCTAGTCCGATTTTGATGCCGTTTCCATATTCGATACCGAATATAGCCCTTTATTGGCCAGCAAAATTGCAATATAATCAAGTCTAATGGTTGCTGAGGCCATTGATGACACTAATATTCCGAAACTTTTATTCTCTCACTCTATTCTAATCAAAGAGGCCATTGATGACACGAATATTCCGAAACTTTTATTCTCTCACTCTATTCTAATCAAAGAATCAACCGAGCATAACTTCAGTTAGAAAACGGATATTTTTTATCCTGTACAAAGTATTTTGAAGCAGATTAACTGTAGAATATGACTGAATAAAAAGGTCAGAAACCAACATGTGACGGGTTTTGAGCCCTTTTGTCACATTTGTATTTGTTTTCTTGGACGCAACCACTTTGTCCCTTCATTGGTGTTCGCATTTTTCAGTTCAGTTTAGTTTTTATATAAATATTCGAACCAAACCTAATGGCCAATTACGCCTCACTTCTTTTCTGCAATAATTATCAGTGTTTCGCACAAATGTACGAACCGAGTTGTTCTGCTCAAAGGACCTTGGCGATGCTTCCTGTTCTTTCTTTATCCGTATCTTTCTCGTCACTGCCCCGAAATGTATTAACATTGGCATAGACTGTCTCACCAATTTTGACTTTGAGTAAACGTGGCGCTTAAAAACACCCGAAGATCGTCATGCCCTGCCAGCATGCCCATATGGAGCCCACTTCGTAATCGTCGTAATTGTAATCGTAAACTCTACATTTCAAAAGAGCTACTCTAAAGCTAAGCACAGGGCACCAGTTTGTTCATGAGCGCTGACTGAAATTTTCGTGTGGAGCCTATAGAAATGGTAGCAGGGCACTGACAATAGCCTATATATATATTAGGGTGGTCCTTAGCAACATGGGACAAATTTGTTTAAATCTTTTACTGGCTCCCACCCTCTCATCTGATACTCCTCCAGTAGAAACTTATTGCTGCCAAAAATGGTTGTGATTGGTGCACATTTAGGGTATGCTCAATCCACTTCTTTGTGATGCTATACAAAAGTATAACTATGCGAAATTGCCAATGGTTAAAAAGTTTCTATCCCAATAAGTACATGGGGCTTAAGGCTAAAGAATATACTATATACTCAGATGTAAAGTGCATTCTATTCAATTTTTCATATCTTTGTCTTTTCTTTGCTGATATAGCTTAATAATTGATAATTAGAACCCTTTTGATAATGAATAACTAGCTATTAACTACGGTACTCCATTGGAAATGCATTGCAACTTGTCAGATATTTTAACCATTACAATGCAACGGGTTGTAGGTGCGTAGAGCAGGCAGCCAATAAATAGCGAGTTGATGTGACATCGTATATATCAAGTTGATGCAGTCGTACAACAAACAAATTAATTAATGAATATGTTAAAGGAGGGTGACACCAGATGCCACTGAAAAGCAGTATAAAAAGCAGCTGCCCCAGCGCAGTTTAACCAGTAGTTTGCTATACCAGTTTTCTAAGATAGAGACTACAGGAGACGAGAAAGTGGACCGATTACCAGTCATTGTTCCAGGATCTGGCATTGAAACAACTCCTGTCTGTACCGAGGCTGTCTTCCGGAACCGGTCAGGCAATGACATATGCAATGGCATATGCAATGATTGAGGGCGTTAAGGATTGCATCGAAGGACTCTGTTTTGACACAACTTTCAGCAACAGAGGACGAAAGAAAGGAGCTTGCGTTTTGATAGAGAAGCTGCTGGAGAGAAAAGTGCTCTACTTGGCATGCAAGCATCATACCCATGAAATTCTTTTGGAGGAAGCCTTCAGCACCACAGTGGCCCAATGTTGTTGTCACAGATTACAAGCCTGGCGTGGAAGTTCCGGTCATTGCAGATGCACTCTGTGTTATTTCGGCTGAGGTCATGGACTTTCCACCTCCCAGAGTTTCCTTCATGAAACCGGGTGCCAACCCCGTGCCCGATTCATGGCAAGATTAATAAATACACGTAAGATCTTCCTGTTCAGAGATTCAGCCTTCAAACTGACGAAATGAGAAGCACAAGATCTTGAACATTTCTGCGTCTTTGGTGTCGGGGTGTGTATAAAGTTCTGGTTCCTCTCCCGACTACCAGCTGCAGCTCCGATCAGTGACTTGAAACCATTGAAACTACTCACGACATTTGACTCGCCAGCATTCAAGGGTGTTCTGAAGTAGTGTGGGCAGCTTTGGTATCTAAATAGCTGATAGTATAAGCCTTCTTTGACCAATGTAGTCGAGTAAGAACAATGGTGGAAGGACTCAGTCAGAAAGGAAAGGAGGATCTTCCGAAGCGTATTTCTCTGGACCATTCCAAGGTTCCAGAATTATGTGATTTGTGACCGCGAACACGCAAACACGCGTAATTTCTTCAAGAATCTTGACCTGCCAGATTCCTTGCTGGAAGTCAACCCGGAGGTCTTGCTGACAAATCCAGACTCTCTTCACGCAGAAGACGGTGTTCAAGCTTCGTTGACGATACTGCAGAATGAGGGTTGGCACTGATGCAAGAATACAATGATTTACTTGACAAAAGATGAGGATGTAGCTCAATTTGCTCTTCTTGTCATCAAGGAACACCGCAAGCTGTATTTTATATAATAGCCACAATGCTACTGTTTGGATCCAGGGTCTCGCTTCTGCTTCGTACCAAACTGCTGGGACTGGACTCAAAGAGCAGAATGTTTATATACTATACTAGGGGACTACATATATATCCATACATATATATCGGTTTACGTTGTGATGCTGTATTCAGCCATTTTCACACAGATTACGCGTATTTTTATTTATTTTTCATCACTTCGGGTATTCAAAAAACAGGGTCATCACGGGTACGGGTATAGCCCTACATTACCCGTGCCGACGTGAAGTTTTGGGGTTACAATTCACCAATACATATGAATACGTTATGTCGAAAAACAATGAATGTGACTGGGTCTGCAACGTACTTTTAACAGTTTACTTTATGTTCTAGGTAGCAGTCTTCCGGTTGTCTCAGGTCAACTCAGTGACCATAGAAATGTAGCCCCACATTCCCTCTATAGAATGGTATAATTTGTGTCTCTTAATATTAAATGACGGATAAGATATAGTCGAAAATCTAGTGTGGGTGGTATCTACCCCTGGTACCTCAGGTATATTGGGTATAACTTTTTTGAACACTACTACTACTACTACTACTACTACTACTACTACTAACTACTACAGCTACCTACTACTACTACTACTACTATTCCATACGGACCAGTTTGAAAAAATACAACTACTGCTACTGACCACTGCTACTAGCCTACTAATACTGCTTCCTGATATTATTACCTGCCATTATTATTACTATTACTGGAAGTCAACCCGGAGGTACTACTGACAACTACTACACTACTACTACCATCATCAGACGGTGTTCGCAGCCTCGTGTTGTTGACGATACTGCAGAACGAGGGGTGGCACTGATGCAAGAATACAATGATTTGCTACGGGTATAAAAGATGAGGGGCAGCTCAATTTGCTTTTCTTGTCATCAAGGAACACTGCAAGCTGTACCACGATAGCCACAATGCTACTGTCCTCCAGGGTTTCGCTTCTGGTTCGTACCAAACTGCTGGGACTGGACTCAAAGAGCAGAATGGATCTGTACTATGAACTACACGTAGTAGAATGCGCTATTGTGCTTGACCATTTACACTACTGCACTGCATTCGAATGATTGATCATAATATTATCATATGGGAAGCCTTTTGTTTGAGCGATTGCAGGAAATAAGCAAAAATTTCAAGTGGATTGAGCATACCCTAAACATTGACCAATATTAAAGAAATTTTATACCAAGTAGTTTCTACCAAGGGAGAACCTATTTGGAGGGTGGGACGGTGGAAATTTGAAAGTTGAAAAATAAGGACCACCCTAATATATATATATATACATAAAAATGCAACTATTGAGCAAGATTCTAATTCACTGAAAACTTGAATAATAACAGTCAGCGGTAAAATTGTTACCAGGTTGTTAGGAATAGAATGGTAAAGAACAAAATGGTAGGCGCAACATGATAGGTTAGGCCTACAAGGCCCTACATGCTATAGAGCCAGCCAAAGGAATGACTAGTTATTAGGCCGCTGTTGATTTTGGCACCAGCGTAAGAGTGTTAGGATACCCGTTTAGGCCTATAATTATTTAAGAGATCGTTGGGATAGACCACTGATGTTAGTGGGATAGACGTTTTATCATTGCGACAGACAAAAGATCAACATAGGAATCTATTCAAAAGATTGTAGGAACTCGTGAAAAAATGCGGTGTCTTTCTGCCCACAGGTAATCGTTATCGTTATCGTAAACTGCAAACTTCTAAAGCGCCACTCGAAAGCCAATCGCAGGGAGCTTATTCACGGGCGCTGGTGGCGCAACGTTGTAATATTTAGACCAGGTTTTAAATATGATGCTGTACAGACTGTCCACAGGAAAATATTTTTACCCTTAAATTATAATTATTCGTCGATTTTCATCTCTTGATATAGTAACCTTCAGTGCATTTGTTTTGTAAAGCAACGACCTGAGTCAGGTCACACAGGATGTGATACTATCTGACTGCCAGGGGCACTGTAGAGCATATGCGCTGATACTAGTCACACCGCATTTAATAAGGACTTTCCAGTCGTGCATAATTGGTCCTTGTACCTGGGTTGCAAGTCAAACCAAAGATTTCAATCAGTGTCCTTCTTACATCTTTAGATCAAACGCAACAGCCTACAGGCAGGTAGAAAGAACGATCGACAGCGGATGTAATCTAAGATTTAATTAGCATTTCTTCAATGAATTGATCGTGTGATATCCTTCATCAACGCTGTGAATTTGAATGTGTGCCAAGCCATTCAAGTTGTCCGGGTACGGATCGTGATAACTAGAGATTTAAATCTCTAAAATATTCCACTATCGGGAGGCGAATCGTGATCCGCAAGCACTCTCTTTATTGCAATTGCCATTTGGAGTTATCACATAACTGAACAATAACTAATATTTATTCATATCTGCAGATCAAACGAAAGGTGGGCCTAGAGGGGATTAAGTGGGATTGATAAAATCAGCGAGTAAAGAGAGCCAAGGTAAGGACAATGTATGCGCACCCCTTTATGAATAGTCGTCATCACGTACACAATACTACACAGGCAGTGGTAGGCATTTTACGCAGTCGATGGCGTCGCGAGTGTTGTGAGCCTGAGAACAAGCAGAATATCAGACAATGTTTAGACAGAATCTGTACCAGATAAAGGAACTAGCAGACATCGCAACATAGTGTGCGTTGTGGCGAAGGCGCTGTTGAACTATCAGGTAAGTCGCAACATTGTGAACTAATGCTATAAATGAGCCATTCAGAATAACAGTGGACAAAGTACCTAAGAAATCCTATGTAGGCCTACTTGGTCCACTCATATTCTGACGGGCTCAACTGTTGGCCTAGCGTGCTAATAATGCTTTAGAGTATACCCCGCAGTTCGATTAGAGTCGAGTGTATACTATCGACTTGGCTCGGCCGACGATCGACTCGATCGATTTCGTCGACTCGCCGACCTTTCGACGACTCGATCGACTTGGCTCGGACGACGATCGACCTGATCGACTTCGTCGACTTGGACCATAGTCTCTTGGCAAAAATTGCAGACTTGGAACCTCTTGAAGGGTTTCGTCACTGTTCAGCATATGCTCCAAATTATAGACATACATAATTATGCTCTATAGCTTTTGTTAAAATTAAAAAGTATTTTTTCACTAATCCACATGACACTAATTATATTTCATTTTTATGACATTTCCAATTCGAAAGGCAACCATGTAGGCATTTTTCCTTTCTAAAAAGATAGAACGACTAGGGCAAATAGGCCTATATTAATTGTGGGCTGCAGCTGCGGCTCCCATTAGTACTCACTCTATAGAGTGGACCAAAATGTTGCCACACATCCGAGTGAGAAGTCGACGCGTTCAGTCTTGTTCTAGCGTCCATGTTACTGCTTCTTTTATTGCAGTTAACTCTGCTGCATAGATGCTGGATCCATTACATAATCTAAACTTTCTATCTAAATCTATACTTGGAATTGTAAAAGCTGCAGTAACAACTTCGTCTGCCTTTGACCCATCCGTGTAAATAAGTGTTTCTAGTTTATATCCTGATATCATTTGAAGTGCAACTAATTTCAGAAGTTCAGGGTTATCTCTTTTTTTGCTAATCTGCTTTTTGAGACTGATATCTATATCTATTTTGTTATTAGTCCAAGGGGGAATTTGGGGAAAACAGGGTCCAATAAAAGATGTATCAAGAGATGATATGAATTCATTTGTTCTGTAGTGTATAGAATGATTCTTGTTTTGTGGTGTTTTACTGACATCTGTCCAATGTGGTTGGAAATTCATTTGACATGGATGATCTTTATTTCCTAATATTTTAATTCCCATTTTATTGGAATTATACAGTCTTCTCATATGGAGGGGGAATTCCCCACATTCGTTTTGTAGTGTTAAAGCTGCTGTGTTCTTTGGGGCTCCACAACATAATCTTAGGGCTTCAGTTTGAATTGTACATAATTTATTTAACAGCGATTGACTAGCCGAAGAATAGGCCACATCTCCATAATCTAATATTGAACGTATTAATGCTTTATATATTGCTAATAAAGATTTTTTAGAAGCTCCCCAGTAATAACCTGAAACCGCTCTCATGAGATTCAATCTTTTTTTGCATTTTTCTATTATATATTCTATGTGGGGCTTCCAACTTAATTTCTTATCAAATATCATTCCTAGAAATTTAGCTTTATTTTCCATTTTTATCAATTCTTGATCAATTTTAATGTTTATTATTGGTAATTGATTTTTATTAGTAAATAGAACTCCTACAGTTTTAGCTATTGATATTTTAAACCCATTTTTATTACACCAGTTATTTATTTCATCAATTGATTGTTGGATTTTTTTAATTAAAGTTTTAGTTTTTCTATGTCCTATGTAAACTGCACTATCATCTGCAAAGAGTGACATATTAACACCTTCTGGGCCTGATGGAATATCATTAATCATTATTAGGAACAATAGAGGAGAAATTACTGAACCTTGCGGAGTCCCATTTTGTTGTACTAGTTTATCGGATAATTCAGTTCCAACCTTTACTTGAAATGTTCTGTTAAATAAAAAACTTTTGACCCAATTTGTTACGTTTCCCACTATTCCTAATTTTTTTAGTTTTTGTAAAAGTGTAGGTACATGTAACATGTCATAAGCACGTTCAAAATCAATGAAAACTGCCAACACTTGTTCCTTATTTTTTAGCTTTTTAAGTATTGTATCCTGCAGTTTAAGAATTTGATCGATTGTGCTTTTATACTTACGAAATCCAGATTGATTTTTTGTAAATATAGCATTTTTTTCTAAATACCACTGGAGACGGTTCGCAACCATTTTCTCCATTACTTTGCATAAAGTCGCTGTTAATGAAATTGGTCGATAGGATTCTGGTTTTGTTGCATCCTTATTTGGTTTAAGTAAAGGCAATATAATGGCATGATTCCAATCACTTGGTATATTTCCCTCAATCCATACTTCATTATAAAAACTCAATAGAGTTTTTAGTGCATTTTTATGTAAGTGTTTCAGTAATTCGTATGGTATCCTATCATCCCCCGGTGATTTATTATTTTTTGCCGATTTGATTGCTTGTTTTAGTTCATTCAGATTAAAAATTTTGTTCATTAATTCTACTTCTTCATTACGATTATTTTCATTATTAATATGGCTATTATCTATGTTATTACTTGTAATATAATTTAAGAAGTTTTTATTATAATTTTGAGAGTTACTAGTTTTTTCGTAAGTATGAGCTAGTATATTTGCTTTATCTATGTTTGACTCAGCTAATAATCCATTATCATTAAGAGTAGGAATTGATGCGTAAGCTGCTACTCCATTCATTTTTCTAGCCATGCTCCATACTGATCCTAATTTCGTTTGATTAGTAAGCGTAGAGCAATAATCCTGCCAACTAGATTTTGCTTCTACCTTAAGGGTTCTTCTAACTATAGCTTCTTGCTTTTTGTATTCCATATAATCATTAAGTTCTTTGGTTTTTTTCATTTTGTTTCTACATTGATTTCTTTTATACACAGCTTCATTACATTTATCATTCCAATATGGTAGAGGTTTAAATTTCTTACGCTTTTCATTCTTTCTTAGATTTTGTTTTTTAAGAGGTATTGATTGATTAGCTAAGGTATTTATGCATTCTAATATATCATTATATTTATCATCTATATTTGTTTTCATTAGGACTTCATTAGTTAATGTTAAATTGCTAGAATCTTTATAATTTTTCCAATTAGCTTTATTTAATTTCCATAATTGCATACTTAAGTTATTTTCTATTATGCTTTCCTCGTTAACAAAAGTAATGGATGCAAAATGGTCAGATCCCATATTATACTTAGTAACAGTATGTCTAGTATTTAATGCTACATCTTGTGAGCATATACTTAGATCTATAACTGAGTTATTATTTAGCATGTTAGAAGTAATATAAGTGGCCTGCCCTGTATTAAGGACAACCATATTCTTTTCAGCTAATATTTCTTCTAATAATCTTCCTCTTATTTTCGTATATGAGCATCCCCAAAGTTTATTATGCGCATTCAAATCACCTACTATAATTGTTCTTTTATTTATGAAAAGATGTTCAATTTCCTCTTTAACCAATTGATGTGAAGGTGATATATATGTATTAAAAATTTTTAAGTGACCATTACTGGTTTTAATTTCAATTCCTTGAATTTCAATATTCGGATTATCTTCTATATCTAGTAAAGTGAAATTTATTCCTACTTTTATATAAATGACAAGGCCACCCTTTGTATTAGTTGTACAGTCTTTACGGACCACATTATAACCATCTATTTTTGGTGGATTTCTTTTAGGTTTTAAAAGGGTTTCCTCTATGCACACCACATCCGGCGGACTGGGCACATTAACTAAGAAATTCTTTAGTTGGTCCTTATGACCCCTTAAACCATTGGCATTCCACTGAAGGACTGTAAGTGCCATTTAGAAAAAGGTCATGATTATTTATATTTATTATTTGAGTGAAGCATACCTAACAATTACAATTGAATTGGACCTCATTTTCAAACATAAGTTGTGAAGCAGCTTGGCAAATGATCATTTTAGCCTGTTCTTTTGTTTTACAATTATCTATTGTTGCTAAAATGCCAAGTACAAATCTCTTATTTCTAGAAATAATTGGATCATTATTGTCCACATTATTCTTGTTACTTGCATAGTATTTCTTATCATTAAAATTCAGGAAAGCTTCAATTACATTTTGTGAAGTGGAGTCTTCCATTGGGATTTCTGGTTCTAAATGATCGTTATGTTTGAGTGTTACAGTTGATGACGATGTATGGGAGTCTTCCATTGCGATTTCTGATTCTAAATGATCATTATGTCTGATTTGCACTGTTGATGATGATGCAAGGGAGGGCCATAACTGATTAACATTACTGGATTTCAGTTTATCAGCATAAGTTTGAATGTTTACATTATTAACTGTAGGGCAGTTAGTTCCTTGATTTAAATTTACAATAAGATCTTTATGCATTTTGTCAAATTGCTGATTTATTTTAACCTTTTGAATGGCTTCATTTAGTGTTATATTTTCTTCTGCTCTTATCTTTAATGCTTTTTGCAGTTCGATATATTGAGGACATCCTCTAAACGCAGCGCTATGAGCCTGTCCACAATTAGCACATTTCTGAGTAATTGAGTTACATTCTTTAAATTCATGACGACCACTGCAATAGCTACAAATGGTCTCTTTTGAACATTGGAATGTCAAATGTCCAAATTTCTGACATTTATCACAGCGTTTTGGTTTGGGAATAAACAAATGAACTTTGAATTTTCGATTGTCAAATTCAATCGTTGATGGAAGAATGGTGTCTTTATTAAAAGCTACCACTGTAGCATTGCTCGTTTCATAGTTCCCTAACGCATACATTTGAGAAGCACCGATATCTTTAGCTATTTCATTTAAATTGTGTTGGTCTTCCAGCAATCCATAAATAACTCCTTTAACCAAGTAATTAACTTTCTGCTGATTTGGTGGCACTGATTTGCTTGAATTAGGTTTCACTCTAGATAAATTATATGGTAGGCTTACTTTGACTGGTTTATTATCAAGATGGTTCAATTTCATTAGTTTATCTTTTTGTGCATTAGTGCATGCTATTATTCTAAGGGTACCATTTTTGGTAAGATAAACTTTATCAATTTGACCACCAGCCTGTTCAATTATCTCCTTATTTAGAAGACGAGGTTTATGTTTGTAAAGCTTAATCAATTGATCTCGCTCACCAGCTACAAAAACTGTTCTGGAGTTTATTTCTCGTTGTTGATCTGTCATCGTAGGGCGAGATTGATTATGTTTTACAGTAACATTTTTCCGATTTGTTACATCATGAACTATGCTAGCTTGTGCAAATGATTGCTTTACTTCACAATGATACATTTTTCTTGTATTTGCCTCATTTGACTGTGATACGTCTGAATTTCCAACTAATACAGGTTTAGTTGAGTTAACCTTAGTAACATTCTGTTGAGCGTTAACATCAACAGTTTCACTTACATGAGATTGTGTTACAGGTTTAGCGTTAACATCAGTGACATCAACAGTTTTACTGACATGAGATTGTGTTACAGGTTTAGTTGAGTTAACCTTAGTAATATTTTGTTGAGCGTTAACATCAGTGACATCAACAGTTTTACTTACATGAGATTGTGTTACATGTTTAGTTGGGTTAACCTTAGTAACATTTTGTTGAGCGTTAACATCAGTGACATCAACAGTTTTACTTACATGAGATTGTGTTACATGCTTAGCCTGAGATTGTGTTACAGGCCTAGCCAATTTTACATTATTTACATCAGTGACATCAACAGTTTTATTTACATGAGATTGTATTACATGCTTAGCTGAGTTAACCTTAGTAACATTCTGTTGAGTGTTAACATCAGTGACATCAACAGTTTCACTTACATGAGATTGTGTTACAGGTTTAGTTGAGTTAACCTTAGTAACATTTTGTTGAGCGTTAACATCAGTGACATCAACAGTTTTACTTACATGAGATTGTGTTACATGCTTAGCCTGAGATTGTGTTACAGGCTTAGCCATGTTTACATTATTAACATCAGTGACATCAACAGTTTTACTTACATGAGATTGTGTTACAGGTTTAGTTGAGTTAACCTTAGTAACATTTTGTTGAGCGTTAACATCAGTGACATCAACAGTTTCACCTACATGAGACTGTGCTACAGGTTTAGTTGAGTTAACCTTATTAACATTTTGTTGAGCATTAACATCAGTGACATCAACAGTTTCACTTACATGAGATTGTGTTACATGCTTAGCCTGAGATTGTGTTACAGGCTTAGCCATGTTTACATTATTAACATCAGTGACATCAACAGTTTCACTTACATGAGATTGTGTTACAGGTTTAGTTGAGTTAACCTTAGTAACATCTTGTTCAGCTGTGTGTACATCAAAGTTTTCATCAGTGTTATCAAAAGTTGGACTCTTGTATATATTCATCTTAATTCTCTTTCGAGGGTGTGCAGTTTGACAACGTTTAACATCCTTACCAATCGCCCCACTCGTTTGATCCAGGACCTTTCTAGGAGGGACCATCTTCAAAAAATGTTCCCTTTTCAATTTAGTTTCATTCCATGTACCTTGATCCCGCCAGTTATCCAGTGAACGAGACCTCCTTCTGGCCATTGATTCATAGTACGACTCAAAGTAATCACTATTGTTCTGTGACAAATTTTCATTTCGAAGGTTGTCAGAAGATTTATAAATGAAATTTCGTAAATCCTCAACAGATTCAGATATTTGTTTACCTTCTGTATTGGTTCGTTCGATTTCTTTTATATTTTCGATATCCTCAGTCAAGCCAGAAGTAGGTTCACGGGCTGTCGGCAAGACCTTTTGGACCTCCTGTTGTGCGTACGCCTTCTTTTGCGCGTCTATTTTCTGTTCTTCAGGAATGTTCAATGAAGTATCTCCAGAGTTCGACGAACTTGATGAAGTGTCTAGACGACGTTTTAGTTTGTTTTTCCCCATTTCTATTTTATTTCCTTTATTTTCGTAAGAAATTATGTTTCCCGCTACACCACAATCGCCGTCCCTTTATTTATATCTTAGGTGGAAAGCGTTTTAAAGGTATCTAACGAAACCAAAATATCATCTAATGGTCAGCGACATATTAAAACAGTTTCCAATGCCGTTGACATCTATCTTACTTTACCAGACTTATGCAGCGCCCTAATAAGTTTGGATTCGGGATCGACCTCTTTCACGGGCGCTCAGTCAAAAGAAAACCGAGATGCAGGTAGAGTATAAGGTCATATTCGGTTCACAATAACGATCGAATGGTCAGGCATGCAGGCAGACAGTCCGACGTCTGTGGTGGATGGGGTCTCGGATTGGAACGACAAATGGATAGGAGAAGAGGATAAATCGGAGTTGGGCTTCTAAAAGTAGACTGTCTGCCTCCCTGTCTGCTTGCAGGTCTATACGTCTGCTTCCGTCTTTGTCTGTCTGTCTGTCTGCCTGTCTGTCTGTCTGTCTGTCTCCCTGTCTATCTGTCTGTCTGTCTGTCTGTCTGTGTCAGACTGTATGTCCATCTGAGGTATGTATCTTCATGGAAGAATACTGAATGTTCCTTTTTATTGAACGATGGTTTTTAATTGCACGCTACGTGAATGAACCTAGTTTTTGTAATACAGTTAATGCTGGTTTTACTTTACAGTTTCCTTTCGTTGGTCTGTGATGTCATCAGCGGAGAGATTCTACGATGCTGCTCGAAAGGGTGACCAATCGGATGAAAAGGCATGACCCCGTCCACGTGGGCAGCTGCTTTGGGTCACGTGGAGGCATTGAGGATCCTTCCTGACAAGGGGTAAGTTATTGGAGGTTCGTTTGGAGTTAGCAGTTGCCAGAGGGTAAGCAAAATAGGTTTGGTTTAAGATTAGTAGCTTGGAGGGGCGACTTGGGTTGGTTCATAGTTACTTGTTGAGCGGGTTTAAGTGAATGGCGTGTGGTTTACGAGTAAATAGTTGGGAGGTTAGGTGAATAGGATGTGGTTTGAGTCACTGGTTGGGATGGGTCAGTGAACGGGCTTGTCTTAGGGTTCCCGCTGAAATGAATTAAATGCAAAGGATGGTTACTGTGGTTTACCATGAAATTATTTGTATAATTGAGATATGTATGCAGGATTTTCTTGTAGCAATAGCTTTGACCATGCTCAGTCGTCAATGAATTCATCTGGTGAGATCCCTTACCACCGCTACACTTCTGAATGGTGGCACCCTAGAGGGCCAAGACCGCAGAGAAGAGGCGTACGTCAGCAGCGTGGCAAAGATTAAAAACGTTGTCTGTCTTCTGGCAAATACTGCAGACGAATCATACGTCGCATCGCAGACTGAAGGCGCTTCTTTTCTTGTTGCCCAGCAAACCCCCCACCACCACCACCAGCAGCCAGCGCAGCATAGAGCATTCGGGCCACCGTATTAGCACGAACAACGTCGTATAGCATTGGGCCAGAAAAACCATGCGCCACGAAGCCCACGAGGATGCGTAAGGCATACAGCGATTGTCTGGCCTGACAACATAATTATACGGGTGATGTGTGCCTCGAAAACTTAAAGCTTCGTTCATCGTAGCGCCCAAGATGACTATGCTGGACGCCCTTGTCAGTCCCGTAGTGGTATTCTGGACTAAGTCACGCCCAGCACGCCCCCGTGGCCAATGAGGAGGAGGAGGAGAATATTTCATCCTTTGCTAGTCAACAACTTGTTGACGCCAAGGACCGTTAACTTAATGTCAACCTTAGCCAATGTCTTAACCCTCAGGCTACCAAGCTTTTTGTGACGTCGACTACCAAGGGGGTTGAGATGACCCCCCCTGGATTTCGTGTTTGGTTTCACATATCATAACTTGTAATACAGCGTTGGATTCAGCATTCATTTCTGCACAAAATGGTATATTTAGTTGTACATTATGTGAATGCACATCGAAATTACATAATTTTTAACAAAGGCACCGATAATTAGCGATATCTTATATTATTGCGTACATCCAGCACTTGTTAGATAAACAAATATAAGATTATGTGTGTTTTGAAACTAATCTATGTATCCAAGATACATACATACATCCCTGCACTAGTTTATATACATACAAATATACATCCATACATATACATGTACATGCATTCATGCATGTACACACATACATACAAATTCATACATGGATGCATACATGCGTACATACATCCCTGCATACATACGTACAAATATACATACATACATGCATATATATATATATATATATATATACATACATACATACATACATACATACATACATACATATATACATACATGCAAACATACAAACATAGATACATACATACAGCTATCCATACATAGATCCATCCCTGCATACATACGTACATACTTACATGCTACATATATATATACATGCATACATACATACATACATACATACATACATACATGCATACATACATACATACATACATGCATACATAGATACATACATACATGCATACATACTTATCACAGGCGTCACAAGAACTTTCGTTTACGTAGAAATATCAGTTTTTCACTCAGATAACGCGTATATTTATTTATTTTGATCACTTCCGGTTTTCAAAAGACAAAGATCTAAGTAGGCAAATGTAGCCCTACATTCCCTCTAAAGAATGGTATATTTGTTTCTCTTCCAGGAAGAAAAATGAGTACGCTATAGACAAAAAACTAAGGGGGGGTCGTATCAACCCCCTGGTACCTCGGGTATATTGGGTGTAACTTTTGAACGACGTGAGATATCACCATGATGTTTACCTCAAAATGTGCGCAAATGATCCTGCTACAGCTACCTAAAATGTCAAAATTATATTCCACATGGAACAAGTTTTCGAAGCAAAAAACCTAGGGGGGGTCGTCTCAACCCCCCCCCCTTGGTAGCCCGAGGGTTAAGTTGGGCTCAATTTGCTAACGATAAAACGAATTTGATGAATTTATATTAACGGAAGAATGCGCCATAGAGGTGTTTAAGACGAGCCTTGAGCTATCCATTATTTTGTTCGACTTTCTGGCTGCCAAGGCTCATTATCTCGACCTTGACCTTATATTCCAATTAGATATATTTCTATCCTTATCGGCAGTTCCTCTTTAACGAAACTGTGCCATAAGAGAGATAATCAGCGTCTTCCTCGGCCTTTATCCAGGCTTGAGACTGGCACCACCCAAGTAAACGGCAGTGGTCGAGACTTTCTTGCATGTATGCGTGGTTTAACGAAGCTGCGTCATAATGCAGATAATTAACGTCGCCCTCCTCGTGTATGCAGGTTTCCTTCCGACTGGCACCACCCGGTGGTATCAGTTGTTCCCATGTTTATCAACAGAATTTGATTGACAGTGTCCCTACACAGTAAGCATTCATCTAAGCAGCCTTCGAATAAGAAATTCTTAGTTAAGAAATGTATCCGCCATTTATGTAGTGCCTCCTTAGAATATCACAAAGACACTGAACACGACAGATGGGTCGTCTTCAACGCCTCAGCGGGTCGCTAGTTGGCGTTAAGCTCTGCTAATGTAATGCTCTCTTTAGACACCTTTAGTAGGCCTTCGATTAACCATATAAATTTATCAGTTGCTTTCTATCAACAGATTTCTTCATGCCTAGCTAGCTAAATGTAAAATGAGATCGACGTCAACTGCTTGCAATCCGCATCTTTTAACTAAACAATGGAGCTGGGGTTTGTCTGAATGGCAACACGCTGGCACGATGATCAGAAGGACGCGGGCTCGATACCCGCTGGCCCTATAAGGTTGACTCAGCCTTCAAATCCCGATGGGTGACTGTAAAATGAGCAATGGGACAGATAGGCGCCTTACAGCCTGCCAAACAGTTACATTCGAATTCTATTAGACTTGCTATCTTCTGTTACTCCTATATCGTGTAATATTACTCCGCATTTATCAGTTTCAATTACAAATAATTATTATAGTTTCAAAATCACATTTCAGTATTATTTCCAGAGTATAATATACTAAAATCTATGACGGAGATCAAGCCAACAAACCAACAAACCAACCAAGCAACCAATCAATCAATCAGTCAGTCAATCAATCAATTTTCGTTTATTCTGAACACTAAGCTCAATCAATCAATCAATCAATTTTGTTTATTCACAACATCAAGCTGACAGGTCGCAACTTGTTACAGGTAACAGATAGGAAAAATTGTCTAAGCTCTGACAGTTAGTTATTAAACAGCTGACAGAACGCAACTTGTAAATTAAGTAGGTAGTTGTGGATTTATATAATGTTTTCATTTGTTTGTCACCTTATCCTATCTGTGTATCGTTTAAAATAGCTTATTTTGAATGATTTTGTAAAAGGACGGTTCACCAGAATGTGTTACAAAGGATGATTGCGCACAACGTTCATTATTATCGATGAAAGCCTTTAGCGATTATTATAATGTCGGTTATCGGCGTTTAAGAGGTGTCTAAGGAGACCATCGCATTACCCAGTGTCTAGCGACATCCTATTGCTTTCAAGGCCGTTCACGTCAAATTTATCTTCCCAGAATAAACGTAATTTCAAAAATTTATATAGCCCCCAAATTAAGCTTTGTCGCGGTAATGATATTATTCATAGGGGTTCAGTCAAAACAAAGTCGATAGGCCAGAATCGGGTCAAAACATCAGGAGACAGATAGCCATATCTCAATCCAATTTCTGCCCTGGCGGGGATTTTAACCCGACCTCTCGATTGACAGTCCAGCACGCTAATCACTGTACAAAACGCACTGAAGTAGCTAATGGCTGCCTGATTACATTTATATAGCGCATTTTCAGTCAACACAGAATCGATTGGTATGTAAGATGACCAGTCTCCGTCACAGTCGCCCAGATATGAGACAATAGATTTCTTTTCGCCCTGTGAGACGACGCAGCGCTCGTGAATAAGCTGGTGCCCTGCTCTTAGCTTCCAGGTGGCGCTTTAGTAATTTCGAAATAAGGATTAGTAGCAAACATTGTTTAACTGTTACGAATGGGTAAAAGAACTTTGCAATTTTAGCTCACGCTACAGTAACATACATCCCGGTTTCTGAATTGATATGGCCGGCAGAGAAAGCATTTTAAAGGTGTCTAACGACGCAATCGCAGTATCTGTTATTTAGCAACATCTTACGGCTTCAAAAGTAGTGTATGTGGCATGTATCGTAATCTCGAGATTTCTACGGAGCCCAATAAACATAAGTAGGGGAAAGAACTTAATAAAAACAGAATCGATAGACAGTTAAGGTTATCAGACTGAGTCAAACTTACTGAGACATGCGACAAGCGTTTAGTAGGTAAACGTTGATTGATGTAGAATTAGTTTAGCGCTATCTTGCAGTCTCTATGTGGCCGTTGAGAAGAACATTGTGTTCAGAGTGAACAGGGATGAATCTGGCGATTACATTAACAGGATTTAATTAATTTTATTATTAAATTAACATAATTGTTAAACGACATCTTTTGGCATCAAAGGTCGCTGCCGTTTAAATAAGAAAATTGTAACAGTTCTCACTGTTTATGTGAGTTACGTTCCAGACAACAATTAAACGCTTTTGGCAAATATATATTATCGGTTGCAAGCTTTTAAAAGGTGTTATCGAGACAACAGTATTATCCATTGTTTAGCCACATCTAACGGCTTTTAAGGCCGTTGACGTCAAATATACCTTATCAGAATAAACATGATCTCGAGATTTATTCAGCGCACAAATCAGCAAAGCGACGAGAACGAGATTATTCATGGGAGCTCAGTCAAAACAAAATCGATAGGCATGGATTAAGAGGTCAGAATTGGGTCAAAACCTCAGGAAATAGATAGCCAGGAGCGACTGCAGACCCTTCTCTATACCAGACTTCTGACTGGCACCAATGGCTGGTAGGCAGTTTTCATCATTTCATGGCCTCCGAGGGCTGTTAACGTCGACCGACCTTACCGACGAGTATGGCGATTTGTCAGTGTTTTAATCAAACGACGCTGCTGAATTTATAGCATCGGAAGAGTGTGTTTTCAAGGTGTTTAAGACAGAGCTCTGTATTATTCATTGGCACGTGAAGGACAATCATAATATATTTGTGCACTTATTAAGCGCCACAATCTAATGACACCGCATCAATCGATGGCGCTGAGCAATTGTGTGTGAAGGACTTGCTAAAGGCACCTACACGGAACTATCTCAGAGTTGGAGGATCGAACACCGCACTACAAGGCAAAAACTTATCCAATCAACTACAGTGTCCTATAAATCCGAGGTCAAATTCAATCGATTCCTTCAACGGAAACTGATCGAGCAGTGTCTCCACGTGGCGGCGAGTGCTGGAAGTGGTCTCTTGAAGTCTACGTTGTGCTGTGAGAACGAGTGTCACCTTATTACTATTACGAATTTTTAAGCACCGCAATCGACTGATGGTTGGCAGTTTCGTATTCTTTATCATCATTTTGTGATCGCTACGGATCGTTAATATCGACGTTACCCAACGTTTTTAGTGATTCCGTCTTGCGATTAAATGCATTTGCTTTATTTATAGCCTATGAAGAAACGTTTTAAATGGGTCTTAGATGACCAATATAATGTTAATTGTTAAGCGATATCTTTTTGCCAAGGCCAGTTAGTCGATCTTTAACTTATATTCCAATTAAGTACATTTCCATCCGTAGATTAATTCATGTTTAACGACGCTCTGTCATAAGAGAGATAAACAGCGTCGCCCTCCTTCATCCATTGTTTAGACTGGCACCGTCGGATGACATGGCAATGGTCGAGAGTCTCTTTCGTGTATACTTAGTTAAACGACGCTGTGTGATTGCAGCCTTCTGAAGGCGCCAACAGATGGTAGGCAGTTTTCCCGCTGTTTACCACCATTTTGCTACCGGACATTGTCAGTAGGAAGAACAAGGGAGCAAATTCATCCAATAACCCCTTTGCGTAATTCTTTGCATTGGCTTCCTGTTCAGTAAAGAATTTACGTCAAATTCGGGCTCAAAACTTATAAAACATCGAACTGTGGTCGCTAGATGTCCTGAAACCGTCAAAAATGCAACGCTCTACTTATACACCTCGTCTTGAATCGATCCTAGAAATTCGTCAGTCGTGTACTATCGCTTGATCTTCTTAATGCTTGTTTAAATTGAATGTAAGGTGAGGTTGGAAATAAACGGCATTGGAATTCGCAAGGTTCAACAAAATAATAATAATAATAATAAATAAAAATAAATAATTATAATTATAATAATTATAATAATACTAAAGAGCCGCTATAACTTCGACAATGTTCGGGCTTCGATTAATTTATCTTTTGAGATCCTTCACCACCAATTCACGTCAAAATTCGTGCTACGTCCTCATAGTTCCCCTTTGAATCGGGTTACTATTGTGAGTGTGGGTTCGAGCGTCATCTTCTGAGACGATGACCTTTGTAGGGACCTTAAACAAGTCCTTCACTCACGATTGTTCAGCGCCATCTATTGGTTCTTGGTCAATATATAGTGGCGGCTAATAAATCTACAAATATATTATGATAATCCATCGCGCTAGTTATATAGAGTTGTAATATGCCAAAAATAATCTTTTTCGGCGGCAACGGCCTATGTTGTCATAAGCTGCCGTTAAACTGAGGATCCATCCATCGGTAGAACCAACTCCGCCACTGCTCGCTTTCTGTCAGTGCCAGTCCCAAGCCTGGATAACGGAGGAGTGCGACGCTAGTGATCTTTGTAATCACACATTCGTTAAACTGAAACTACTACTACTATCTGTAGAACCGACCTAGATTTCAAACTCATACGGTTAAGTCGAAGAGAACGGCCCTTGGTGAAAACGGTGATAAACAACGGAAAGCTGCTGAACCATCGGGTGGTGTCAGTCCGAAGACTGGATTAATAAGGAGGGCGACGTTATTCATCTAAAATATATCAATTAGAATGCTCGTATTAGACACCTTTAACACGCATTCTTCGGATGAAATAAATTGAGCCAATGCGTTAATCACTAGAGTCAATGATGTCCCATGTTTATATATATACGGCACGGTCGAAGAATACGACCCTTGGCGGTCACAAAAATGTTGATAAACAACGGAAAACTGATCTTCCATCGGGTGGTGCTAATCGAAAGACCTGATTATTAAGGAGGGCGACTCTATTCATCTCTCTTATGACAATACATCGTTAAACAGAAAATACCGCTAATCATGAAAATATAATCTGATAACACCAAAAAGACATCACTTTATAGGCTTAAACAGACACAATCGATAACACAATGCTCGTCTTAGAAACCTTTAAAATGCATTCTTTCCATGTTATAAAAACTGCAGCTACGTTAATTTTAATTAACTCCGCCGTAATCGTAGCTGTGGTAGCGCTAGTCTCAAGCCTGCAGAATGGAGTAGGCCTACACTAATCATATTTGTTATGAAACAGCAACTAACTAATAGCCGCATGCATAATATCTGTTGGAAGATTTTCGTTTTCCTCGTGCAGGACGGTAATGTAATGTAATGTAATTAGCAACTTCTATTGCGCCGGTGTCTAATGCACAAGGCATCAACCGATGGCACACCAAAACCAAGCCGTAATCAGGTCAACATCCAGAAGATCAGTCCGTAAGAGACAGAGAGGCAGCCTAAGGTGGATAAGCAATTTGAAAGAGGTAAGTTTTCAGCCGAGAACGAAATGACACAAGCGACTGAGCACAGCGTACAGACACAGGAAGAGAGTTCCAAAAAGTAGGTCCAGATACTGAAAAAGCTCGTTCACCGAGAACAGTTCTTGATTTAGGTATGACCAGCAAAGACAATCAGATGACCTCATTGAATAATGATACGTCAGAGGAATAAGAACAGATTTTAAATATTGTGGTTGGCCAGAGTTCAAAGTTTTATAAACTATGAGCCCCAGTTTGAAACGAATTCTTTGCTGAACAGGAAAGATTTAAGCACAGGGGTTATAATTATGTTCATATTTGGATGTATTAGTTATGGCTCTAGCCAAAGAGTTCTGAACCCTCTGCAGCTTCAGTATGTTTGATTTATTGATACCAGTAAGAAGTGAGTTACAATAGTCTAGGCGACTGGAAACCAATGCATTTGCCAAAGATATTCTTGCAGACATGGGCACATAACGCCTAATTCTGCGTATGTCACGAATGAACATATAACTGATAACACAAAATCTTCGCTAGAACAGACTGACTAGTTAAACCGAAAACTAAACTATCACTACGGATGAAAAGATATCCAATGCAAACAGGAAGAGATAACTTAATAGAGATCATCATAATAAGCTTTGAAAACAACAGGATGTCGCGAAACAATTGATAACACATTGCTCGTCTTAGACACCTTTACAATCATTATTGAGAGGCTATAAATAAAATCATAACTTTATTCACCATAGCAAAAAGAGCTGTAATATGCCAAAAACTAATCTTTGTCGGCGGAAACGGTCTATGTTGTCATAAGCTGCCGTTAAACTGAGGATCCAATTCACCATAGCAGAAGGAACCAATCCCCAGCATTAGATAAGGTCGACGTCAACGGCCCTTGGCGGCCACAAGATGTTTCTACGCAACGCAGAAACTGCATACCTATGTGGTAGGGACCGTCCAAAGGCTGGAATAAGGAGGAGGGCGACGGCATTCATCTTCGTTATAACACAGCGTCGTTAAACTGAACCTACCGACTTAAAAGATGGGATTGAATCTGCGCAATTGTTTCCTTAGTTTGTGATGTTGTTCTCATCTGAAAGCATCAAATCCAAAGAAGAAGAGAAGAAGAGCATTTCCTTATGGTTAAACTAAGAGTCACCCATGGGTGAAGTGTTAGCGGCTTCAAATTTCTTAACCTCAGCATCTTAGAGCGAGTGGCCAGTCCTCTCCCTCGCCGTCTGTTTTTCCCACCAACAGGGTACGGCAGATTACTCATAATAGCGGAGTTGACTAGAAGGCGCAAGCAGCACAAATCTCGAACCAAATTTCTGTCCCGTCTGGGATTTGAACCCGACCTCTCGATTGACAGTCTATCACGCTAACCACTGGACTATCACGCGTTGAAGTTACTGATGGCTGCCTATTGAAATCATTATAATTACTGTTTCAGGACATTTAATATAAATGCATTTTCACTAAACACAGAATCGATTGGCAAGTTAAGATGACCAGTCTTCGCCAAAGTCGCCGAGATATGAGACAAGAGATTTCTTTGAACAACTCCTCTGAAACGACGCAGCGCTCGTGAATAAGCTGGTGCCCTGCGCTTAACTTCCAAATGGCGCTTTAGTAATTTCGAAATAACGATTAGTAGCAACCAGTGTTTAGCTTTTACGGTTGGCCAACAGAACTTTTCGGTTTGAGTTCACCCCCAATAACTTGTGAATTATTCTGTGACGAAACGCAGTTTCTGAATTTATATGGTCGACAGAGAGCATTTTCAAGGTGTCTAAGAACACAGTCGCATTATCCATTAGTTAGCGACATCTTATGGCTTCCAGAGTAGTATCTGTGTGCATGTATCGTAATATCAAGATTTGTATAACGCCAGAGAAAGTAAAGTAGATGGAAAGAACTTAGGCACAGGCGCTCAATCAAAAGAGAGTCAAGAGGCAGTTAAGGTGATCAGGTTCAGTCAAACTTACTGAGACAAGCGACAAGCGTTTAGTAAGTAAACATTAACTCATGTAGTTTTTGTTTTTAGCGCTAGCTATCTTGGGGCCTCTGTCGGGACTTTGAGATTCAACTTGTGTTACGAGAGACCAGGGAGGAATATGGCGACTAAATTAATTTAATTAATAAATTAATATTAAGAGTCAAACGACGTCTTAAAGCATCAAATGTATTTAAATGCTTTTGAAGATTATGTGTTTTTTCAAGTAATTACACCTTACAAGTATTTCGAACCAGTAAAGACTGTAGCGATTGTATTGTTGGATCAATATTTTAGTGACATCTTATGACTACAAGGCCGTTGACATCGACAGAAATTATTATGAATAGTTCTCACCTTCTATACGGCATAATACAGCTCATGTGTATTTTAATATAATTGGCAAATGGTTGGTTAGTTGCTGATTTAATGGCAAAGATGATTAACGTCGCCCTCCCCATTCTCTAGGCATAGGACTGACACCAAGGCTCCAGAAAAGGGAACGGAATTGCTTCATTGCGACAGAAGTTTGGCATAATGCAGAAACGCTCTTCTGCTTTTACTTAAACTTCGAATATCACGTTCAGTTGGCATAATACAATGTATGAAGGATGATGAGTATAATATCCATAGGTCGATGATAATATCCATATAGCGCAGTCCCTATATTTATAACGTAGATTGCGAGAGTTTTAAAGGTTTCTAACGAAACCAAAACATCATCTATTGTTCAGCGACATTTTACTGTTTACAGGGTCGTTGACGTCGATCTTTCTTCACCAGATTTATACAGTTTTGCTACTTGATCGTCCTCTTTCACAGGCGCTCAGTCAAAACAAAATCGAGGGGCAGGTAGTATAAGGTCATATTCGGTTCACAGTCACGATCGAATCGTCAGGAAGGCAGACAATCAGACGGGTATATAGAGTCTACGGTGGATGGGGTCTCAGATGGCTACAGTGAATGGAACGACAAGATGGGTATGGGGAGATGGATAAGGTGGATGGTGTTTAGGATTGGAACTACAAGATGGGTATGGGGAGATGATAAAACTGAGTTGGGCTTCTAGAAGTAAACTGTCTCTCAACCTTCCTCCTGCTTGTCTATCTATATTTCTGCTTCTGCCCCTGTCAATCTGTCTGTCTGTCTGTCTGTCTGTGACTGTGTGTCCATCTAAGGTACGAGTGTACATTCAAAACGGCTGAATTTTTCTTTTCATTGAAAGATAAGTTTAAATAGACGCTACATAAATTTACCTAGTTTTTGTACATTTTAGGCCGGTGTCGTCGGCAGAAATTATGTTGGCATATCACAGCCCTTAATGTACGATAGGCAGTTAGTCATTTGCTTGTTAACGACACTGCTTCAAAACACGGATGATTGGCGTCGCCCTCCTCCTTTCCCAATTCTAGGAACTGGTACTGCCAGCGTTCGAGTATTAATACATAAATTTTTAAATAAAGAGAATTATTAATAAAATAGCAAACTAATTAAATGAAGAGATATTATTAATAAAATGGCAATATAAATGAAGTGTTATTATTAATAAAAGCGTAGTAACCGAATTTATATCATTGATAGGAAGCGTTATAAAGGTGTCTAACGAGACGTAGGCATCAGCCTTTGTTCAGGAACATTTTATGTTTCCATGGCCATTAAAAGGGAACAACGTCAAAACCAAATCTGTAGGTAGGTGTATGAGGTCAGAATAGGTTCAAGGTGAAGATCGAAGGGTCAAGCAGGCAGACAATCAGTCGGCTTCGGTGGATGGTGTTTAGGATTGGAACAGCAAGATGGGTGATGAAAGTGGGCTCTGGTGGAAGACTGTCTATCTGACAATATTTCTGCCTATGTCTGTATGTCTGTCTGTACATCTGTCTTTCTGTCTCTCTAAGAATGTAAGTCCATCTGATGAATGATATTTATAGATAAGGGGGTTATAGAGAAAGGACATTTTGAAGGACTATGACCGATCGGACAACAAGGGCCATGACCCCGGCCACGTGGGCAGCTGCATCGGGTCACATCGAGGTTTTGAAGATCCTTGTCGAGTAGGGGTAAGTCACTGGGGTTTGGTTACAGTTAGTTGTTGATAGAGGCTGAGTGACCTCGAGTTCTATACAAGCGAATTTTTAAGCCACCACGTTGACCCAAATCTTAAAAACTAACATTATTCCCTTTTTTCTGTATAGTACTCTTTATAGTACTCTTTGTGTATGTAAGTTGTGAAGCGGTGTGTCTTCCTGCTTGATAAATAAACGAATATATCATCATCATCATTTGGTTTAAGTTTAGTAGCTTCATGTGACTTCATTCGTTTTTCTAGCGCCAGTGTGAATCGTTGCAATTACTTCGGTCGAAAGGCGCTACATCATGCGGTTGGATACGGTCACGTGGGTTGTGTGGTATTTCTCGTCGCATTTGGGGTCAAAATCTGGTCACTCGACAACAACTTCAACGCGGCTAGATGGAGGTCGCAGGAACCGACGGCATGAAGCTGAGTTCGAGTCGTAGCTTTCCGTACTATTTTGATTTTTTAAAATAAAACCTTTCCTTGATCCGTTCCAAATATTCCAGATGCATCTTAAGACCATTCTGGAACCGTTCTAAATCCATTCCAAATGCCATTCAGGAATCAACTCACGCTCATCTCGCTCTACATACGAACTCCATCCTATTATTATTATTTATCAGTATTACTACTACAATTATTAATATTACGCACTATCTTGGAGGGGCGCTATATAAGTCCTCTGAATGAATGAATTAATTAATTAGGCGCCACAATCCAATGACCGATGGTAGGTGGTTTTCTATTTGTCATCATAATTTTGTGGCCGCCAAGGGCCGTTAACGTCGACATTACACTATACGCTGGTGTTGTCTGGATCTTTAGCGAATTAACGCATTAGAATTATTTATAGTGTAAGAAGGATACATTTTAAAGGTGTCTTAGACGACCGCAATATCATTAATTGTTTAGCGACATCTTGTGGCCGCCAAGGCTAATAATTACTTCGACCTTCAAATTATGTTGCAATTTAAAATATTTCCATCCGTAGATTAGTAACCGTTTAACGCCGCTCCGTCATTAGAGAGATAATGAGCGTCGCATTGGCATCACTAGAGATGGTGTCACCCAATGCAGTAACTCATGGTATCACCCCCATGCCATTCCTGGCCAGACCATGCAGAATCCTTAGTAATGTTATTTGTACTAATGTTATTCTACTAATTGTACTAATGTTATTCTACTAATTATACTAATGTTATTCTACTAATTATTCTACTAATTATTCTACTAATTATAATTCCTGTGCATAGCAGAATGTAATGGTAAGATGGAGTGACATAATACAACTAGGAGAATTAAAATTATAAATGCATAATGTTATTTTGTTTCTTATTTTAATTTTTTATCATCAGATCGGCAGTTGCATCAATAAAAATCATATTAGCAAATATAGTGTTTGATCTATGGAGGGCAATGAAAGTGCCTGCAGCTTATGCAGCCCTCACTATTAAACACTGTTCAAACAATACAGAAAATAATTATTAAAAGTGCACTCTCAGACACTTCATCATAGAAAGTGGTTAATTTTGATCTTCCCGCCGACATCGTACGGTCAGTGCACTCATTATAGCCAAGTTGGCTAGGAGGTGAAAAGAGCCCAAATCTCGAACTGAATTTCTGCCCTGGCTGGGATTTGAACCCCCGACCTCTCGACTGACAGTCTAGAACGCTAAGCAATGGACTATCACGTGCTGAAGTCAATGATGACTGTTTAATTAAATCTGTGAACACACTGTATATATATTTGGAATTTAATATAGCGCATTTCTAAGCACGTCACAAAAGCGTTCACAATGTTTCTAGTGTCAAACGGTTACCCTAATTTAGAGGTAGTTCTTATCCTTCTTGGTATGTCTTTTATATCCAGGACAATAATATTGTACTATGCTGGCAGGTATATCATTCTTGAACTGGGATCTTTAACCCTATGACGCACACCTTCCCGGCCAACACATTTAGCACACCTGGGGTCTAATAGACCCCGCCGATAACACGGGTATAATAGTATGTACATATGTATGTATCTGTGTATATATGCACGTATGTATGTATGTATGTATGTATGTATGTATGTATATATGTATCTATGTATATGTGCATATATGTATGTATGTATATGTATGTTTGTATGTATGTATGTATGTATGCATGTATGTATCTATGTATATATGCATGTATATATGTATGTATGTATGTATGTATGTATGTATGTATGTATGTATGTATGTATGTATGTATGTATGTATGTATGTATGTATGTATGTATGTATGTATGTATGTATGTATGTATGTACTTATGTATGCAGGGATGGATCTATGTATGGATGTATATATGTACGCATGCATTCATGCATGTATTTGTATGTATGTGTATGTGTGCATACCTGCATGCATATACATGCATATATGTATGGATGTATATTTTTATGTATATATATGCATGTAGGCTATGTATGTATGTATGTATGTATGTATGTATGTATGTATGTATGCATGCAGGCATGTATGGAAGGATGGATATAATTATGTATGTGTGTATGCTTGAATGTACTTGTATGTATGTGCGAATGTATATACGTATGGATGAATATCTGTATGTATATATATATATATATATATGTGTTTGGATGTATGTATGTATGCATGTAAGCATGCATGCAAGTGTGGATATGTATGCATGTATGCATGTATTCACTTGTATGTATGTGTGTGTAGTACTGTGCACATGCATGTTTGCATGTACATGTATGTATGTATGGATGTATATTGGCATGTGTATATGATATATATGTGTGTGTATGCATGTGTGTATGCATGTATGATGATGTATGTATGTATGTATATATGTCTAAATGTATGTGTGTATGTATGTACGTATGTGTGTATGTATTTGTATGTGTGCATAATGCATATGCATTTATGCATGTACATATTGGTATGCATGTATATATATGCGCATATGTAATTATGTATGTGTGTATGCATGCATGTCTGGATATAATTATGTATCTATGTATGTATGTATTTATGCATGTATATATTTGTATGTATGTATGTATGTATGTATGTATGTATGTATGTATGTATGTATGTATGTATGTATGTATGTATGTATGTATGTATGTATGTATGTATGTGTGTATGTATGTATGTATGTATGTATGTATGTGTGTATTTGTGTATGTAACGCAGCCTGGAATATGTCATAGTCGATGGGAATATCAATGTTAAAGCCTGGGGTCTGCTGGACCCCAGGTGTGCTAAATATGCCCTAGTGTCATTCTTATTTTTGTATCATCGAACCAAGAAATCTAAACTCTTCGAAATTTTCCATAGATGTAGGGGGATGAATTGCTGAGGAATTTGAATTATTTCAGATTTTTACTATTTGTATCAACGCAGCTATTCAAGGAAGTTTGATCGATGGGGTCCAATGGACCCCAGGTGTGCGTCATAGGGTTAAATGATGATGATGACGACGAAAATGATGATGACGAAGATGATGATGCTGATTATGACGATGACGATGATGATGATGATGATGATGATGATGATGATGACGACGACGACGACGACGATAATGATGATGATGATGATGATGACGACGACGACGACGACGACGATGATGATGATGATGATGATGTATAAAGCTTCTGAACATAACGCCTTCATCTGCCGGATTTACCATTAACCTGTAAAAAGCTACAGCGTAGTCTCACAATCCGCAGGGGCCACAAAAATATTTCTATTTTATGTAGATTAATGAATGCTAAAATTAGTTTAAAAATCGCATTTAAGTATTGTCTCGAGGGTATACAATACTAGAATCTATGACAAAGATCAAGGCAACCGAACGATTTATATGTATTATGTAACAGGAATATTTGCCGGCGACCCCTCAAAACGACCATGGACAAATCGGCCCCGACAAAACGGCCCCGACAAAATGGCCTGTCAAAACAGTCCCTTCAATTCGGCCCTTATCAAATCGTCCCCAGTGATATCGGCCCCAGTCATATCGGCCCCATACAAAATATTCCATGTCCCAAGTACTTTTACGTTGGATTGATTAATAGTTTTCTATGGTTTATCTTCATTTTTTGGCCGCTAATGGCCATTAACGTCGACTTTACACCATGAATTGGAGTGGTATTCCCTGTCTGCATTTGGATGGATCCAGAGCTTAACACTAGCAGTGACTAGCTTAATAAAACAAAGGCCGTTGCCGTCGACAGCGAGCTGTAATATGCCAACATAATTTCTGTCGACGGCAACGGCCTTTACAGGAGTTATAAAAATAGCCGATGCATTGGCATCCTGTTCAGCAAAAGAATTTCTATCAAATTGGGTCTCAAACTTTATAAAACATTGAACTCTGGTCGCTAGATGGCGATAAAATTTCGAAAACGATATGCTCTGAATAGACACCTTTAATACGCCTTCGATCGATATTATAATTTCGTCATTTTCGTTCTATCGTCGGACTACGACAACACAGATGATAGGTGAGATCGGCGTCAATGGCCTTGGAATACGCAAGGTTAAGTTAACAATTGATTATAATATTAGTTACTACTATGCTGTCATTAACCATTTTGGGTGCCATCGAAATGCTATGGGTGTGCTGGTGTGGTCGCTCGATCATGTCATTTCATTATAAAGACTTTTCCAAATTAGGGCAGGATCTAGACTTCTAGTGTTTAACGACATCTTGTGGCGATAAAGGGTGGCTTAACACAGCTCAATATAAAAATGCTTATCCACCATAGGTCAGAGGTTCAAATCCTCGTCATGGCAGAAATTTCATTCGAAATATCCGCTTCACTTGTGACCCCCCACCCCCTAGCGAGCGCATCCCTAGTAAGCATATCACACTGTCATTGGGAAGGTCAAGAGAACTATTTCGTCATATAACCCCTGTATGTAATGCTTTGCATTGGATTTGCAAAGAATTTGTGTAAAATTGAGTACATAGCTAATTAAATTTTGAACTCTGGTCGTTATATGGCGTTAAATCCTCGGCAATGTAGTGCTTTCCTTAGACACCTTTAATACGCCTTTTCTAAATTGTATAAATTCTTCAGTTCCGTTCTTTCTTTAGTATAGAACGAACGATTTCCTAAGGGATTGAATGTAAGGTGAGGTTGACGTCAATGGCCTTGGATATCCTAAGTTTAACTGAAGTTAAGTTTAACTTGGAATACGCAAGGTTAAGTTAACAATTGATTATAATATTAGTTACTACTATGCTGTCAGTAACCATTTTGGGTGCCATCGAAATGCTATGGGTGTGCTGGTGTGGTCGCTCATGTCATTTCATTATAAAGACTTTTTCAAATTAGGGCAGGATCTAGACTTCTAGTGTTTAACGACATCTTGTGGCGATAAAGGGTGGCTTAACACAGCTCAATATAAAAATGCTTATCCACCATAGGTCAGAGGTTCAAATCCTCGTCATGGCAGAAATTTCATTCGAAATATCCGCTTCACTTGTGACCCCCCACCCCCTAGCGAGCGCATCCCTAGTAAGCATATCACACTGTCATTGGGAAGGTCAAGAGAACTATTTCGTCATATAACCCCTGTATGTAATGCTTTGCATTGGATTTGCAAAGAATTTGTGTAAAATTGAGTACATAGCTAATTAAATTTTGAACTCTGGTCGTTATATGGCGTTAAATCCTCGGCAATGTAGTGCTTTCCTTAGACACCTTTAATACGCCTTTTCTAAATTGTATAAATTCTTCAGTTCCGTTCTTTCTTTAGTATAGAACGAACGATTTCCTAAGGGATTGAATGTAAGGTGAGGTTGACGTCAATGGCCTTGGATATCCTAAGTTTAACTGAAACAATGGATCGAACGTTTTCAACAACCCATAGAATTGTTTTGCTAATACTGGAAAGCTATTCCAGATTACGTTAAAGCCGCGATATTCTAGTGTTTAACTCCCTCGCTGTATCTGTTCTTTCTGCTCAGTAGCTATAAATGTTATTTCATTGTCAACTTAAGAATTTAACGACATCTTTTGGCAACAAAGGCCGTTGATGTCGACAGAAATTATTTTAACAGTTCTCGCATTGAAACCCTCAACAATGCTTTCCTAAGATGCTTTTAATAGCCTACTAATTGTTATGACAGTTCCTGCGGAATTATACACAGAGGAGGAGAGAGAAGGAAACGGCATTCGTCGAATTGGATGTCGCCTCTAAGAATTTTGTTTTGTCCCAGGAAAGTGGCAGTTACCTTTGTGAGACTGATCATGAGTCCCAGTAAGTATTTTTACTGGGTTCGATGTTGTTACAGGGTAACAGGACAATAACCCCGGACAATAACCCCCGGACAATCACCCCCGGGACAATAACCCCCGAGACAATAACCCCCCGGACAATTACCCCCCATACTGACTTACCAAACATCAAAAACTAATTAGTAGACAATTAGTAGACAATTAGTAGACATCATAAACCAATTATTAGACAATTAGTAGACAATTAGTAGACATGAAAGAGTTACAAAACATCAAAAACTAATTAGACAATTAGTAGTTAATCGGGCAAAGAGTAGACATAAAGAATTACCAAATTACCAAACATCAGAAACTAATTATTAGACAATTAGTAGACAAATGGGGAAAGAGTAGGCCTAGACATGAAAGGGGTCAACTACTATATAAGAGAAATGGTTTATGAAAAATGCATAGTTTAACATTTTGATCTACATGTATTTCTATCCACGATGGAATTTTTAAAATCTGATCAAGGAAAAGATAAACTTAGTTTTGAAGGATATATCTATGTTAAGCAGAAGAATTTAGTTCTCTAGTTCTCTTATACATATGTCTAATAAATGCAAATATAAACTGTATGATTAATACACATTATTTGTATATTTAGATAATTAATATATCAGTATGGGGGTAATTGTCCGGGGGTTATTGTCCTGGGGGTTTATTGTCCCGGGGGTGATTGTCCGGGGGTGATTGTCCGGGGGGTTATTGTCCTAGAACCTGTTACAGACCCCCGCTTTGTTGATCGGATATGAAGTGATGCCCCCTTTTCAACCTACGGACCAGTTTTTCTGGACAATATCTGCACGGAAAAACAGTTCTTCATCAGAAATCGTCTACTGATCTTCTCGACAGATGAATCATATAAACGGTTGGTTGTGTTTTGGTGCGCCATCGCTCGAATGCTTTTGCAATAGAAACTAATTAATTAGCAATTTCACAATTTAAATTTGAATTAAATTAAAATTAAAGCGTCGCTTCTTAAATGCTGATCTATGTCTACCAACCCCCATGGCTATCCCGTTCAAGAATTCTTACTCGTAATCTATCCAATTCAATCTATCCAATCCAATTCCCTCCTTCCTCCTTTCTCCACCCGTCCGTCCGTCCGTCCGTCACCCCACCTTCTCCGCTCCCCTACCTCTCTCTCCGTCTATCCTCCCTCACCCTTCCCCTCTCTGTCGTCTCTATGGTAACCGGACTTTGAATTGCACGCACCTCCTTACGGAAATAGACATTCTAGATTTATGCTAAACCCATTCCCAGATCCACTCTAAATATCCCAGATGCATCTTAAAAATAATCACCATTCGAGCTCTGATCTAAATCCATTCCCAATACCATTCAAGTATCAACAAGAGTTCAACGATCTGTACATTCAAACTCCATCCTATTATTTATTATTGCCTTTAAAATTACGCATTTATTAGGCGCCACCATTCAATGGCAAACATTTTATCAGCGTCTAATATCACCATTTTCTGGTCTTCAAGGATTTTTTAATATCGACTTCAACCCATAATTGTGACAAACTGTATCGATTGGGATCCTCAGTTTAACGGCAGCTTATGACAACATAGGCCGTTGCCGCCGACAAAGATTAGTTTTTGGCATATTACAGCTCATATCGACTGTATCGATTAAACGCATTGGCTGAATTTATAGAATCTGAAGAATGCCTGTTAAAGGTGTCTACGACGAATACTATGTTATTCATTGTTTAGCAACATCTTGCGGTGGCCAGTTCTCTCCCTCGCGTCTGCTTTCCACACAAACAGAGTACGGCCAGAGTACTCATTATAGCGGAGTTGGCTAGAAGGCGCAAGCAGCCTAAATCTCGAACCAAATTTCTGGCCCGTCTATGATTTGAACCCGACTTCTCGATTAACAGTCCAGCACGCTAAGCACTATAACGCGTTAAAGTTACTGATGTCTGTTTAATGAAATCTTTGATCAAATGTATCTATCAGGACATTTAATATAGCGCATTTTCAGTCAACACAGAATCGATTGGCAGGTAAGATTACCAATCTCCGTTACAGTCGCCGAGATATGAGACAAGAGATTTCTTTGAAAAAACTCTTCTGAAACGACGCAGCGCTCGTGAATAAGCTGGTGCCCTGCTCTTAGTTTCAACATTGCTCCTTAGTAATGTAGCATTATTTGAAAGGCGCATGAACTTTTGCCTATGCGCGTGATTTGCAAACCGTGCCTTAGTAACGGACAATTTGTCGTCCTCTGTGCCTATATATAGAGACGCCTGTTGCGTGTAAGTGTGTGAGCGAGTGTGTGAGTTGGTTCCGAAGTCAGTTAAAGTTCAGTTAATGAGAGTTAAGCCAGAGTTGTAGTGTTTAAGCTGTTCGACATTAATAAAACAATCTGCTGTGTTGATCCGTGTCGTTGCCGTCTTCCTAGTTAACCTAGTGTTAGGCATCGTCGGTGGCACCGTTAAGTCCTTTGCCCGACGGGAAAGGCCGAGTCCAGCGAACGAACGAAGAACAGGGAAGACTCCGAAGAGCTATCCTGGTGACTGAAGATACCGGAGCCCCCCTGCCGACGACGGCGGTCGTTTTCGCCACAGTGGTACAGCAGAAGTGGGGTGCTAGACGATTGAAGAACACTGATTTCCGATGGGAGACGAGGACGACACGCGCGTCTACCCGCTGGTCGACTTTGACATCCTGCAGCCTAAAACCTCTACGCCCGCCGAGAGAAGGCGACCGATGGAGATCAAGCCGGACCGGAACAGCCTGCCAGACGACTTTGGCTTCGAGGAATGGAAGCCGATGGAGCCGAGCGAGCGAAGAAAATCCACGGAACCTGTTAGCCGGGACGAGTCAAGAATTCTTCCGGGGCTGCTTGAGGGCGTCGGCGGCCTGTTGAGAAACCGGCCGATGCAGATGAAACCCGGGCGTTTCGATGGGACAGGTTCACTGGAATCGTTTCTGTCTCAGTTCGAGGTGTGTGCGAGGCACAACCGGTGGACCGCTTCGGACAAAATCGATTTCCTTCGCTGCTCACTGGAGAAAGCAGCCACTCAGTTGCTCTGGGACTTCGGGGCCCAGCCTGATGCGACCTACGAACAGTTGGTGGAGCGGCTACGTCAACGCTACGGGACGGAAGGCCAAGCCGAGACCTTCCGGGCGCAACTCTATTACCGCCGCCAGCGTGCCGGGGAAAGCCTTTCCGACCTCCTTCATGAAATTCGTCGGTTGGTGGTTCTCGCCTATCCAGTGCCTTCCAACGAAACCACGGAGATCATCGCCAAAGACGCGTTCCTGGAGGCGATGAGGGATCGGGAGCTCTCGCTCAAGATTCGCGAGAGAGAACCCAAGTCACTGGACGAAGCTTACCGGACGGCGCTTCGTCTGGAGGCTTACCGAAGCACGACGGGCCAGGACGACCGGAGGAGACCGTCGGAACCTGACGACCGCGGAAGACCGCCAAACCGGGTGCGTGGCACTCGGGAGACCGATGTCGGCGACCAGATCCAGGCGCAGTTGGACCGGTTCCTGACCAACCAGAAGGAAGAGCAACGCCGATGGCAACGGGAGCTCGAAGGCAAGTTTGACCGGCAGTTCCGGGAGCTGCGAGGTCGTACGCCTCCGGCTAATGCTGGGCCGGACCGAGACGTTCGCTCTGGAGACCGTAACCGAGGACCGGGCCGAGAGACTCGCCCGGGAAACGCCAACGCCGACGACCAAGAAAGACCGAGGCGGGAGATGAATTGCTTCAACTGTGGCCAACCAGGCCACTTCGCCCGCAACTGCCGCCAGTCACGCCGGGCCCGTCATCGCCCGGATGCGACCGAGACAGAAACCCAAGATTCGACGCCGACGGAGCCGGTGGCCGCCAATCACACGACCCATCCAAGAGTACCCAACCGTGCAACCTTCAACGCTGTCTACGTCAGGGGAACGATCAATGGACGCTCTCAACTCTGCCTGGTCGACACCGGATCGGAGGTGAGCCTCATACCTTCCTCTATTGTCCAGGGGTTAGAGATTCGTCCCTGTAACCGGTACTTGATGGCTGCGAACGGGTCCGATATACGGGTTTTGGGTGAGATAAGGGTCCCCATTAAGATTCGGAGTGGGTTTGAGATCTCTAGTGCATTTTTGGTGTCCGATCAGATAGCTGACCCCATGCTGGGTATGGATTGGTTGAGGGAACACCGATGCCGCCTAGGTTTTGGGACCGGGGCCTTGTTCATTGGTCGGAAACGTATTTCCCTGGTAAGAGGTAATGGAGAAGGGTGGTGCCGTCGGGTAATTGTAGCTGAGGAGGTTGTAGTCTTGCCTAAGAGTCAATTCGACATCCCTGTAAAGACCCTGTATGGGGATTTGTCGTCGGTAGCGCCGGCCTGGATGACAGATGCCAAGGAAATCAGTCCGGGGGTCCATCTCGCACGGGTCGTAGTAGGCGATGACGCCAGAACGACCCAGGTCCGGGTAGTAAACTTGACCGAGGATCCTGTAAGGTTGGTTAAGGACCAGTTGTTGGGAGGGTTGCACCCGGTCGAAGTTGAGTGTCGGGAGACCCGTGATAAGGGTGAGGAGCCGGTTGGTGAGGCGGCTCCTTGCGAGATGCTGATGGCCGATCTCCCCGAGGAGGTGACACCCGAGACCCGAGACCAATTGCGGGAACTTTTAACTGAATTCAGTGATGTTTTCTCGGTAAGGGAAGGCGATCTTGGCCGAACAAACGTGGCCACTCATCGGATTGATACGGGAGATGCAGGTCCTGTTAGACAGCCTCTGCGGCGCCAACCGCTTCCCCATAGGGCTGCCATAGACGAACAGCTGGATAGTATGTTGGCCGCTGGGACGATTGAACCCGCTGTTAGCGAGTGGGCGGCTAACGTGGTTTTGGCTCGTAAGAAGGATGGGACCCTCCGTTTTTGCATAGATTACAGGCAATTAAATGAGAGGACGAGGAAGGATTCATACCCGTTGCCTAGAATTGACGAATGTTTAGATGCTCTCTCCGGTGGAGGATGGTTTAGTACGCTGGATTTAAGGAGTGGATACCACCAGGTGGCTATGGATCCTAGGGATGCGGATAAGACCGCGTTCGTTACGCGTCGAGGCATCTATCGATGGAAGGTGATGCCCTTCGGTCTCTGCAATGCGCCAGCAACTTTCCAACGGTTGATGGACATTGTCTTGTCGGGGCTTAATTTCGATGTTTGCCTAGTCTACCTTGACGATGTAATCATTTTCGGGAATACGCCCGAACAACATTTGCAGAGGCTGGGTAAGGTGTTCGAGCGGTTGAGAACGGCCAATTTAAAGTTGAAACCAAGTAAGTGCCGCTTGATGCGTAGGGCCGTTTGTTTCTTGGGCCATGTAGTGACTCAAGACGGGGTAGCCGTGGATCAGTCCAAGATCCGCGAGGTTGTGGAGTGGCCCGTCCCGCGACGACTGCGGGAGGTGCGCTCCTTCCTCGGGCTATGCTCGTATTACCGGAGGTTCATTCGTAGTTTTTCGGTATTAGCTGCTCCTCTGTTCGCACTCACGAAAAAGGGTAGAGCGTTTGTATGGGATGATGCCTGTCAGGAAGTGTTTGAACTTCTAAAGCGCGCTCTGACGACCACACCTGTCCTAGCTTTGCCTAAGGATGAGGGCGGCTACGTCTTGGACTGTGATGCCTGTGACGTTGGCATAGGGGCCGTATTATCCCAGAAGATTGATGGCGAGGAACGTGTAATTGCATATGGAAGCCGCCTGCTATCCACGGCGGAGCGTAACTATTGCGTTACTCGCAAGGAGTTGCTCGCCATAGTGTATTTCACCAAGCTGTACCGTCAGTACTTGCTGGGGCGCCCGTTCACGTTGAGGACAGACCATGCCGCGTTACAGTGGCTCCAGCGAACTCCAGAGCCCATTGGCCAGCAGAGCCGCTGGTTAGAACGATTGGCAGAGTTCGAGTTCCAGGTGCTGCATCGTCCAGGTCAGAAACATGGTAATGCGGATGCCCTTTCCCGTAGGCCTTGTCGGCAATGTGATGTTGACGATGTAAGTGCGGTCGCTGCAGTCACCGAGGCTGTGCCTGCACAGCCATTGGATATTGAACCTGACCCGCAAGAGGCGTTAGTAAAGGCGCAGAAAGAAGATCCTGATCTTCGGGTGGTACGCCCGTGGCTGGAAGTAGGTACCCAGGCCCCGGCCTTAGTGGATATCTTGCGAGAGAATGAAGCCGTGAAGGTGTACTGGCACCAAAGGGATCGCCTGTATCTGTATGAGGAGGTGATCTATAGGAAGACACCGGACGGGGTCGAACAGTTGGTGGTGCCCAGGGCTATGCGGGATCAGTACATGAGGCTCGCCCACACAGGGATGACCGGGGGTCACCTGGGTGTCCGGAGAACCCGGGCGCAGGTAAGGCGTAGGGCCTTTTGGGTCGGGTGGTCCCGGGATGTGAGGCGCTTTTGCCAGTGCTGCCCTCAGTGCAACCAATACCATCGTGGTTTACCCCCCCGCCAGGGACCGTTGCAGCCCTTGCCCTGTGGGGCGCCCTGGGAACGTTTGAGTATAGATGTCACAGGCCCCCACCCGCGTAGTCGAAGAGGGAACGTCTATATCCTTACGATGATGGACAACTTCACGAAGTTCGTGGAAGCAGCCCCCATGCACAATCAAGAAGCCACCTCGGTTGCTAGGGCCTTGGTTGAAAACGTTATCGTAAGGTACGGCGCACCGCTACAAATCCTCACCGACCAGGGGACTAATTTCGAGGGTAATTTGTTCAGGGAACTTTGCCGATTGCTGGGAATAGATAAGGTTAGGACATCCCCTTATCACCCGAGCGGGAATGGGCTCATAGAGCGCTTTCATAGGACGCTTAATGCCATGCTGGGGAAAGTGGTCAGTAGCAATCAACGGGACTGGGACGAATCTCTGCCCCATGTCCTCGCCGCTTACCGGGCGTCACTACACGAAACCACGGGATTCAGCCCGAACTACCTGATGTTCGGTCGGGAGACACGCGCCCCGTTGGACCTGGTCTACGGCAGTCCCCCGAGCGCTGATCCGGGCGCAGGCACGTACGCGAGTTATGTGCAAGACTTTGCTGAGCGCATGGAGTCCGCGTACCGCCTGGTACGAGAGCATCTGGGAGTGGCTGCGGAGCGCCAGAAGCGTGCTTATGACTTGCGGGTGCGTCCGGCTGAATTTGCCCCTGGGGCGCAAGTTTGGTACTATACCCCTCGTCGTTACCAAGGTCGCTCTCCGAAATGGCAGAAGATGTACACAGGACCTTTCGTCGTGGAGGCACGCAGCGGCCCTGTGAACTACCGCATCCGGAAGTCCCCTCATTCTCGTCCACTCACAGTTCATGTGGACAAACTTCGGGCTTGCTTCAGGGAAGAGCCGATGGAAGACGTGGAGGCGCCTGAGCCCCCTGCCGACGACGCCTCTGAGGTCAGCGGGCGTCCGAGGAGGGAGACTCGCCGGCCCGCGCGCTACCAGTAGCTGGGCGCCGTCGTTCGGGGAGGTCTTGTCGTGGCCATGACTTGGGATGCGTTTCCCCCTCCCCTCCCCTCGACGTCTCGACGCTCGCCTGCGTCCCTCTCTCCCCTCCCTCCTCGTCGTTCACTTGCGCTCCCCTTCCCCCCTCCCTTCCCTCCTCAGCAAGCAAACAGGCTGTACACATTGGTCGACGGACATTTGCTTGTGTGTGTACAATTGTCGACAGAAATTTGCTTGTGTGTGTACATTTGTCGACGGACGTTTGCTTGTGTGTGTACAATTGTCGACGGACGTTTGCTTGTGTGTGTACAATTGTCGACAGAAATTGCGTGTGTGCAAACGGACATTTGTATTAGCAACGGCGATTTGCCTTAGCGACGGACGTTTGCTTGTGTGTGTACATTTGTCGACAAGAATTTGCGTGTGTGTGTACAATTTGCGTCGACAGAAATTTGCGTGTGTGTGTTGTGTGTGTACAATTGTCGACGGACCTTTGCTTGTGTACAATTGTCGACGGACGTTTGCTTGTGTGTGTACAATTGTCGACGGACGTTTGCTTGTGTGTGTACAATTGTCGACAAGACGTTTGCGTGTGTGTGTGTACATTTGTCGACAAGAATTTGCTTGTGTGTGTACAATTGTCGACGGACGTTTGCTTGTGTGTGTACAATTGTCGACGGACGTTTGCTTGTGTGTGTACATTTGTCGACAAGAATTTGCGTGTGTGTGTACAATTGTCAACGGACATTTGCCTGTGCACACTTTCCCCCACACGGCCAGGCAACATTTGCTTGTGTGAGACCGCCACGTCATTATTGAGCTTCATTGGTTGCCACGGCAACGACAATACAGGCTGATGGGCGAACGATGACGTATATATAACGAGCAGCTATGGCAACGTGAAACTTCACATAAGCCAGCAGATACATGATAAAGTGCATTCGACGTGTGATCATGGCTGAACAGACAGGTCGGATGATGACCCGCAACTGCGACTTCTGCCCTAGGTCTTTCCAGGGGATAGACACCAAACGTTCGTATCGGCGTCACCTTCGGGAGAAACACCCTGAGCTGGGTGCCGAGCAAGTTCGAAGGGTAGTCGTTCTGAGCCATTCTGAAGTTACTGGCGGCGATGACAATAGAGGGCCTTCACCAGCCTGTCTGCCTTCCGCTGTCTCGTCCGCGCTACCGAGGGTCGCTGCGGAAGACCACTGCTTCCCAGAGGTGGTTGTGAACTGGGGTTCGACTCTACGATCGCTCGAACCGCCAGACCAGACTTCCATTGACGAAAGCGCGGCCCAATGTCGGTTCTTGGAAGAACTGATGACAGTGGAGGCTCCAGGAAGTCATCCTGCGCTTCCTCTCCCTTCTTCACCCGCTGGAGACGGTGAGCTGCAGGATATCTTCGGGTTCTTGCTGGCTACGGAAACTGCGGCGCCTACTACCTTCCCTGGCCCTTCGTCTTCCCCCGAAGAAGAGCTGCCGTTCGGACCGCTAAACTTGGTGATGGCAAAGGATCCAGGACGGCCTGACGAAAGAAACTCGACCGCCCCTCCGATGAACGAGGAAGAGAACCTAGCGCAGGTGGTGGCGGATCGGGCCTCGCCTCCGGCCCCTCCGCCAGCTCGCTTGCCGGTCGACGCTCCGACCCTATCCGACCTCGCCCCCGTCCTCGCCTGGGCCAATCGTCTGTTCCCTCCGTATGACTACGGACGATTCTTGGCGGACGCAAAACGACTCTTCCCTCTTTGCTCTGTCAAGATGGCGACGGAGGTTTACGTAAATTGCCGCCTAGCACACGAACGTCCAGGCCACGCGCTAGCGCCCTTTCCGCCCGTCGTGGTGATTAGTTCGGACTCCGAACCAGACATACCAGATGAAGATGACTGGAGTACGCATGGTGCCTCTCCGGTTTCCATCGCCGAAAATCCCGACTCCGAGGAACCTAGCGTTGGTGATCCCGGCGACGATGATCTGAACGATGACGACTACATTCAGCCCAATTCGGAAGAAGGAGAGGACAGCGTCGGTTCCTCTGTGGACAATGACGAAGACTCCTCCCCCTCGGCGGAAGCCTCCTCTTCATCTTCGGAGGAAGAAATCATGTCCATTAGCTCAGAGGCTAGTGAGTAGTAATTGCTATGAGTCTTGTTTTTGCAATGACTGAACGATTGGATTGTTGGTTAAGCCTAACGGGCGAGAATTTTAGTTAACCTGAAAGCTGGGATTGCATTTCTGTTGTAAGACTAGGTCTTACCGTTAATTTGTCTGTAGGGCGATTACCTTAGTTGTTTATGCGGGGCCGATTTGGCCGACTAATCTGATGAACTTTTTAGTTAGTTAAAGCCTGGAATGGCTGCAGTGTTCGATTTAGTATTAATCATGACTTTATTCGCTTTATGAACATTGAATCTAGCGTAGGATATCCCTTTCAAATTGTTAATCAGTTACGGAATAGGGGACATTCCCTCTTTTCTTGGTGGGAGGAGTATTGTAGCATTATTTGAAAGGCGCATGGACATTTGCCTTAGCAACCTAGCTTTTGCCTTAGTAACGGGCCTTTTGCCTTAGCAACCAGCCTCTTGCCTTAGTAACGGGCCTTTTGCCTTGCCTTAGCAACCAGCCTCTTGCCTTAGTAACGGGCCTTTTGCTTGCCTTAGCAACCAGCCTCTTGCCTTAGTAACGGGCCTTTTGGCTTGCCTTAGCAACCAGCCTCTTGCCTTAGCAACCAGCCTCTTGCCTTAGTAACGGGCCTTTTGCCTTGCCTTAGCAACCAGCCTCTTGCCTTAGTAACGGGCCTTTTGCCTTGCCTTAGCAACCAGCCTCTTGCCTTAGTAACGGACAATTTGTCGTCCTCTGTGCCTATATATAGAGACGCCTGTTGCGACGTAAGTGTTTTCGCGTGTAAGTGGTGAGCGTGTTTAGTGTTTGAGCTAGTGAGCAATTTGGTTCCGAAGTTAGTTAAAGTTCAGTTAATGTCTCAGTCAGAGTTAAGCCAGAGTTGTAGTGTTTAAGCTGTTCGACATTAATAAAACAATCTGCTGTGTTGATCCGTGTCGTTGCCGTCTTCCAAGTTAACCTAGTGTTAGTAGCATGTGTTGTACATCGTCGGTGGCACCGTTAAGTCCTTTGCCCGACGGGAAAGGCCGAGTCCAGCGAACGAACGGTAAGAACAGGGAAGACTCCGAAAGAGCTATCCCAGTAAAGACTGTAATTGGATCGAAAGTTTAGTGACATCTTATGACAAAAAAGGCCGTTGACATCGACAGAAATTATTCTGAATAGTTCTCACCTTTTAAACGGCATAATACAGCTCGTAATTGTGTATTTTAATATAATTGGCAACTGGTTGGTTAGCTACTGTTTTACGACACTGTGTCGTATCAAAGATGAGTAACGTCGCCCTCCCCCTTTTTCCAGGCAAAGGACTGACATCTGTGGTAGTGCCAGACCCAAGGCTCCAGGAAAGAGGAACGCAATTGCTTCATTGTGGCAGAAGTTTGCCTGTGGCCCAACGGATTTCATACCGTATTGCTTCTTTGGTTTCACGCAGCATCCTTGGCTGTGCTCCATCTTACCTGCGCAACCTCTGCCGCCCAGTGTCCGACGTTGTAGCGCGTCGGGCGCTTCGCTCCGCGACGATGGGGCAACTCCTAGTCCCGCGGGCTCGCTTGACTGCTAGGCAGCGCCGAGCTTTCTCGGTTGCAGGCCCCTCCATCTGGAATAACCTGCCATCGGAGCTGCGCTTGCTACCTTTGACCAGTCAAACTGGGTTTTATAAATCACTCAAGTCTTTTTACTTTTGCCGTGGCTGGGCTGGGAGCGCTTCTGAGTAGATTTCTTGAAGGTGCGCTATATAAATCTCCAGAATGAATGAATGAATGAATAATGCAGAACTGCTATTCCGTTTCACTTAGACTATTAACTAGTCACTGTACAAAATTAATGCGAATGGATAGTTATATCGGCTACGAAGTTCGGTTCATCAAGGCGCTAAGTCAAATCAAAATCGATAGGTAGGTAGAAAAACGTCAGATTCTGTTCACGGTCACGATCGAGTGGTCAGGCAGACAGACAGTCAGACGGATACGGTTGATGTGGTCACGGATTGAAACGACAAGATGGATAGAGAAGAGGATAGATCGGAGTTTGGCTTCTAGAAGTAGACTGTCTCTCAGCCTCACGGCCTGTTTGCCTGTTTATATTTCTGCTTCCGTCCCTGTCAATCTGTCTGTTTGTTTGTATGTCCATTAAGGTAAAAATGTACATTCAAAACGGCTCAAGTTTTCCTTTCATTCAAACAGTGGCGGCGCTACAGCAGGTCGCAGCAGGTCATTTGACCTGCTTATTTTGCTCCCGACCTGCTTAATGACCTGCTTAAAATTCTTTGGAATTTTTAATATCTTCTTTTCATTTCAAACATCAACATCTGTCCCATAGGATCACTATTGCAATTATTAGATCTAAACGACATTTAAACGTTTATGTCAACAGAAGCCTATGTTGTAAACTCTAAAATTGAAATGATTATGTAGTCTTTTCCGCCGTTACGTCAAAAATCAAGGACCTATTATTATAGGACTTTCGCATCGGCTATATTTGCAAGTTCAGAGACTGTTGGAAAGGATTGTTCTAGGTAACCTAGGCGTTTGGCTCTTTTTAGGAGTTTTTCCAGGCACTCTTTATCGGAAGCCAGGGTAAGACTCCACCAGGATGGGGAGGCATATAGAAGTTTAGCAACGGTAGTGGCTTTGGTTACATTATGAATGGATGAGGAAGAAAGGCCATGGGTTTTGAGTTTTCTGATCGCATAAAAAGAGGAGGAGCAAGTTGCTGTGAGGTGGCCTATATGGGCTGTGAGTTTGAGATTATCTTGAAGGATGACCACCCAGTATTTTCAAAGTTTTAACTCAGGTAATACTAGGTAATGGAGGAGGAGGGTCAAATTGGTGTCGAGGGCGGAAAATGATCATTTTTTAAGATTTAGAGCTATTTAAGGTAAGGTTATTGGCAGAAGCCCAGGTAGAGATTAAATGCGGTTAAGATGGAATAGTATGAGCTTGAGAGGATCCAGTAAGGATGTAAGTGTCATCTGCAAATTTGAACATAAGATTAAGGGGCTGAAAAGGGTGTAGGTCTGAACCAGTAATGGAGAAGTTGGTAGGTCCTAAGACAGAGCCTTGAACTATACTAGCATTGATTGGGAGGAGAGATGAAGAGTGACCTTTGAATATAGTGAGGTGTGAGCGTTCAAGATGATATTCAACTAGCCAGTTATAGATTTGGTCTGGGATATCAAGAGTGGAGATTTTGTCAAATAGGGCAGAATTTACGAATTGCATCAACGTTATAATTATACATCAGCAAAGAAATGAATAAATAACAATGAGGAGCTGCAGCATTGAAGATTTCTTCGGAAATAAATCTGACGGAAAAACGTTAAGCAGAATGATATGACTGTTAGCCTATGTCGACGTTAGTGTAGTTCTGAACGATAATAATGCTAACGAATTGCAGGAGTTAAACGATGTTTCTGTAAATGTTGAAAATGTGGGTCATGCGACTCGTGCGTTTTATTAGCATACAATGTCATGTTCACTATGTTCTGAGTAGCTCATCAGTACTTCCAAATCTAGTAAAGTTTTAAAGTAACTATAACGTTTAACGTTTTAATGCTGAATTCTGTTAAATTTATTTGAATATGCTTCAACACGTAGGCTATAAGCGTTCAATAATAATTTTCTTCGCTATATATATACATGTATATATATATATATATATATATATATATATATATAAGTTATGCTGCTTGATGCGTCAAACTCAAACATTAATTTCTTCGACCTGCTGAATAACTCCCATGACCCTGACGCGACCTGCCGAAATTATATAGCTGGCGCCGCCACTGATTCTACGTTGTCAGCAAACCATTTGGTTCCATCGGAATTTTTGTGACTATTTTTGAAAGGTACGAACCTCTGCTTTAGCTTATATGGGATGTGAACTATGATGTATTGGTTAGAGTGCTGGACTGCCAACCGAGAGGTCGAGGGATTAAAATCCCCACCATGGCAGAAATTTCCGTCGAAATGTCCGCTCCACTAGCCAACACAGCTATACTCAATTCAGTGACACCGGCAAGATCGAATGAGCTAATTTGTCTTATAAACCCTATGCATAATTATTTACTCTGGCTTCCTTTTCGTCTTATTTAAGGATTTGTATCAAATTGGGGATCATAGTTTATAAAACACTGAAGCAGGTTATTAGATGGCGTAATACGCTGGAGAATGCAACGCGGTCCTAAGACACCTTTGATAGGCTTTCGATCGAGATTCTAAATTTGTAAGTCGCGTTGTTTAGCTAGATAATCAATCAATCAATCAATCAATTCTTTTTATTTTGAAACATCAGCAATAGAATTCACAGTGTAATGCAATAACATGAATAACTTGTATGGTTTCAAAAAAGGAGACCCTGAAGGGATCATTAGATCCCGCTAAATAGGGACACCTAATTACGAAGTCATGTTGCATAAAGAGTGATGGCAGCAAATCATATTCTTAAATAACTGGATGAGTAGAATCCACAAAAGTACAAAGTTTCATATAATATTATACTAAATAAACCTTAACTAACTTAACTACTTCAACAATCACATGAAAAGAAAAGATCTAAGAGGAAACACCTTCAATAAATGACAGTATACGTTAGGTCCATCGTCAATGATATTATTAGGTTACAGCAGGATGAGTGATGTATTTAAGAGTACAGTGCATTGCATTTGTATATCATTATAAACCTTAACTAACAATCGCAAGAAAGGAAAAAAGACAAGAAAAACACTCCATTTAGGAAAAGACTATTGATTAACCTCCATAACAAGATGGGTGCGCAGTTTTCTTTTAAATATAGACAAACTAGGTGACTGTCGGATTTCAGGTGGAATTTTTCCCCAAATTAAAACGCCAGATAGTTTGATTGAGAATAGGCGGGTGTTAGTGCGGGCATAGATACAGCGATAAGAACTGGAATTTCTCGTAAGATGGGAATGCACTTCGGAGTTAAGACAGAAAAGTCCTTTAACCCTAGGGCTACCAAGCTTTTTTTGTAACACGGACTACCAAGGGGGGTGGTTACCACCCCCCTGGATTTCGTGTTTGCTTTCACATATCATAACTTGTAATATAGCATTGGATTCAGCATTCATTTCTGCACAGAATGGTATATTTAGTTGTACATTATGTGAATGCACCTCGAAATTACATCACTTTTAACAATGGAACCCATTAATTAGCAATATTTTATATTATTGCGTACATTTTGTACTTTTTGGATAAACAAATATAAGATTATGTGTGTTTTGAAACTAATCTATGTATAAAAGATACACAAAATCACCCCTACACATGTTTATATAGTATAAATGTGCATCCATACATATATATCTACACATATATATCGGTTTACGTTGTAATGCTGTATTCAGCCATTTTCACACAGATTACGCGTATTATTATTTATTTTGATCACTTCCGGTATTCAAAAGACAAAGATGTAGGTATGCAAATGAAGCCCTATATTCCCTCTAAAGAATGGTATCTTTGTTTCGCTTCCAGGAAGACAAATGAATATGCTACAGACAAAAAACTAAGGGGAGTCCTTCCATTCAGCCATTTTTCACACATATTACGCGTATTATTATTTATTTTGAGCACTTCCGGTTGTCTCAGGTCAACTCAGTGACCATAGAAATGTAGCCCCACATTCCCTCTATAGAATGGTAAAATTTATGTCTCTTAATATTAAATGACAGATAAGATATAGTCAAAAATCTAGGGGGGTGGTATCCACCCCCCTGGTGCCTCGGGTATATTGGCTATAACTTTTGAACGGTGTGAGATATCATCTCACATTTTACCTCAAAACGTGTGTAAATGAACCCCCTACAGCTACCTAAAAGGTCAAATTTTTATTCCATACGGAAAAAGTTTGAAATGAAAAAAACCTAGGGTGGCAACCACCCCCCCTTGGTAACCAGAGGGTTAACCCTTTCCCGCCGGATCGGGTCCCTAGGGACCCGAAATGGGAGGCGTTGAAACAGACTAGAAACTATTTATAATATCACTATGTCATACCTAAAAATAGCATCAGTAATGATGTCCAGAAAATTTCGCATGTTTTGGAGTCTAAGTTTGTTGACAGAAAGTCAGAAATTACTTAGCAAAACAAGTTTGAAGTGATGGATAAAAGTATCCCCTAGATCTGAATGTTTGAGGCGTGTAATGAATGCTTCCGACAATTAATTTTCTTCTTCTGAGAATGAATTCATTGGAGATTTGAAGATCGCCCGTGAAGACATTATTGGGACAGGCCTGGGTTGCGATTTGGAGGAAAGTCTGATACCAAAACTTGACTTTTAGACTCCACATTGCTAAATGATGATAAAGTCCTGGTAGGCACTCTCCCCCCATTCCTAGGCTGCTTGGCAAGCATTTTTCATCCTATGCACATGTTTGGAGAAGGTGCTGAGTCTGTACCAAGCACAGAAATCCTGAGACTGCGAAATACAAATATACTAAGATAGCGACATGTTGCGAAAAATGCAATGTCCATTTGTGTATCGTATTGCACGTTGGCATTCGAAGGGCGCTATATAAATTAAGTTGTGTGTACAATAAAATGTACATTTCAAAGAGAGGTCTGCTGATTCAGAAAATATACACTTTATAATGCTTATCTGTAACCCTTGCTGCACTATTGTTGTTCCACTATGGGTACTGTCGATGTTCATTTGTGTATCGGTGACTGTTTTGCATGTTGGCATTCGAAGGGCGCTATATAAATCAAGTTTTGTGTACAATAAAATGTACATTTCAAAGAGGGAAGTCTGCTGATTCAGAAAATATATAATTTATAATGATTCTCTGTAATCCTTGTTGCATTGTTGTTGTTTCACTATGGGTACCGTGAATTTACTAATTTTCTGAAAAAACAATTCAGGCGGGAATGGGGGAGAAAGTCTCTATCGTAACGGTACATAAACTCCCCCACTTGTAAGGTTCTTATCTGTTCCACTTTTAGAAGATTAAATTGAGAGAACAATTGACTAGTGTGGGATCCGTAAGGGGCCCCTGCCACTATACGAACAGCTCGCTTTTGCAGGACATTTAATCTACGTAGCCTTGAACCATAGGTAGCTGCCCATACCATATTGCAGTATGTCAAATACGGATACACAAGGGAATAGTACAGCTTAATTCTGATAGTTGTGGGCAAGATATGCGAGGTGCGGGCTAATATCCCGATATTTTTTGCGATTTTTGACGAGATGTTATATATATGCTCCTTCCATGTTAGGTGATTATCTACGTAGACTCCCAGAAATTTAGTCGAGTTGACTGATGACAATTCTATGTTGTTGATACTAATTTTTTGGTTTCCAAGCGGGGCTCTTTTCCTATGGGATTTAAATAGGATGTAATTTGTTTTATCTAGGTTGATCGTTAATCTGTTGGCACAAAACCAATCAGCGATACGGGATAATTCTTCATTCACTATTTGAAAAAGGGTGTCTATAGAGTGATGGGAAAAAAATACGTTCGTGTCGTCCGCGAACAGGATAAAGTACAGGCAGGGGGAGACGTTAGGGAGGTCGTTGATGTAAATAAGGAACAGCAAAGGGCCCAAATTAGAGCCCTGGGGTACCCCAAATTTTACGTCTCTTAGGGCTGAAAGAGAGCCGTTACAGCTGACACACTGAAGTCGTCTTTCAAAGTAACTGGCGAACCAATTAAGTTGTGTGCCGCGTATACCATAGTTATTTAATTTATTAAGTAGGATACCCTGATCGACAGTGTCAAAGGCCTTAGCCAAGTCGAAGAAAATGCCTAGGGAATATTCGTTGTTTTCAATCGCATTCGAGATCTTGTCCTGCATACTTAGCAAGGACATGTACGGGGAGTGTCCGGATTGGAAGCCATGCTGGGAGTGGAATATGATATTGTTTTTTAACGTAATTGTAAAGCCGGTCATACATTATTTTTTCAAAGAATTTTGAGAAGTAGGGAAGAATCGATATGGGCCTATAATTAGTTAGATCATCCTTTTCACCTCTTTTATGTACAGGCACGACCTTCGCTATTTTCAAGGCCTGAGGAAATATACCTGTGGAGAAAGAACAATTTATTATTTCAGCTAACGGTTGTGCAACAGTGTCTAAGTTGGGATTTGCAATGAATGGGTCGATGTCATCCACACCCTTACTATGAGTTACACGAATTGAGCGGCTCAGGCTCAGAATTTCTTCGGGAGAGGTTGTGTTAAGCCCAAAGGATTGTGAGAGAGGGGGTTTCATATATTGCCTAAATGAGCCTGGGGATTCAGGAATTCTCTCAGCGAGGGACTGTGCAATATTCACGAAGTAATTATTAAATTTATTCGCCATGGTTTCGGCATCATCGATCTTAGCACCATTGACCTTGAGCGAATCGATCTTAGAATCGTGCTCTCCCATTTTCACTATAGTTCGTATTAGGCCCCAAGTTTTTTTAAGATCGTTACTGTGTTTACAAAATTCCGTGGCATAATAGTTTCTTTCTGCTTTGATCCGGATTGTCTTGAATTTATTCCGATAGATTGTAAATTTATTTTTGTTGCTTAAATTTGGATTTTTAATAAATTTCAAATATAGCTGGGCTTTTTTCTTACTCGATTTAAGTAAACCCCGCGTCATCCAAGGTTGCTTTAAAGAAGATTTACCCCGGCATTTGTTTAAAGTTAGTGGAAAGGATTTATCATAAATAGTTTTATATTGTGTTATGAATAAGTCGTAGGCCTTATCTACATCTCCCTCATCGCATGATTGAGTAACTAAGGACCAATTCTGATTAGACAGGGATTCTCGAAAAGATTTCTTATTCGCGTCAGTTACAGTTCTGGAGTCGCTGAAAATGACGTTTCCAGGCTTTGCCTGTTCAAGGTCGAGGCGAACCAGTATGGGGAGGTGATCTGAGATGTCCGAGGCAATAATTGCGGAGTCAATTATTTTTGACCAGGCATTAGTAAATAGATTATCAATTAGTGTCGAGGAGCTGGACGTAATTCTAGTTGGTTTAGTTATTGCAGGCAAAAAATGATAAGCAGTTAGACAGTTATAGAATGCATTCGTGGCTACATGATCATTAACTTTCAGAAGATCTACATTAAAGTCTCCTACTAGTACTATGTCTTTATTTTTGCTAGATGTTTCGGAGAGTATGGTCTCTAACTCTTCATTGAATTCGTCAAGGTTCTGGCCAGGAGGTCTATAGATCGTACCCAGTATGAATGATCCCCTCTTTATGGGAACACGAATAAATAGTCCTTCATAAGAATCATGCTTAAATTTATCTTCGGGGAAGTTATATCTTTGGAACGAGATTCCTTGTTTGATTAGCAATCCGACTCCTCCTCCTTGACCGCTGTTTCTCGGCTTGTGTATGAATTGGTACCCGGGTATGCTAACGAGGTCTTCAGAATCAGGCTTCAGCCAGGTTTCCGATAATAACAACACTTCAACAGCGTTTGAATGTAATAATTATGAGGTCGACGTCAACGGAATCCACAAGGCTCAGCTAAACAATGGTTAGTAGTTCATACAACGTTGTTAGCAACACATTTGGATGGCATTGTGTTATTTTGCGGGAATGATGGAATGTTATTTATCTCCAGTTTATATAAAAATAGATAAGCGCTTTAGTGTAGTGGTTAGCGTGTTGGACTATCAACTGACTCTCTGTATAAATTATGTTCGTTCTGTACAGTCGCTTGTGTCATTTCATTGTCAACTTACGACCTTTTTCAAATTATTGTATTGTATTGTATTGTATTGTATTTAGAAATTTATAAAGCGCTTCTCACAGTAATACCCAATCAGAAGCGCTCCCAGTGCGAAGAATTAGGGTTAGATCCACAGTTTAACGACATCTTATGAAAACAACGGTCGTTGAGGTCGGCATAAATTAAATTGCAGCCTCTCTTTCTTAGTGGACTAATCTTCTGGATGTTGTTGACCCCTATTGCGACTTGGATTTGGTGCGCTATCGGTTGATGCGTTGTGGTTTAGACACAGGCGCTATAGAAGTTACTTCCATCACGAAATATTACATGAGTTCACGTAGATACCTGCAATTGGATAGTTACGAAACAGCCTACTTTATAATTACGGACCCTTTGATTTCTTACTCTAATTATTCGTATTCGTTATACACATTTTATAGCAGTTGTTTGGCGTTGCTATGTAGCAGTTGATCGACGAGATGGCTCGTCAAAAAAGAGCTGTAATATGCCAAAAATAATCTTTGTCAGCGGAAACGGCCTATGTTGTCATAAGCTGCCGTTAAACTCTGAATCCAATCCAACCAGATGGCTCGTCGTTGTCAAACTGGTGGTTGTTGATGGAGTTGTATGAAAGAAATTAGAGGGTTTTCCTAGTATTTCGACTCATATTTTCATCGTATGCTAACGATAGACTATCGCTAGGGTCGTTTTTCTGGTTCTAGGACTGTTCATCAAAGGACGATTCATCAAGGGACTATTCATCACGGACGATTCATCAAGGGACTGTTCATCAAAGGTCTTTTCATCGAGGGACTGTTCATCACAAGAACATTTATCGTTTTAGCGTTCTTTATATTTGTGCGCACAATAACATATCGCTTCACCGTTTCATATTATATGACATTTTAATACCAATGTCCATGATAACATTCATCAATCCAGCTTCAATTTTCGAAAGTATTATTTTCATCAAGGCAGCTTCTAGTTTCATAAGAAATTATTTTCTTCAATCCAACTTTCACTTTCCTATAAAAATTATTTTCATCATTCCAGGTTCTATTTAAGCAATGATTATTTTCATCAATCCAGCCTCCATTAAAGCAAAAATTCCTTTCATCAATCCAGCTTCTGTTGAAGCAAGAATTCTTTTCATCATTCCAACTTCTATTTAAACATTAATTCTCTTAATCAATCCAGCTTCGATTTAAGCAAAATAATTTTCATCACATTCCAACTTCTATTTAAGCAGTAATTATTTGCATCAATCCAGCCTCCATTTAAGCAAAAATTCCTTTAATCAATCTAACTTCAATTTTAGCACGAATTCTTTCATCAATTCAATAAACATCTTGATGAACAGTCCCTTGCTGAAAAGACCTTTGATGAACAGTCCCTTGATGAATAGTCCGTGATGAATAGTCCCTTGATGAACCGTCCTTTGATGAACAGTCCGCATACCGTTTTTCTCGCTTCTTTAGACTTAAGGAGAATTTATAACACATTACAGCAATGAATCCAGTTTGAAAAAATGGGAATAACACGCCCGGAATGCGTGAGTATGGATTTCTAGGTGGTTTTAATTAAATAGCGGTCACTAGAGGTCGATTGTTTGTCTTTTACTTTAAAAGAAACGTCGGAAAATTTGCACACCTCTTTAAAGAACGTCAAGATTTATATGAAAGATTAAATCGCAGCTTCCGTGGTGTTCCGTGGCCTTAAGATGCAAAATTACATATGGACAGTGCATAATTAATCAGTAACAGAAAATCAATGGCTTTAGATTTTCCTAGATCTTGTTCAGCAACGCCCATCGTCCTTGTTATGTATAGCCTACGACGTTAGTTCTTCGGTGGCCATTATGCTGCGCTGAAGCTCTAGACGATTTTCCCATCGACGTTGACTCCAGGTCATGCCACAAGATGTCGCTAAACTGTTGATATCGTATTATTATCAGTATTATTATTATTATTATTATTATTGTTGTTGTTGTTGTTTAATTAGCTCATGGATCGAGAGTTTAACGACATCTAATGGCAGCATTGGAAGACAGAAATTCGACAGAAATTACTTTGGCGTAAAGCAGCCTTCTTGTGTCTTTAATTAGCTCAACGAAGGGTTGATGTTTAAACAGGCTAATAGGCCCACTATTAGGAAGAGAACGTTATACGCGATTCATTAACCACTCTTCGGTCATCGTGGCAATTACTGCATTCAGAGCACTATTAAAACACCAAAAAGACACCTTTAACAAACTCTCATCCTACGCTATATAAATTCTGCAACGGCGTTTAATCGCTAGAACCGTCCGGATACTGTTAAACTCGAATAGAAAATCGACGTAACATCCACAAATGGCGAAAAAAACGGATAACTGACAACAATCTGACAATGCCAGTCCAAAAACAAGGATAAAGGAGGAGGGGACGCTGATCAATTACACTGTGACACAGCGTCGTCAAACCACGTGTAAATAAAAAGAAAATCTCGACCACTGCCGAACACTCGGGTGGTGCCAGTCTTAAGTCTGGATAAAAGAGGGTGACGGTGATTATCTTTCTTATCTATCTTATCGTCTGTGCACAGCAACTACAGCTACCGCTGAAAATATATATATTTAATTAATATTTTAATTAGAAATTACGTTATTCAGAGATTCACACAATGGGTCTTGGCAGCCGGAGGATGTCGCTAAACAAAGGAAAATACAGTATTCGCTATAAATTCATCAAATGCGTTTAATTGCTAGGGCAATTAATTATTTTAACTCCGCCACTGCACGTCCGTGCCCTATAGTGCCAGTCCTAAGTCTTGATGAAGGAGGATGGCGACGCTAATAATATTTATCACACGATGTCGTTAAACTAAAACTACTAGGCAACCACTAATTGCTAGTGCCACTCCCAGTCTTTCTTAAGTCGTAAGGTAGGCCTAAGGCCGACGCTAACGGTGCTTGTTGGTCACAAAATGGTGATGAACAATGAAGAGCACCTACCATCGGGTGGTGCCAGTCTGAAGCCTCACTAATAAAGGGCGACGCTGTTTATATCATTTATGCCTCAGCGTCGTTAAACAGGAACTAAAGGTACGGATGAAAATATATCTAATTAGGACATTAGTTAAATGTCGACGTAATTGGTCGTGGAGGCCACAAAGTGTAGGCTAACAATAGATCGCCAATTAAGCACTATCGCTCGCTCGCCAAGTCCTACCGCTACTGCTACTTTTGTCCATTCTAATCAGACTTGACTACTGCTGCTCTCTCTATGCTGGCGTTCCGGTTGCCCGACTGAGCTGTCTGGATCGCGTCTTACGCTCTGCAGCCGCTGTATTGGCCGCATACCCAAATTCGACCACATCTCCAGCTATATGCGTGACATTCTTCACAGGCTCCCCCTTAGGCAGCGAATTGCGTATAGGATAGCTGCCTTAGTTTGGTGCTGCCTTCTAGGTCTCGCTCCTGCCTACCTTATCGGGTTTTGTAGCCCCTACCTCAGTGCCCTGGGCTCGTGTTCTCTCCGTTCGGTTGAACATGGTCTTCTCTCTGTCCCTTTTGCTCGCACCTCCACCAGTCAGAGACGTGCCTTCTCTGTGGTTGGCCTCACGACCTGGAATGGCCTCCTTCTGACACTCCTCTCCCTTCCAAGAACCCCTTCACAGGCATTCCTCTCTCAACTTAAAATGGTCCTATTTGGCAGCGTTGGGGTTGGGAGCGCCTCTGAGTAGTTACCTTGAAGAGGCGCAATACACATTCAACTAATGAATGAATAAAGGTTTCGTCTTGGACACCTCTAACACACATTCCACTCACGCCATGAATTATTGAGAAACTGAGCTTATTAGCATGAACACTCTGCCATTGTTCGTACTCTGACAGTGCCAGTCCTAAGCCTAGATGAAGGAGGAGGGTGACGCCAATGATCTTTGTTATCAGACAGTGTCGGTAAACTGTAAATACTACAACAGCATGAATTGGTTACGTACCATCCAGACATAGGCGGAGACTTGGTCTTGGGTTTGGGGGGACCGGCGAAGGAGCGGCCGAAGGACGATCGGCGAGGCGCGCAGCGCCGAGCAGGGGGAGGGGTTTGGGGAGGGGGATGTGCCCCCTCCCCTATCTAAAATTTTTTGAATTTCCACACTGTAATGGTAGCATTTTAAGCTGTCATCTGAACAAAATTGCTCTATAATTTGAGTGCTATTAGACTCAATTAATGCTCAACAAAGCCAAATCCACAAGACATTAATGAGACATTATAGACCTTAAAATTCTTAATCACCTTGAGTTGCAGAGGCTACTGTTGATGGAGTTGTCAACAGTATATGTAAGCTGACACATACATTTGGAAATTGCTTTGAAGGATTGCACTGCGTTAAAAAGTCCAACAGGTCAAGTGGTGTTAAATGGTTACATTCAAAATTTGCCTTATGTACAGAGGGTAAATGATGAATTTCTGTTATTGAGGTCAGCAGGATATTGCTTTGCTGAAGCTACAGCTTTTTCTGCCAACTCACTTGCAGAAGTGGTTAGATATTTGCACAAGAAATGAAACCTTTCTGCCAAATTTGATTAAATATGCATAACATATTAACACTTTGACTGTGAAATAAGTTCTATAATGAAAGACTGATGATTAGCAAATTAGCTTACCTTCACAGGTGTCAGTTTATTATTGATATTTACATCTACACCTACATGTAGGCCCTATGTATCATAAGAGTTTTATCCATTAGCCGCATCACCCGATCCAAACAAAACGTGCAGAGAATGAAGCTCTCCAAACTGTATATAATATACCAATGGGACAATCTGTGTGACTGAAAGGTTTTGGCTTAGGCAAGGGCTCCTGGCTAGAAATTTGATATAGGTCTACTGCAAAACCTGGTTTCATGCATGAGAGCCAGAATGTGGGTGGGAGGCTAGTTGATGAGAGATATCTTCCTGATGGTGAAGCTGCATGGGAATGTTGGAAAATGGTCATATAAGGTGAGTATAATGAAAGAAAGCATGAACATTAGCATTGACCTACATCATGTAGAGGCTATCAGGGGCTATCAATCTTACAACTATGCCGTTGACCGGTACCTCTGTGGGCTCGCCTTTGACAGGCAACTCTGTGTGTTCTCTCGGCCAGTCGGTATATGAGATAATCTGTGTGACTGAAAGGCTGGATTGCCTGTTCGTCTCCAGTTACATAGTACTTATGTAGCTAAAGCAGACCTACTACAAATTTCATTTATATAATTATGTACATCTTTCTAACTGTCTCGGTACCTCGGGCTACGTGCAAAGTGCATACGAAGAGGTAGACAAAAATCAATATACTTAGAAAATCACAAGTGAATATATTAAGGGCTGCTGTCCTAGACTCCTAGTGACGAATTAAGTTATATTATTTCATCAAATGCACTGACATCCATATAGATGATTTTTAAGGGGCGGGGCAAATGCCACACCCCTGCGCCCCCCCCAAATGACGTCCCTGCTCCGCTATCTAAAAATTTTTGAATTTCCACACTGTAATGGTAGCATTTTAAGCTGTCATCTGAACAAAATTGCTTTATTATTTGAGTGCTGATAAGAACCAGCTGTCACTCTTAGCTAACATGTAGTTTGAGTCGTGTTTGAGTTTGGAGAGAGGATGTGACCCCTCCCCATCTAAAAATTTTTGAATTTCCACACTGTAATGGTAGAATTTTAAGCTGTCATCTGAACAAAATTGCTATATTATTGGAGTGCTGATAAGAACCAGCTGTCACTCGTAGCTATTACTATTATATTCATGAAATATTTCAGAAATATTGGGGGGATATAAGAAGCTCCGTCCCCACCTCAAGTTTTGGGGGTCCGTCCCCCCCTGTCCCCCCTAAGTCTCCGTACCATCCAGTAGAAGGTCGATGTGGGGCCAGTATAAAAAGCCTTGATAAAGTCAGAGGGCCACGTTAATTATTTCTCATCGCTGAACACTTAACAGTAATTGGGATACGGACAATTCGCCCCCGGAAGATTCGCTCCCCACATTTCGCCCCCGGAAGATTTGCCCCCGGAACTATAGGAATGAAGCATCACATATTTATTGAATTGTATTGGAAGTTTAATGTGCAGTTTATTTTCATCAACCCAGCTTCCATTTACGCAAAGAATTATTTTCATCAATCCAACTTCCATTTACGCAAAGAATTATTTTTCTCTTAGATGGCAGTGTAAATGGAAGTTATATAATTATAAATTAAGATAATGAGAGGTAGCCTACACATAATGGGCCTTTCAGTCAGATGATGTCAGTATATAATGGAAATACCGTGCTCCTCTTAAGACACCTTTAGCCCAGTGGCGGTGCCAGACACTCTTTGTAACCAGGGCATAGCCAGGGCAGTCATACAAGTAGCCAGTGTAGAGGTAATTTATGGCAAGGTGGCAGCGCGAGCGTATATGGTCACCACACACACACACACACACACACACACACACACACACACACACACACACACACACACATACTCGCATCTGCTACCTTAAACGGACATTCCATGTGGGCACAATTCATGATTCCAAAATATACCTTAAAGTACACAAGTGCATGTGGGGACAGAGAACTACTTTTACACACATCTAATCAATATTCATTACTGTGTTCAACACTGAGTCTGGTCTCCACAAGGATGACTTGTGGAGTCAAGTGTGTGTGTGCGTGAACGGTGCTAAAATATACCTTAGCGAAACCGGTGCATATGGGTACAAAGATCTACTTTCCACACATTATAATATCCTTGAGCCCATACTATTAGGCCTATTGGCCTTTTTATATGCACCAACACTATACTATTATAGAAAATTCATGTGCTTCATAGACGGCGTCCTGAGTGAGAAATGCTACATGACGACTACTTGTATTTGGATTGGCGTGATTTTTCCCTCCACACTCACAATTTTAAAACAAGAATAATTTTATTTTCTGAATCCCGATGAGGTTGAATTGAAAATGATTATCACATTTAAGTCTCGCACACCAAAATTCAAAAGAGAACACAAATCATTGCCAAGCTTAAATAGAAGTGTCCCAATATATGGTAGGCCACCTTACACTATTTCGCGGGAGAATGAAATTTACTTGGCCATGTATATAAAGTCGAATTGTAAATAAATGTAAGAATAGGACCCAATTAATAGATACTTCTATATGTAGATCAGATTTCTACTCTCATTGTGGGGCCTTATAGGATTAAAATTTATGATAGGGACCATAATTAGGTAGGCCTGTTTGTATAGTAACTCATTGTACCTTTGTGTATCGCTGGATAACGGGGTAACAATGTGACACATAACATATAATAACAAGGGATTTAAGTAAATGTACCTGCATGGAAAGCATAATAGCCCAACTTTCCTAGTATAGACAGGGAGAAGTTGATTACTTATACGGACGGAGAGAAGGATTTATACTGGCAAGGACGAGGGGGCAGAGATAGATAGATAGATAGATGATAGATAGATAGATAGATAGATAGATAGATAGATAGATAGATAGATAGATAGATAGATAGATAGATAGATAGATAGATAGATAGATAGATAGATAGATAGATAGATAGATAGATAGATAGATATATAGATAGATAGATAGATAGATAGATAGACAGATAGACAGACAGACAGACAGAGACAGACAGATAGAGAGAGAGACACAGATATAGAGACACATATAGAGACAGAGATAGACAGACAGAGACAAAGACAGAGAATGAGAGAAACAGAGACAGAAAAGACAGAAACAGAGACAGAAAAGACAGAAACAGACAGAGACATAGAAAGAGAAAGAGAGACAGGCAGACAGAGAGAGACAGAGAAAGAAAGACAGAGACAGAGAGAGATAGGGAGGACGGAGGCACGTTAGATCGCCAAGCGCTCAGCTGAGCCGTCGTAAAATGAGGATGAAGATGCGGAGGGGAGTTTCCCTATCAAGCGCATCAAAGGCGTGACCTCCAGCCGACAGAGAAATGACCCTGTGAGCCAGACACATAGGTGGACAGGCGCATGGGGCCCCGCCACGCAGTAGCAAGCCCTCAATCGGGAACCCTTCCATATTATAATATATATATATATTATATATATATATATATATATATTATACACGCACATATACGTGTACACGAACATGCCACCACACCATGCACCTGCCGTAGACAGGATACCCCTCACGACGAAAGGGGTAATTCTCGTTAAGGGCAGCCAAGAGGACGATAAATATTATTATATACGTCTGCTCGTGCATAGCTTAGAATTTAGAGCGCGTCCCAAGACGATGGTGATTCTGATTATGTTGTTGTTGTTGTTGTTGTTGATGATGATGATGATGATGATGATGATGATGATGATGATGATGATGATGATGATGATGATGATGATGATGATGATGATGATGATGTTGATGATGAAATGTTGATGGCCATGAAAAAATACAGACCGCAGCGACAGCAATTATGATACGGATGGTCAAAAAGAGAAATGAACGATAACTTTGAATATGATGATGAAATGGCGTACATAGCCTATAAATAAACAGGCACACAGACAGACACACAGACAGATACGCCAACCAACCAACCAACTAACCAATCGTCTATCCATCCATCGACCCACCCATCCAATCCGTCCATCCGTCCGTCTATCCTTCCATCCATCCATCCATCCGTCCAAATTCAACCAACCATCCAACCATCCAACCATCCATCCATCCATCCATCCATCCATCCATCCATCCATCCATCCATCCATCCATCCATCCATCCACCCACCCATTCATCTATCCATCCACTCCATCCCTCCAACCAACCATCCTTCAATCCATCCATCCTCCCAACCATCCATCCATCCATCTATCCATCCCTAACCATCCTTCTATCAGTCCACCCATCATCTATCCATTCCTCCAACCAACCATCCTTCAATCCATCAATCCTTCAATCCATCCATCCATCCATCCATCCAGCCACCCAGCCTTTTCAGCTGTTCCACAGTATTTTCCTTGGTAAACATTATAATTATGTTTTAATCCTTTATCACCACTGTCTAAAAATAATTTGTTGGGCTCATAAATGTTTCATCCAACATAACGTGATGGATTGTAGTTCAAATGTAATGTGATGTAATGCGATGAAATGTACTGTTAACTGATGCAAGGCAATGCAATATGATGTAATGTGGTGTAAAACTTTAATGCTTTGTAATGTACTGTGATGTAATGTGATGTAAAGCAGTGTGATGTAATGTGATGTAGTGCGATATGATGCAATGCAGTGTGATGTAATGCAATATAATGTGATTAATTGTAATGAAGTGTAATGTGATGTAAAGTGATGTGATTTATCGTAGATTTAATTGGATTGTAGTTTATTTGATGGATTGTAGTGTAATTTAATGTATTTTGATGTTATGCAATGAATTTTAGTGTGATGTAATGTGACGTGATGCAATACAGCTTGATGCAAAGCGAGGTAATGTGATGTAATGCAATGTTATGTAATGCAAGGAAATTAAATGTGATGTTAAGTGACGTAAAGGGAATGAAATGTGATGTTATGTGACGTAAAGGGAATGAAATGTGATGTTATGTGACGTAGTGTAATGCACAATGCACATCTAGTGCAACAATGTAATGCAACGTAATATAAGGCATTGTAGCATTTAACTCAGTAATCGCTTATGTTTTTGTAAAATGAATTTACTTATGCAAGTTTTTATGTATGTAGTAGGTATGTACCATACGTGTGTATGTCTGTCTGTCTCTAATTGCAGCTGCCGGTTGTATCTTTGTCTCTACTGACTATAATTGTCCCTCTTATCATACCTAACGTGAGTTAGCTTTCTTTGATCCTTAAGCATTGGGGGGGCCCGTGGCGCATTGGATAACATCTGGCACAGAGACCGAGAGGTACCGAGTTCGAGCCCCCGTTGGGCGGATATGCTTTGTAGGCTGCTATTAGCGCCGTTGTATTGCAAGCTGTCTGTTCTGTTAGTAGTTAAGATTTCAATCGCATAACATGTAAATGTACAGCGCAGTGCGTTTGTCAGGCGCTTATTAAAGAAAAGATATTATTATTATTATTATTATTATTATTATTATTATTATTATTATTATTATTATTATTATTATTATTATTATTATTATTATTATTATTATTATTATTATTATTATTATTATTATTATTTAAGGTTGAGCAACCCTTTTCCATAATCACTCCCAATCCATCTCTTCTTCACTTACTTTCAACACCTTCGTTTCTCTTCCCCATATGCATCACTGAACACTTTTTAAAATGACAAAACATCTGTCGTTGTTTTACCATCTGAACATTCTTCATAGATCTTCTTGCAGTGTCTCGTAATCGCAAACTCTATATTTCTCAAGTGCTACACTATGGCGCAAAGAACCAGTTTATTCACGACCCCTCTTTCTTCATCGCCTCCTGCTCTACATAGTTTGTATCATCTGCAACCTTAGAAGTATCTGATAAACTCCAATCATCTAGATTCTATGTCATTCAAGTCATTGATAATTTTTTTGGGAAAAGCAGTGGCCCAAGCACTGATCCTTTGGCACTCCACTAAGAACTGTTGTCCAGCTAGAATATTTCTTGCTTATGCCCATCCTTTGTTTTCTACCTAACCCTAACCCTTGAAAAAAATCACATTAAACCGCAAACCATCACATTAAATCACATCACTGTGCATCACATTACAATCCGTCACATTACATCACATTGCACCACATCACATCACATTACATTACACTTTAGTTCATCACATTACAAGCGAACAATCTCATATGCAGCTCGTTCATAATAAGAATGTTTTACTCTGTATACATGCTATTGGTATACAATAAAGACTATACTTACTTACTTACTTACTTACTTACTTACTTACTTACTTACTTACTTACTTACTTACCACTTTACATTTACATCACATTAATCACAGAATATTACAATGCATTAAATTATTGCACCACATTACATCACTTTGTTTTGCCTTGTATCAAAAATTCATTTCCTGCCATTACATGGCATTACATCACATTACATAAAACTGCAATCCATCACGTTACATCACACCCCTTTACATCACAATACATTACAATGCATTATATTACATCGTATGGATAGATGTATAGATGGATATGTGTGTGGATGGATATGTGTGTGGATGGATATATGTATGGATGGATGGATGTATGGATGGATGGTGGATGGATGGATGGACACGTAAATGGATTCATTGATGGAATAATGGATAGATGTATGGATGAATATATGTATGCATGGATACATGGATGAGGTATGGATGCATGGGTGGATGGATGTATGAATGGATGGATGTGTGAACGTATGGATAGATGTATGGATGGATATGTGTATGGATGGATTTAGGGGTGGATGGATGGATGGATAGATAGATGGATCGATAGATGTATGGATGGATGTATGGATGTATGGATGGATGTATGGATGGATGGTGGATGGATGGATGGGCGGATGGGCGGATGCATGGGTGGATACATATATGGATGCATTGATGGAAGTATGGATAGATGGATAGGTTGATGTATGGATGGATGGATGAACGGATGGGTGGATGTATGGATAGATGCCTAAATGGATGAATTGATGTAAGTATGGATGGATGTACGGATGGATGTCTGGATGGATGTATAGATGGATGGAGGTATAGATGTATGGATTGATGGATGGAAGTTTGTTGGGTTCATCTAAACTGATTGGATTGATATGATAGGTAGTAGGAAGTTATGAGATATTATGGGAGATTTCAACTACCATATTGATTTGTGGAAAATTGGAAGGGGAGAGAGAAAATGATAGGATTTTCTGGACTTTATGCCAGCTTTATGCAACAGCGTGTTATGGATCCAACCAGAGAAGAGCAAATCTTACCTACTGATAACATCTGATGAAAATATGGTAGAGAATGTGAGTGTGGGGATATTTTGGCTTTTGTGAGCATCAGGTTAACAGATGGGCATTTTTCATGCAGCAGACCCAGGAAGTCAAAGCCTATGTGAGAAGCCCAATTTATTTAAGGCAGACTAAAAATTTGCAAGGAAAAGAATTTGTGAAATAGCAATAAGGGGTATGGGAGTGAATGATGCTTGAAAGAAGTTTAATGAAAATAAATTTGAATGAGGTACTTTAGGAACAGGTCCCAACTAGATAGTTGTACTGGTTCATTCTTCATTGGTTCCCTCTCCGACTTACGTAAAATTTACTTTGGAGTTCCCCAGGGTCCTACATGTATCTTAGGCCGCCTACTGTTCCTAATCTATATTAATGGTTTGCCCAATTCTTCCTCCGCCTACTGTTCCTAATCTATATTAATGGTTTGCCCAATTCTTCCTCCGCCTACTGTTCCTAATCTATATTAATGGTTTGCCCAATTCTTCCTCCGCCTACTGTTCCTAATCTATATTAATGGTTTGCCCAATTCTTCCTCCGCCTACTGTTCCTAATCTATATTAATGGTTTGCCCAATTCTTCCTCCGCCTACTGTTCCTAATCTATATTAATGGTTTGCCCAATTCTTCCTCCGCCTACTGTTCCTAATCTATATTAATGGTTTGCCCAATTCTTCCTCCGCCTACTGTTCCTAATCTATATTAATGGTTTGCCCAATTCTTCCTCCGCCTACTGTTCCTAATCTATATTAATGGTTTGCCCAATTCTTCCTCCGCCTACTGTTCCTAATCTATATTAATGGTTTGCCCAATTCTTCCTCCGCCTACTGTTCCTAATCTATATTAATGGTTTGCCCAATTCTTCCTCCGCCTACTGTTCCTAATCTATATTAATGGTTTGCCCAATTCTTCCTCCGCCTACTGTTCCTAATCTATATTAATGGTTTGCCCAATTCTTCCTCCGCCTACTGTTCCTAATCTATATTAATGGTTTGCCCAATTCTTCCTCCGCCTACTGTTCCTAATCTATATTAATGGTTTGCCCAATTCTTCCTCCGCCTACTGTTCCTAATCTATATTAATGGTTTGCCCAATTCTTCCTCCGCCTACTGTTCCTAATCTATATTAATGGTTTGCCCAATTCTTCCTCCGCCTACTGTTCCTAATCTATATTAATGGTTTGCCCAATTCTTCCTCCGCCTACTGTTCCTAATCTATATTAATGGTTTGCCCAATTCTTCCTCCGCCTACTGTTCCTAATCTATATTAATGGTTTGCCCAATTCTTCCTCCGCCTACTGTTCCTAATCTATATTAATGGTTTGCCCAATTCTTCCTCCGCCTACTGTTCCTAATCTATATTAATGGTTTGCCCAATTCTTCCTCCGCCTACTGTTCCTAATCTATATTAATGGTTTGCCCAATTCTTCCTCCGCCTACTGTTCCTAATCTATATTAATGGTTTGCCCAATTCTTCCTCCGCCTACTGTTCCTAATCTATATTAATGGTTTGCCCAATTCTTTCTCTGCCTACTGTTCCTAATCTATATTAATGGTTTGCCCAATTCTTCCTCCGCCTACTGTTCCTAATCTATATTAATGGTTTGCCCAATTCTTCCTCCGCCTACTGTTCCTAATCTATATTAATGGTTTGCCCAATTCTTCCTCCGCCTACTGTTCCTAATCTATATTAATGGTTTGCCCAATTCTTCCTCCGCCTACTGTTCCTAATCTATATTAATGGTTTGCCCAATTCTTCCTCCGCCTACTGTTCCTAATCTATATTAATGGTTTGCCCAATTCTTCCTCCGCCTACTGTTCCTAATCTATATTAATGGTTTGCCCAATTCTTCCTCCGCCTACTGTTCCTAATCTATATTAATGGTTTGCCCAATTCTTCCTCCGCCTACTGTTCCTAATCTATATTAATGGTTTGCCCAATGCTTCCTCCTCATGTTCTTTATTTTATTCGCTGACGACTTAAATGCATTTTATTCCAATACTTCTCGAGACTCCTTGTGCCATACTGTAAATACAGAGCTAAAATTTATAATCGAATGGTTCCATGCTAATAAATAAACTCTCAACCTTTAAAAAACAAATTGCATACTTTTAAACTACCACAGGAAGGACTACCCTGCAGAACAATTAAGGACATGTATGGCTGGATGTATGAATGGATAGAAGTATGAATGAATGGATGTATCGTTGTATCGATGGATGCGTGTATGGATGGATGGATAGACGCATGGATAGAAGTATGGATATAGGGATGGATGGATGAACGGATGTATGTTTGTATGTATGTATGTATGTATGGATGGATCGATGGATGGATGAATGGATGAATGGATGGATGGATGGATGAATGGATGGATGGATGGGTGGATGGATGGATGGATGGATGGATGGATGGATGGATGGATGGATGGATGGATGGATGGATGGATGGATGGATGGATGGATGGATGGATGGATGGATGGATGGATAGATGGATGGATGGATGGATGGATGGATGGATGGGTGAATGGATGGATGGATGGATGGATGAATGAATTTGGATGAATGGATGGATGAATGGATGGATGGATGGATGGTGGATGGATGAATGAATGGATGGATGGATGGATGGATGGATGGGCGATATATGGATGTATGGATGGATGTATGGATGGATGCATAAACTGATGCATTGATGGAAGTATGGATGGATCATATATATGGATGTATGGATGGATGGATTGATGGATGGAAGGAAGGATGGATGGAAGTTTGTTGGGTTCATCTAAACTAATGGGATTGACACCATAGGTAGTAGGAAGTTATGGCATATTATGGGAGATTTCAACTACCGTATTGATTATGAAAGGGGAGAGAGAATAAGATACAATTTTCGGGACTTTATGCCAGCTTTATGCAACAGCATGTTGTGGATCCAACCAGAGAAGACCAAATCTCAGACTTATTGATAAAATCTGATGCAAATAGTGGTCGAGGATGTGAGTTTGAGGGTATTTTGGCTCTAGTAATGTAATGTAATGTAATGTAACAAGACATTTATATAGCGCCACTTAAGAGTCTCACAGAAGCGCTCAACACGTGGCCATCAAACAGCTGAAAAAGTGCGTCTTTAAGAGTCGAGAGAAAACCATGTAACCACGTGCAGCATTAGTGGCACGCACAGATGGCGGAAGAGTATTCCAGATCCGTGGCGCCGCAATCGAGAAGTCCCGACGAGCACATGTGGTGGTTCGAAACGAAGGTACAATCAAGTCATTTCGCGAGGCAGACCGGAGAGCCCGCCGACCAGTTTGAGTGCCAACTGGAAGGCACAGTTCAGCAATGTAGTCCGGAGCAGTGCCAGTCGTAGCCTTCCAAACCAGCGTAGCGATCTTGAAATTAACACGATCAGCAACTGGAAGCCAGTGTAGCTCACGCCGCATGTAGTCGGATATGTGTGAATATTTCGGCAGGTCAGCCAGAAGTCTGGCTGCTGCATTCTGAACAAGCTGAAGTTGACGAATGCGGAACTCAGGGAGGCCCAGGAGGACTCCATTACAGTAGTCAAGACGTGTGAGAACAAAAGAGTGTATTAGTACAGCCGCAGCGTTCAGCGAGAGCGTCCTCCGTATAACTCGGATCTGTCTGAGCTCGTAGTAACTTGTCCTTGAGATATGTGTCACATGATCAGCCATCGTAAGCCCACCATCAAGAAGCACCCCAAGATCCCTCACCACATCACAGGTCTGTCCACCAAGGGATGCTGATGCAAGGGCATCAATCCTACAACGTGAACGTCTTGTACCGAACCATATAAACTGTGACTTAGTCGGGTTGAGCCTAAGACTATTGGCAGACATCCAGTCATGCACCATCGCAAGTGCACAATGCATTTGTTGTGCGCACACCACCGAGTCCTCAGGTCGACAGGACAAATAAAGTTGAAGGTCATCAGCAAACTGGTGAGATGTAGGACCCAGCGACGCCACAACATCATAGAGGTCAGCTGTGTAGAGAATGAACAGTAGTGGCCCCAGGACTGAGCCCTGAGGAACACCACAAACAACAGGCGCCCAGACAGACCTGTCTGGGCGCCTAGTGATCATCAGGTTATCAGATGAGAATTTTTCATGGAGCAGACATAGAAAGTCAAGGCCTATGTGAGAAGGCAGACTGCAAATTTATGAGAAAAAGGATTTGGAAAGAGCAATAAGGGGTATGGAGTGAATAATGCTTGAAAGAAGTTTAATGAAATTATGAGAGAGATTACCCCTTGATTTGCCGCTCTTCTCCCTACACTCTACTTAACTATATTTTCATTAAATTCTACAATGCCTTATATTAGAATATGTTACATTACATTGTTGTACTACATATGCGTTGTGCATTACATGGCATCATATTGCGTCTTATCACATTAAATTACACTACATTCCATCAAATTGCACTGCATCACGTTACATTGCATTGCACCACACTATATTATAATGCATTCCACTACATCACATTACAATCCCTTGCATTACATAACATTGCATTAAATCACATTACCTCGCTTTTCATCATATTGCAGTGCATAACATCACATTACATTATACTACAATTCACTCATTACAGTGCATTGCATTGCACCACAATACATTACATTACACTGCAATCCATTGCATTAAACTACAATCCACATTAAATCACATCACTTTACATGACATTACACTTTATTACAATCCATCACATTGCATTGCATTACATCACTCTGCATTGCACTACAGTTCATCACATTACATCGCACCACTTTACAGCATATGACATCACTGTACATTAAAATGCGTTAAATTTTTACATAACACAACATCACTTTGTATTGCCTTGCACCAGTTAACATTACAGTTCAATGAGTTCATCCCATTAATCACATTACATAAAACTACAATCCATCACGTTACATCACATCACTTCAAATCACACTACGTTACAATGCATTATATCACATAACTATACCTCACATTGCTTTGCATCACATAAATTACATAACATAACAATGCAATTCATCTCTTAGCATTGCATGACTTTACTTCATCATATTACAGCACACTACATTATATCACACGACATTCAATGCATTACATTAATAGATATAGATATCGATAGGTAGATAGACAGACAGACAGATAGATTTAGATAGATACGACCCAACTGGGACCACACAGGATGAGAATGAAACTTCCCGATAATATTTACAATTTTACCTGCTTTAAACTTCACTCTAAATACACGCCAGAATTATACTACACTCCATGCTACACTAAACTGAGGTGTAACTTTGGTCTGGCAAGTGGAGGGTACCAGTATATTTGATTAAGAATATAATATTAAACGTTTTTGAATTTATTACTCTCTCTAACGATGATGATGATGATGTTGTTGTTGTTTTTGTTGTTGTTGATGATGATGATGATGATGATGATGATGATGATGATGATGATGATGATGATGATGGTGATGGGGATGTTTATGATGCTGATAGTACTACTAAATCCACCTCACCAAAATAATGACTCAGGTTCAGGTTTCAGCTGTCTTTTGTCTCAATCAATTCATGTGTGCCATGTGTGCATGTATGTATGTATGTATGTATGTATGTATGTATGTATGTATGTATGTATGTATGTATGTATGTATGTATGTATGAATGCATGTATGTACGTATGTATGTATGTATTTATGTATTTATGTATGTATGTATGTATTCATTCATTCATTCATAAATTTATATAGTGCCCCTTCCAGAGGACTACTCAGAGGCGCTCTGTATGTATGTATGTATGTATGTATGTATGTATGTATGTATGTATGTATGTATGTATGGAATCAATGGATGCATGCATGTGTGTTAACTCAGCCACTGTCAGTAATACATAAGTGCCAGACAGTGCCAGTCCCAACAACGAAATGCCTTTATTCGTTTTTGCATTAAATCTAAATCAGTACTATTAAACGGTTAAACCTAAACCAGGAGGCCTAATTTTAAACAGACATCACAAGTCCTCCGGAAAATTGCTGGTGCTATGCACTTATTATGATAATGATGACGATGATGATGATGATAACGACAATGACTAGCCTAAATATTGGCTGACGGTAGATTGTTTTACACGTGCAGTTAGCGCGCCAAACTTAGAAACTGCTGATGACAGTGAATTTGAACAATACAGTGTAGTAGATGTTTTAATGCAGTAGAGAGCTGTATGTTAGAAGTTACCTTTGAGTGGTATTGATAAGAACTTTGATATTGAAGTGTACGTATAATTAACTGTGTTGAAGAAAGGAGAAACATTCAAAGAACTGTGTCAATTTAATTCTTAAACAGTTAGAAGACGTTGAGCAATTTATATGTAGAGATAAGGAAAGTTCTTGAGGTAGGTCACAACTAAGAAAGAAAAGAGTTGGTGACAAGCTCAATGTTGGGAGACTTCGATGCTAATGACTTTCTCAAGTTTCTCCAACATGATTTCAGAAATGTGGTGTCGGCATGCCAGTTTGAAGAGTTCTCGACCTATTTCTCTTTCCAGCAATACGCACACGCCACCATTTCTTCCAGTATTTAAGGCTGCAGTATCAAATTATAAAACTTTGATACGATTATGCAAACCCTTTTCATTAATGCTATCAACCATTGCATGTGACATTGTAACTGCTGTTCCATCATCAAGTTCAAGACAACAGCTTGATTACATCATGTCCAGAGACCAGTATCGATATTGGTAGCCATGATTGCATCATGGAAGGATGAGGTTGTTGAGTTTGCAGTGGCACAGCTGGAGAAATTCCAGTAACAATATAGCTCATAATTTTAAACAACGAAACTGAAATTATGGGAACATGCGAAATTATCGTAACTTCAACTGGCTTGGGCAAGTCCTAAATAATTTTATATATTGAAAATATTTTGGTTAAAGAGTCTCTATAAGTCATATCACCAAATGGTGGGTTGGAGAATAAAAAAGAACCAACATGAAAATTTGTCATTATGGATGGAACCACCCTAACCGACATGAATTACAATCAGTAATCAGGATTTTAATACACTCGGTATTATATTCATTATGAAGTCAGTTTAATAATCGTGTTTTCAATACTTGCGAGGATTGTCCATTTCTTCTTTGTATTTATTTATTTTTGTTGCCCTCTGCAGCTAATAATTAGCCTTAATAGATAGTTAAACTGTTCCACTTGTTCAAAAGCTTCTCATTGGATGCTGTTAGTTACTGGAGTCTTTTTGATCTGTATTATAGGAGGCCGAATCAGATGCCAATTAGATCTATGTAACATTAACACTAGAACGTCGGCTCTTTTCTACCACCTAAAACGTCGGAATGGGTCATTTTTGACCCATACAGTTTCATTTATAGAAACCATGTATTTTTGAAGGATAATTCTTCTGCAGCGGAAAATTCCGCCCCATGAGTAACATTTTTTATATAATTCCGCGGCAGGAGACCTTTGCGCATGCGTAGTCTTCGGCGCATGCGCATTGTCCAAACTGTGTTACTTATATCAATTGGCGTCGTGAGGGTCGGTTAGGGTCAGATTAGGCATTGTGTGGGTCGTTTAGGGTCAGGATTAGGGTTAGTGTCGTTATTAAATAAAATGTTAAACACTTTCCGCCGCAGAAGTAATTTCTTCATGCGCTGCGTGGCGGAATCTTTCGCCGTAGAATCACAGCGCATTTTTGCACGAGTCTTGAAAATAACTGAATGATTTACTGATATCATTGTATTAAGGTTTCAGAATGTTAAACTTTTAATTTATTTATGCTGCCCCTAAGTACCTGAAGGTACTATTTAGAGGTGTCAAGTTCCTCAAGCGATGCTGAACATGAGTCGTCTTCCAGACACGCTCGTGCTTCTCTTTCAGTGCATCGTTGGATGATATGACGCATCATGCCTTCATCAACTAGAAGTTGAAAGTTGCTCAAAATAGAATCTTTTCTTATTCGCTATGTCGCAACTCGCAAACAGCGTTAGTCCTGAAACTTCGCTGAGCACGTTCTAACTGCTTAGCCTTCGACGAGGTGCATCATCGGGTGAAATCACAATCCAGACAGTGCCGTCCCTTGATGTTTCCCTGGTTTCTGTAGCTGCTGCATTTGTGTTGTCATGATGTTGAAATGATGAGCGACCCCCTCTGTAATCACGACCTCGTCCTTGACCACGAGACCCCCTCAACCACATGCACGCACACTTCCAGAGATAGGAACTTCAGTATTTCTAATGGTTAACGGTTCGTCTTGTCCACCATGATCATTTTCGAAACTTGAAACAGAAGAACTGCCTCAACAGACAGGTTTTGTATTCCGGTATCTGAGACAGAGGCCTCACTTAGCTCACTATCATTGACTACCGATTCTATAGAAGTGTCCTCACCGATTTCTTGAATCAAACGAAAGGCTTGGTTTGCTGTATGCATATAGGCCTAATCGTATACGACGACTCATTTTAGCGCAGGTATCGATAACCCTCAGATATAGCTGTTTTTATATCAATTGTGTTTGAAACAATAAACAAAACTGTTTACAAATGGCGGGAAGAATGTGAGCTTTGCAATGCCGTCATAAATATGTAAGGTTAATATAAGATATACACTAGAAAAAATTAATAGGCATTTGCAGTAATAGTGTCATGGGTCAAAAATGACCCCAATCCGACGTTCTAGGTATTGGGTGCTCTAACTCCTATACCTGACCAGCTATTAATAAGATTTTTCTTCTATGCCTTTGCGGCCATAATGCCATAGATGTCATAAAATATCTTCCTTTAATGGTTACTGGGTGCTACATGGCACGCTCGCAAAGTGCGCTATGGGTCAAAAATGACCCATGCCGACGTTCTAGTGTTAAGCTACTTGTAAAGCATATCGCATCCCATTCACGAGTCGAGTTCTATACTGTCAAATCTTATGGCCTGTCTTCTTCATTTCTATTTCGAAGTTTTCAATTATCATTCAAATCCAGCCGTTGATTTTGGATATTTTGAGTCAAGAATTCAGTGTATTTTATACAGAATGGATACAGAAGAGATTCAGCAAAAAGAAACGTGTACTGAACGAGGCCGAAATCACGGAGACAAATCCTCAGGAAAATGAAGGCAGGCTATGGAATCTGTTTCTGAAACGCCCCTATCCTATTAAATGTATTCTATTCTATTATATTATGTTATGCCTAGTATGTTACACCACATTTTTGGAGTTATGCCTCTGTAATCGATGAAGTCATTTGTTAATTTTCAGTGTAGCATAGTACCTTATGGTATGGCATGGTATGGCATGGCATCATATATCATAGCACAAAATAGCATAGCATACTATTGTAAAGCAAAGTTCGACCGTACGTTACGGCAGAAAATAGCGTACGCGTACGGTACGTAATTTACTAAAATAATAGCGTACGCGTACGGTACGTTCGTATTCCGTACGTATGAGCAGCCTTTAATATTAGTTGCTTCTCGTGACGTCACATTTTGTCTCCTCATTTTCTCGTCGTTTTTTCTCGTCGTTATTACGTCACTTTACAGTTCTTATTTGTAGTTCCGTTTCAGCGAAGAGGTAAATTATTATTTTGTTTTTATTTTGTATAATTTTCCATTCTTTAATTTGTAATTTTGTTATTCCTTGTTAATTCTATAATAAAAAAATATAAAAATTAGCGTACGCTATTTATTAATTTAGGAAAAAATAGCGTACGCGTACGGTACGCATTTCAGCAGAAAAAATAGCGTACGTTCCGTACGTACGGTCAACTTTGTTGTAAGGTACGGTACAGTAGGGGTGTCCAGAAATATGATACATCGCAGAAACACCCATACTCAAGTTTTTTCCCATTATTTTCTTCAATAGTTAGTTGTCTATGAATATTTTTTCAGAATTTTAAAATGTTATCCTGAGGTCGCTCAAAGCCCCCGAACATACCCTACTTAAATACCCATGACTGATGACGCCAATGCTCGGGACATAAACTTCGGTTCATTGTGAATTTACTCTTTTTATCACAGAAAATTAACAAAGAGTCCGATTTGGATGAACGTTTTGCAAATTGTTTGACTCGACAAGAGCTACATCTGGGAAAAATGTAGACACCCATATCAAGGTTATTTAAGGTCATTTCAAGGTCAGAATAAACGAAAAATAACAAAAACGATAAAAAAAAATTGGCCAGCTCTCGGACAATAATTGTTGAAATCGGCTAATCTTTTCATGTGGTTTTCTTCCTGACATGGACTACCTGTAGTAAAACAAGGTAACCTGTAAGACAATCCATGGTTATTTTTAGCCCAATAAGGTCAATTTGACAGAAAAATCAGACGAAATGATGCCGCAAGATATTGCTCTATTTGAGTGATTCTTTATACATAATTGCTCGGTGCGAATAAGCCTAAATTCGAGGAGAGGCTAAAATAATCCAAGGTCATTTCAACGTCAAAAGTTTAAAATTGTGAGAAATTGGCTGTAGCTCCGTGTTGTTTCATTTTGGTGACTCTGAGTAATGGTCATTTTTAATTGAATGTCATTTTAGTCCTTAAAATAAAATAAATTATTTCAGCCTTTTAGTGCTCTGTCCTCTTGAATGTGACCCATACGAGCGACCAGGTGAACAAAATCACCCAAATAGAGCAATATCTGGTACAGGATATGGCCAGTGATCGATAATTCAGTTTGATGTGCATTTGTATTGCTTATTCCTCGTGGAATTTTGTATTGCAACGTTTCGTAGTGCATAGAATCATTATCGAGTTAACTCAGCTTATCAAGGTATTTCAGATAACTATGCTATTCCAGATTCTGATGATGTGTCTTTGAGCGGTAATCTACAGTCGAAGCTAGCAGTAACCGAGAGGCCATCTCCCTCAACTACATTGGTCGAGGATAGTCGACATGAAGGTCACTCAGGTCAGAACCTAATCAACCATTAATTACTTATTTTACGGTTGACATACAAGTATGTCGTTCAAGTAATTCTAATGACTTCTCTGGCGCCGTTATTATAACGACCACAGAATAAAATTGATGGTCACTAAAAATGAAACCGTAACCAAATGTCATGATCAGTTGTAGAAGCCTGGTCGAAACCCAGCTAGTCAATGAAACCTGTAGTCAGACAACTGGGAAGGGTAAGTAAGTTAATGTGTTAGTTGGTTGCTAAGTGTATGCGGGTGCTTGCGTAGTTCATTTCCAACATCTCGTAACGTACACCACGCATGCCGCAAAGGACAGCCGAAGTGGACAATGAGTTCAGTAGCTCTGATTGGTTAGCACTGTGAGAAGCGGTTTGTAAATCTGTAAATATAAATATAATACCTAGTTTCAGACACGCATCTTTAAAAGTTTGTTATCGTTATCTGCTGTTCGTGTTGCAGACATAAAGAGATGGCTCTCGGGTCAGAGTTCACCGAGATCCATAAGAACAACACGACGCTCTATTCACAGCGGATATTCCAGTGGCTATGTGAGCCATTCGTCCAAGTTAACCATGAACAAGAGCTTGTCTTCGTCTACGCTATCTTACAACTCGGAACCATTTGTACTGAAGTCACGTGGGACCGTTCCAGAAGAGCTACCACCTCTGCTTAACTCTGAATGCGGTAGGTTAATACTGCTTTCCTAGGACTGCAATGTGCAGCTGGCTACGTTCACTGCGTTCAAATTCATGACACACCTTCCACGAAACGAACAGTTGAAGTCTCGTTAAATTTAAATAAATTGATCAAAGTGTGTGTTTCTAAAGTTACTAAACGTATCTGACTTCGGCATTTTAAAATTTAATAGCCTGCATACAATTCTGTCTTATAACCTCTGACCTCAGTCAGTCTGCATTACGTTGGATCTAACTCTGGTTGTTGAAGCCGTATTAAAGGACCCTATTCCGCAAGACAGTTAGCCCTGCAAGATCAACAGGGTATCCTGATTTAGGCTTAGTACTCCGTTAGAATGCGGACGTCCGAAGAGAGGATATGTGGATAACGACAAAACGGACAAAGGGAGTTCCAAAGTAGGATCATTTTGTTCCTGTTGTCCTTTTTGGACAACTCCTAGTTTGTTTTTATAATTCAGACGCCTGTGGTTTGATCATTATTTGCTTACCATTGATATCTTAATTCAGCTGAGGAACATCCAATGACGATTACGGATCAGCGATCACATCGACGAAAGAGAATGAACAGTTGATCGAACTACAGCGCGAACGTCAACGAGGTTGGGAGAAATTGAAGGCGTCGATTATTCTTGCGAAATTGATCCACTATAATTTTCATAAATTCTTTTTATGCTGGTTAATTAATTTTATAAGAGTCATTATTTGAATGAACAATTAAAGTAATATTACATTACAATTAGGCTATTTGTCAAACACAACCAAGATAATCCGCATTCGGCCGTATAGACCTCTGGTGGCAACCGCCCAGAAACCAGAACTTTATAATTGTGTGAGTGTAGGTTTGTTTCAAATCGCGATGCATCTAAAATTTTACACGCAGGCTACCTCATATTTCTGTAGGTCAGGCTTTTAGGAAATTGCAAAATTGTCTGTATTTTGTTAAATTCAAGATAAAATCAAGATCGAAGAGCTTGAAAGGGAACTCTCTGATGAACATAGAAAGTCTGAGAACTTGGTAGAGGAACGGAGAAGGCTGCAGGAAGAACTGGAAGAACGTAAGTAGCCTCAGAAACATCTGTCTATCTCTCAGCTGAAGCGTCAGTCATCCCGCTACTAAACTGTTTGAACGCCCAAGTCTTAGTAGGCCTACTCGAGTTTTTGCATAAAATGTTATGGGGTTCACCGTGTCAAAGATTTTTGAAGATTAAAACTTCCTAGAGAAAATTCTCGGTTTTTATGGAGTCTAAGATTTACATTGCATTTCCACATTGCCATAAATAAAGAATGCCATTTGCGGAAATCATACCTTACTGGTAATGAACAACAGAGAACTGATCGCTGTGTCTCAACTTTCCAACTGCCTCACTCATGTTCCATATTTAACTAGGTAGGCTACTTACACATGTTCTTCCGGCTGTAGGAAGGTTAATATCAGAATAAATAAATATCCTCGTAAATCTTCTTAATATATAGATACGCTATGCGACATATGACATATTTTAAAAGCTGAACTAGTAGTCATTTTCATACTCAGTGAACATGTAGGCCCTAGATGAAATTAAAATTTGACGTGCATAAACTATATCACTAATCATCTAATAACTCTCAAGTGAACAGGTAGCCTAACAGGAAGAACAATCCGGTAGACAGAATGACGCACCTCTTACTTAAAGAAATTTTACAGATATTTTGTGTTGATTCGTTTTTTTAGAAAAGCATAAATTTGATACACTGAAAGTCAAACTTGAAATGATACAGACGGAACGGACAGCTACTAGTTTCAGTAAACAACCGTCTCCAGAGCATCCCGATGACAGCAAACTTGGTATGTCATTTCAAGTAGCGTACTCATCCCCCGTGTGCTCTTTAAATCAATATCAAAGAGATAGTCCGTAACTCAATCCAATCCATCGGTTCATTGTCGTACTGTCATCTGACGATAACACTAATAATTATAGCTATTTTCTCCCTGTTTTTCTTCTATGTGAAAAGTTGCGGTTTGTCAACTTTCTATTTTCAATAAACAAAATTATATACATCATGCAAGAACACCCGCAGAAAACCGCCACTGTTAGACAATGATGTGGTGAAAATAACCTAAAATCCATAGTCCTTCAATGGAATTTCACTTGGCGTGAATTTCACTTGGCCTGAATGTTTAGCCTCTTTTACGGATTTTATTTTGCTACACTTTCCTGTGTCTAAAATGCTATTCATTTGCCATCCCTACAATTGCAACACTGTAGCAACGATTTTTAAATACGGACTTAAGGTACCAACCATCATGTCTTCTGCTTCATTAACTATGTTGATATTCCTATTCACTATTTTGCACACTCCTAATTAAGAAAATGGTGAGTTCTGGAATTGAATGTCGTAATAATTTAATTTTCAGAACACATAGTTTACTACAAAGATGATCCCGTCTTGTTAAAGACAATCAGAACCAAAGCCGCCGAAGAAAACAACAAAGGAATCAGTGGACTTGCCATAGCAGACAACGAGCTGTTCATAACGAATTTCCAAATCAATGACGTTGAAGTCTACAACTTGAAAAATCTTAGTTTGACGCGTAGCTGGAAACTGGATCCTTTAATCGATCCCTGGGACTTGGGATATTGCAACATCAACAAATGCCTTTACGTTATGGATATGGCGCATAGCAACACTCGCAAAGAAATCTATGGAGTCGATGGAAATGGAAAATTGCTAAAAAGTTGGACAACAAATATGGATGGCGGTTGTATATCGGTTACCTACGACTGCAACGTTGTGATGGCTGCGCAATGTGCGCATCATCTTATAGAATATACAGCAGACGGACAGATTGTTCGCCAAATAACGCTATCAGCACAAGCAGGATTTGTTGATTCACGACACGCCATAAAACTGCCCAGCGGTCTATATCTAATCAGTCACGGAGTAGGTGATTCACTGCATCGGGTGTGTGTGGTGGATATCGCTGGAGACATTCTGATGTCGTTCGGTGGACCAGGTGGGTCAACATCTGATCGACTCTTCGTTCCAATCCATCTTGCTATCGATTCCAACGGATCGATATTCGTCGTCGATTGCGGTAACGGTCGAGTGTTGATGCTCAGTTCTGGTTTGGAGTTCAAGAGAGATATCATTTCGAGTAAGAAAGAAGGAATGCATCGTCCGGAGCGAGTGGCCTTCGATCAGAACAATGGTCGACTTCTGGTGGCGAACAACAATGAATTCTGGAGCGAATGTCAGGTCTTCGTCTTCGAAATTCTATAGCAACGTTTCCCATTGGCACAATACTCGTTAACATAACACAGTTTGATTGGAGGAAAGACAATTCTTTTACATTGAGGATGAATGTATTTATGTATCTAGCTATTTCTACAGCGCATTCTAAGAAACTAACTCATAAAGGCGCTTCACATGAAAATCTAACAAATCTAGAAGGATGCGTCTTAAATGGGCTTGAAAGTGTTCTTGAGCTGTCTGTGACGAAACAGTTCGTGTTTAATAGTAGACTGTTTCAGGAAGGTGGTCCAATGCATGACAATGCACGATGTGCCCGCATCTCTGTACGAAAGTTATGGTCATTTGACCTTGATTTTTAAGTTTTGACCTTTAAATTATCTTGGATTGTGTTAATCTTCCAGAAGACAGAGTACTAAAAGACTAACAATCCAATCCAAGGTCACTTAAAGGTCAAAACTTAAAAATCAAGGTCAAATGACCAAAACTCAGAACCCCTTTAACGAAACAACATTAATTTTGGCTGATCTACGGTCATATTTCCTTGATTTTGACGTTTTCGACCTTGAAATAACCTTGGATTGTGTTAGACTTTTAGTACTTTGTCTTAGAGCCCTGCGCCGACTTCATAGTGTCGGCGGCGGCGCGCCGGTCATTTTTGGTCGGCGGTGGCGGCGCGCCGCCGACCAACAAAATCGGCGGCGGCGGCGCGCGGCGCGGCGTGGTCGGCCCCAGTGACGGATTAAAAAGTTTATGAGGGGTCAAATGGGCGTCCAATCTTTTGAAATAGTTTGAATTTCCACACTGTAATTCTAGCATTTTAAGCCGTCATCTGAACAAATTGCTCTATTATTTCAGTGCTCACAGGAGTCATCTGTCACTCGTAGTTAGGATGTAGTTTGAGTAGTGCTTGAGTTTGACCACAGAAAATACTGGCAAACCAAACATTTATTGAAATTAATATAAAAACTAGAAAACAGGGCCTACGTTCAATTTCCAAGAACGCCATAAGCCTTTAGTAAACGAATTGCTGACTATAGGACACAATTATAAAAATAATAATCTTCGTTTATTATTTCAAACTGACACACCGCATTATGATTACAATTCATAGTATGGACGGATTATCACATGCTATTAAATAAATCGAATTTAACTGTTTGGCGGCCATGAACGGCGCCCACGTCCTACTGCTCATTTTAAGAACGCCATAATATTATCGCGAATGAAAGGCTGAGTCGATCTTTGGAGGGTAGCGGGAATTGATCCCGCATCCATGCTGATCTACTACTCTTCGTGTCAAAGTGTTACCATTTACCATAAACCCTCCACGGCGTATCACAAGTAATTAATTTTAATTATTTTCAATTTGCTAAAACTTTAGTCAACGTAACAGGAAGAGCGCATCCTGTACTTATAGATTAAGGAGTCCTGGTGCCATATGTTTTTATATCCAAAACTGCTTTTCCGTGAGTTTGCTTTTAGTAGCTTCAGCCATCGCGATACTATTTATAATTATATCCAATTTATCACAATTAAAATTAATGTTATTTATTTCAAGAACGTGAATTGATTTTACATATACCAACTATTGTCTTTGTTTCATAGCAGTTTAATTCATAGCAATTGATAATGCAGATTGCTAATCCAAGAGCCACTAGTAGGCTACTTAGGGATTTGCAATTTCTTAAAATGCATTCCTATCCAAAACGCTGTATGACTCGGGTTTAGATACACTAGAAATTTGATACAATTATATTACACTGTTGGAGCATGAACTGCATGATTGTGTTAATTTGATGATGGATATGCTTAAACCTGCATGATGATCAAATGGGGTAGCATATCAAGGATGAATTCACTGTGTATGCGTTTTGTGAATGGATGACTCTTGCCTTTTGGAACTTTTAGCCTAAATCCTGAGAGACAGGACACTTTGTTCACTCGAAAAATGAGGGTCAGTTTAGCGTCATGCCAATTTTCCGCGGCATGTCAATGCTGCCTGTCTTCCCCTCCTGCCTCTCCCTATTTACATACCTTAAGATAGACAAAACAGCAATACTTGGGAAGCACATTATTTGGGTTAAGAAAAGAACTAAACCTCGCCCATGCCAAGTCCGTGGCCCGTTATAACAGCGCACCATGACGGGCGGATCTGGTCGTGAGGGGCGCCAGCATACAACCAAGAGGGGTGCGAGGGCGGTTCGCCCCGGGCCTATGACTTAAAACTGCCGATATTGTATAGATTATAATAAAATATTCCTTACATGTACGTACAATCACTCAAAGCTGCACTGAAGGGTTATCTTAATCCCACAGGTAATTTCATGGAGTTAACTGGAGGGGTGAAAATGAATTCGGCGGTTGAACACTCCCAACTCCATGACAATTCAATCAGCGTATATTATTATATCCTCTGTCTTACATAATTATGTAGTATGCATGTAAGACAGAGGACCTTTCCGATCTTTTCTCATTCCTATCCGTCTATTCAATCTATCCATCAGTCATTCAATAGACCCACCCATCCATCCATCCATCCATCCCACCAAACCATCCATCATCTGTCTGCTGTCTGCCTGTGTCTGTGTCTCTCTGTATCTGTCTGTATGTCTCTGTCTGGCTGTCTCTGTCTGTCTGGCTGTATGTCTGTCGACACCCACTTAACGATCTACCCACCCACTCAAAACCCACCCGGCTGCCTATCTCTCTTCACCTAGTTTTCTACATAATTATCACGTAGGCCCTATACCAATCTACTTCTATTACCCACCGAAGCAACAATTTATCGTGAAATCATGCAAAACATGAAAAATACAATGAAACAATTAAACACTTCAGCGTGCCATCGGCGGCGCGCCGACGAATTATCGGCGGCGGCGGCGTCGGCGCGCTGATCCACAAAAATCGGCGGCGGCGGCGTCCAAAAAATGTCGGCGGCGGCGGCGCGGCGCGGCCGGCGCAGGGCTCTACTTTGTCTTCTGGAATGTAGCCTTGATCGGTCTGAGCAAATAGGTAAAAGAATATCTTAAATAGAACAACGTTTTACCGAGTTAAGGCAATTGCCTCAAATTTTCTCTGAACTTGACCTTTTTGTCCTTAAGCTAACTATCGATTGTTTTACACTTGGTATCCTTGTTTCTTATCACATGTAGCCCATATCATGACGAGAAACGCAAGAAAGAGTTAACTAATTGTACCCCTAGAACTTTATAGTTCTATGTCCACTTTCTGCGAAACGGAGAAAAACGATTTTTAAGATTTGCTGACGAAATTTTTTGCTCTGTTTCATTGATGGCAATTAAATTAAACTTTTTGAAAAACAATGTTTTCCTTAGTATGATTATATGTGTATTTCGATCATAATGTAAACCGATTATGAGTAATTTGGCTATAATTATGGTAGGGGTGACTATTTTTTGGACATAGAGCTGTATAACATTATTGATTGCAGACAATTAAAGTGAGTGCTGTAGGTTACAAGTCCAGTCACGTGTTAAGATCTCTCACTGGTATTGGCTATGGACATAGCACCGTATAATTCTTTTTTCAAACCCCACTCTATCACGGTTATATCTCCAATTCACGTGATACAAAATTAATGATTTTATTGGACACTGAACTTGTTCCTCTATAGTTTTGAGACACTGTCCAAATCAGGTCCAAATTTGTGGACATAGAACTTCATAGCACTGAAGATAGAGCTTAAGAAAGCGTCTCCAGTTAAGCTAGACTATTCAGGACATAGCCCCCTGTAACGGGATATAGCGTTAGATTGAATTTTCAAAAAAGTGGATATAGAACCTTATAATTCTAGGGGTGCAATTAATTTTAATTATTGGCCGAGATCTGATCATTTTTCTTTGATTTTCGATAGATTTCGTTTTTATGACCTTGAATTTAATTCTATATTTTACCGGGATGGGGGGGCCTGATAGCGCATTGGATAACATCTGGCACGGAGAGCGAGAGGTACCGAGTTCGAGCCCCGTAGAGGAGAGACATGCTTTGTAGGCTGCTATTAGCGCCGTTGTATTGCAGGCTGTATGTTCTGTTAGTAGTTAAGATTGTTTCAAATGCATAACATGTAAAATGTACAGCGCAGTGCGTTTGACAGGTGCTTATTAAAGAACAGAAATTATTATTATTATTATTATTGTTATTATTATTATTATTATTATTATTATTATTATTAATATTATTATTATTATTATTATTATTATTATTATTATTATTATTATTATTATTATTAGCTCTCGTCGAGGCAAACAAACCTTAAAAAGTTCATCCAAATCGGACTCTTCATAATTTTTGTGATAATAAGAGTAAATCAACAATGGACCGACATTCCAAGACCCAAGCCTAGAGTTCTGGGAGTTTAAGTAGGGTATGTTCGGGGCTTTGAGGGACCTCAGGATAACATATTAAAATTCTGTAAAAATATTTCTAGACAATATATGATTAGAAAAATGGGGTAAAATAAGGAATGGTTGGTTTCTGCGATGTATCATTTTTCTGGACACCCCTAACAGCCTTGCAATATTCTAGATTGAAACACGTGCAAATAACGAGCATTTTACGCCAAAATGAAGACTAAAGTTAGTACCTTTTGGGGGACCCCTAAATAGCATCCGAAAAAACTGAAAATTTTCCACAAACATTGTCATCTACCAAAGAAACCTTTTCGCTGGTGAGACCCAAGACTTTCGACAAACAGTTTTTTCTGGGACACCCTAATGCAAGTCTATTAGAGAATTTAAATTTAGAATTCATGGTTCAATAGGTATACTGTCGAAATTAGAGTACATGCTAATTAAAGACGTGAAGCCCCATTGGTTCCTCTTTAGTGTAGAGATAGCTTCACTTTATCTCTTCTGTGGAAGCGGTAGCTAACACGGCACACACCATTTATTGAAATAATGTTAATGTCATTGCGCCTGCAATAATAGCTTTCGACAAGGCCCTTCGGGTTGTAAGAGATTTCGGCTGAAGCACAAAGAACGGTAACCTAATAAAAACAAGACAAACAACTGAAATCAAGCCTTTACCTTTTCTTTACCTGTTACCTTTCCAATAAAATTTGATGCTATAATAGGCTAGCCATTATTTGGGCCACTTCAGTATCCTCTCTTAGAAAGTAAGAATGAAGCCAAGGACATCTACTTACCTTTATCGTGGATGGAACGAAGAGCGAATGGCAGGAAGTCTAACTCAGCAGCTCCAAATTTTAGGTTTATGCCATTAGGGACATCACTCTACAATAGAACGAGATTGGCTATAAAGGAATACAATGTTGATACTATAGAGATCCTGAGTCGCCGAGTGCGTTGGTAGCCTGCTCTCCACGCCGGCGGCCCGGGTTCGATTCCCGGTCGGTCGGTTTATCAGAGATTAATTTCTCTGATCTTTACTGCGGGTGGCTCGGTCGCAATATAAACGTGGAGTACAATACAATACAACACAACACAATACAACTGGGGCGCGGTGGTATAGGGGTATGTTCGGTGCCTTGCAGCTGGAGGGTTGCGGGTTCGAATCCACCTCAAAGCCGCCGCGCAGGGACCCTGGGCATTGGGCAAGTCCTTCACTCGCAATTGCTCATGCGCTTCGACGTGAAACTCCGATTCAGCGTCCGCGCAGTAGTCGGGAGCGCCTCTGAATAGGCAATCTGGTAGGGGCGCTATAACAAGTGTTCAAATACAATACAATACAATACAATACAATATGCATATCAGTATTGAGGTTTGACTGTAACCAATACACGAACACTCATCATGAGGTTGAATATAAACGAATGAAATTTGAATAAAAACGATTATTGAGCACACATAGGCTATTAGCTTAATGTTGTCAACTGAAGGCCCAGTAGCCTAATTCAGAATTTTATTTGAATCAGAACATGCATTGTTCTCCGGTTCTTAAAACCTTTCGAAAGTAATCAGAGACTGGCTGTTACATTTCTTACTTCCTGGCTAATAGCCTATGAAAAATCGATAACGGATGAAGAATTGTTCGTATTTGTATGCATAGGCCTACACATAGATATTGAATTAAGTCCAATATTTTGAAGGGTTTATTGATCGCATCGTGGATCCGAGTATGCAAGTCATGGGCGATATGGTAGAGCTAATCGTCGAGCAGAACGGTGTCACGACAATTTGTCTCTACGGACATTTCGTCTACACATATTTCGTCTAACGACATTTCGTCTACAAAGTTATTTCATATTGTCACTTAAAATGGAAGCTGGATTGATTAAAAAACTGTTTTTCTAAATGGAAGTGGGATTGATTCCTGTGTTGAAATAGAAGCTGGATTGATCGAAATAATTTTTACCGTAAATAGAAGCTGGATACCAAGCTAGATGCATGGGGATAAATAAGTTTTAATTCAATAAAAGTTGGATTGATGAAAAATTGAAAATAATCTTTTCAGTAATTAGAAGCTGGATTCCTGAGAATATTTGGCACGTTTTAGGGAAACTATAATAAAGTGCCGTCTGTTGATTAGCCGTAATGGATAAAGATAGGCTACACTTGTAGACGAAATGTCGGTAGAGGAAGTGTCTGTAGACGAAATGTCTGTAAACGAAAAGTCTGTAGACGAGTTGTCGCGGAGCCGAACAGAACATCTCTTCCGAAGACACGACGACGAAGATCGACCTCCACTACACTGAAGCAAATCATATGAACATTGAAATACTTTCGTCAGAGTGTGCGCTGCTTTTCTCTTCCTATTTCCATAATCAGCAATGTAGTCGAGTCCACCTATGCCGAGTCCGAGTCGAATCCGAGTCCATCACTGGCCATAATACTATTATTCAATTACGTCTCACAGTTACGAGCTACACACGCCTGTACTCAACTTGTGTCGGATTGCCTTTCACTCTCTCGGCTACTGTCAGGAAGCTGCAGAAAGTTGTTGTATTACATCTGGTAACTGTTTCTTCAGTCAACATGGTTAATTATTTTTCCAGTAAACAGTTCTTTTTAGCGAGAACAGTCAAGACTGGTGTAGAAAGAAGACCGATGCACCAATTTACATTAACCCGTTTTTGCCCAGTGTTCCAATATTGGAACATTTTGCAAATACTTTACTTACTTGTAATTTAGCGCTATATACTGAATATAATTCATCACCTGCCATTGTAAACAGTATTTCTAAGATATATCTATCAAAAATTATTATTTTGAATAACTAATAGTTATGAGATACGGTCTTTATGAACACTTTTGTGGTTAAAAAAATTTCGACGAATTACGACGAAAAGGTACATATATAAATAAAATTAATAGGCTATAAATAAAGATCTTTTTAGAAGTTGCTGTTTTTGGTACTCTAATACCACTTATATTTCATGATAATTTTAATTAGTTTTTAGGACGAACTTTACTTTGGACTTTTTGCAATTATATTGTATGTTCCAATATTGGAACACTGGGCATATATGGGTGCAAAATTTTCTCGTTACGGTATATCGCTCTAGGCTCTTATATTGCATTTCACAATGAAATTTAGCTTGGTTTAGCGAACTTACTCGCATATAAAGATAAGTTTTTGCATCATCAACCATACATACATACATGCATGCATACATACATACATGATTACATACATACATACATACATACATACATACATACATACAGACATACATGCATACATTCATACATACATACATAAATACATACATGGCATGCACACTAGAGTGAAGAAGATAGTGCTGATGAAAAACTGGTGAAACCCAGTGGCGGCGCCAGGATTTCAGGTTTTTGGGGGTTAAAGCTCAAAAACTTTCCCTTTTGTCCCCTCCTCGCTGTGATTTGCAGTGATTTTCCACTTTTTTGGGGGGGCTGAGCCGAGTTAGGGGGCTAAGCACACCCTAGCCCCCTGGCGCCGCCACTGGTGAAACCCTGAACATTCTGAGCGAACGATAGGTTTCAAGGATTTGGTTCCAAGTGTCAGTGTGATTCTGGCTTGCATTCCCTTCCACGGTAATTTGCTTCGCTTGTTTGCAGGGAAAATGGTCATTTTTGTGATATTTTTCTGTTCTTTGTCTCAACTTACGCACATCTATACTGAATATGGGCCCCAACTCTTTCTATACAGCACTGTGATAGCAGCTAGAACAAATGTGCTAGGTAACTTCACTTGAAATAATCATTGCTGTACTTGGTAATGTTGGCGTGGATTATGTATATTTCTGCACCCATATGTGAACAGTGTTCCAATATTGGAACATAGGAACAAAATCAAAAATTTCATGAAATTTCTTAAAATAAATGAAAAATTAAGGTGGCATGGCTATTCTAGCATCAAACTGTGTAACATAACTCAAAATGAAACAAAAATAAAATTTGGGCAAAAACGGGTTAAGACAGAAAAAGTTGCACAAACTAATACAAGATACCACTAGCTATGCTTGGGTCGATATCTTCCACCCCTTTCGTATGGGAAACATGAATTGAATGGCCCACATTAAAAATCTCCTCAGGAGATGTAGCCATAACTTCAGGATTATCAGTCTTGGTTCTCTTGTCAATGACCAACCGCTCAAAAGTGGATCCCTTACTAAGGATTTAATTAGTCTCCACGTCTGTTTTAAATCGCTACTGTATTTGCAAAATTCGGCAGAATAATAATAATTGCGCTCGGCTTTTATTCTAATAGTTTTAAATTTATTTCGATATACTGTGAATTTATTTTTATTGCTCAGCATTTTTAACTTATTTTAAATAGAGTTGCTCCTTTTTTCTGCTAGATTTTAATAGCCCTTTGGTCATTCAGGGGTGGTTAAAAGAAGACCCATTCTTACTTTTAGTGCAGATCTTAGGGAAGGACTTCTCATAAGCATTTTTATATTGGATTAAGAATAGATCGTATACCTTATTAGTTTCTCCAGTAAAACATACTTCGCTAACTGAAGACCAATTTAAGCGAGAGAGCGATTCCCCAAAATTGTCAATCCTCTCTTCAGTTAATTATCATCCTATAGACTTAAGGCGTTTTGGGCCTAAGTTTCGAGCTCATAAAATTGAACCTAACAAGAATTGGTAAGTGATCAGAGATATCTGATGTCACAATTAAAGAATCAGTTATATTCGACCAAGTATTGGTGAATAAATTATCAATTAAGGTAGATGGGTGGGGCTTGACTCTAGTTGGTCTGGTTATGGCGGGTAAGAAATGGTGGGACATTAAACAATTATTAAACGTATTCGAGGCTTTATGCTCGTCGATCTTTAAGAGGTCTATATTGAAATCGCCTACTAGCACTACTTCTTTATTCTTTCCGGAGACTGCAGAGAGTAGGCTTTCTATCTCGGTATTAAATAAGTCAAGATTTAGGCCGGGTGACCTATAAGTAACTCCCATTAAGAACAAACCCCGTTTGCGCAAAATACCAACAAATAGTCCCTCATAGGAAGTATGGGCAAAATTACATGTATGTTCAGATAAATAATATATTTCGAAGGAAATATCCTAGTATTAGAAAGCCAACGCCCCTCCTTGGCCATTCTGTCTGGCTCTATGGATGAATTGATAGCCGGTTAAATCAACAAGATCCTCCATACCATCTGCCAGTCATGTTTCAGATAATGCTAGGACAGGTAATCTCTGGATTAGATTTTTTTATTTTTGTTAATTTAGATAATTATATTCTTCTGCAGTTAACATGTAGCGTGGAGAAACATGGCTGAACTTCGCTCCTAAGGACAGTGGAGAGGAATAGGTAGCCTACTATTGAATGGCAGGTCAGTTAAATAATTATGGTCGGGATCAATGTCTATTATTATGCAACAGGGAACGGCTAATCACTAGAGGCCAATTCCAATTTCAAGTCCTCGCTCAAACTTGCTCTTGAATAATCATTATTTAAGATGCACTCTAGAAAATCCTCGTCGTTCTCAATGTGATTAAAGGGCAGGTATTAATAGTAAAATCGGGGCAAAGCTACGAACTTGAAGGCATTCACTTTACAGCATTGGAAATGAAATACCCCACTACACACCATATAGGCAATCGTTTCAGGCGAGATCTTAAGTAGGCGAGTACAAATACTACAGGTAGGCAGATTGGCTTCTGACCTGATGAACTCAATAAATAATTGGGCCAGGAGTACAGTGCACAACCGCTAATTAGGCCTATAGGATAGAGTGTAAGTCGTATACTCCGTCGATCAGTGGGTCATGACGAATAGCAACTTAGTGTACAATAGATGGTCTGTATGCAATCATCAGCACATAGTCAAGCAGATCTGTTCAAGAGATTAAAATCTTTCGTGTGCAATTTGCATAGCGCAGAGATAGCGCCTAAACAACAAATCCGTCAGTGCATTGAGGAAACAAAAGTCCAAAATAAGCGCTTCAACGAACACCAAACGAGGCATGCGTAAGATACCGTCAGATAATGACTAAATGTAATCTGTTAACGAGAAGCAGACTGAGATCGTTCCAGCATAATTATTCATATGGAGCACAGATGAGTAAGTTGTTAATAACTGTACAGACTAGGATTATTCTACATCAAATCACTAAAGTACTGAGGGTACTTCATGTCTAACTATCACTGAGAGCGCCTCTGAATAAGACTTTAGTCTATTATGTCTATAATCATAAGTATCATGTCTAGAGCTACGTAGTTGTGCAATTTCTTTATGACTCTGAACTCGCCGGTATCTTAAACGGTAAATTTAGTTGCATAAAATGTATGACCTTAAAATGACCTTTGCGAACATTCTCGTAGTCTCTGCAATGTCTGCATTTGACTTGTTTGTTCAGATTTGTGCATGTATGTTGTGGTGTTTGATTTGTTTCTGCCTTTGGGCGTAATAAAGTACCGGTACTGATAACTTAGATAAAACGAAGAAAATTATTTTTCAACTCTTATATCCCAATTGTTGTAGCATACTCATATTTAAAACAATTCACCATTGACACGTTAAGCTTTACTAACTTTACTATTCATTAAAGATTTGGAAATACTTGAGCAACCTTCCTTTCCCCTTCCTTTTATCCGATCTACAGGGTGGCTCAAAATAAAATGTCCCACCGGATAAAATGCAATTTCTCCGCAACCAATTGAGATTTTTATACCAAACTTTCACCATTTACAGAGGAATGATTTTCCAACAATCCATGAATATTTTACTAAATAATTTCCATAACTTCAAAAGTTACAGCTGTTTTAATATTAAATTTTATTTTTTCAAATTTCCGCAGATGAACGGTCCAATAATGGTTATTTCTTTAAGATTTTTTCACAGAGAAATTGTTTTGTAACACCCAAATAATCATGACGTCATATGACTTCATTACAAGTTGTAAAGAAAGAATTTATGAAGCAAACAGTTAATAGTTGCAGATATTTTAAAATAATATTAAGCGCTCAATTTGTTAATCTTTTACTGACGGTGCGCCTGCTCACACGGCAAGGTTGGCTCAAGGCTTCATTGCCACCAACTGCAGTGAATTCATTGGCAAAGATGAATGGCCACCAAACTCTCCAGACCTTAGCCCTCTTGATTATCACGTCTGGGGAGCTATGCTTGAACGTTACAAGACATTTCATCCGAAGCCGAAGAACATTGACGAGCTGAAAAAGTCTTGCAGCTAATATGGAATCAGCTGCCGCAGGACTCAATCAACAAGGCCATACTGAGCTTCACAAAAAGACTTCGAGCTTGTGTGAGAGCTAGGGGTGGACACTTCGAACATGCCTTGAGATAAACTGCTCAACAGATTCTGATTTCGTAATGAAAGACGATTTTATTTGACATTGAAAATTGTAAATAACTGTCAATTTTTCTTCGGAAATGTGAAAAATAAAATTTAATATTAAAACAGCTGTAACTTTTGAAGTTATGGAAATTATTTAGTAACATTTTCATGGATTGTTGAAAAATCATTCCTCTGTAAATGGTGAAAGTTTGGTATAAAAATCTCAATTGGTTGCGGAGAAATTGCATTTTATCCGGTGGGACATTTTATTTTGAGCCACCCTGTAGTACTGCATCCATTTCAGGAGTGATCACATTCACTGTGCCTATATATCACTCTCGGCTTTGAAGTTCACAGATCTTCCTCAGGATCAGGTGACAAGGCAAATTTGTTGCTGTCCGACAATAATCCATCACAATAATCATCACCTTCCTGAATATCAGCTCTGGTGGTAGTGATGATGTCACAAAGTTCTGCGTGTTTTGTCTCCACTAAATGATTTGCTGCAGTTGTTTTAAGCCTCAACACGCATACTTTCTTGAGTGTGAGGTGTCTATCTACGGCGGCTATCGTTCCTCTCCGACCATTTTCTCGCTGTGCCTCCAAAAACAAATGCTCTTGCTGAATTTTTATTAGGGAGCACTGTTAAACTAATCATCCAGGTGGTCGTGAAACATTTGCTGATTTTCCAAAAAATTTCCAAGGCATTATTTAAGAATTATTCGTTAAAAACGAACAAATGCACTTTTACAGAATTTACTTTTAATAATAATAATAACAATAATGAGTTATTATATGATTTAAGTGCCACACGGTAGTACTTGAATCACGGTTGTTGCAATGTAACTATACAAAATTTCTCAGTTTCACACAAAAGTCACGTCAATATGGCTAGTTCATACCAAGGCGCCAAATCGAGTCCAGACCCAGGTTGTTTGATCGGTTTTGGTGCCAGAGCAGAATCCAGTGTGTTAATCTACGAGATAGGATGGTGTTGTGGCGACCGCAAATAAACACAAACTTCGCCAAGCGGAGATTATTGCAACCCAGTTTTATGATCGGGTATACACACATCACTGAGCATTCTACTCTTGACGTAAAATGGCCGTTCAGTACTATCTCTCTCTATAGTGACCATGATCGACCGCTCCCTAAAAATGGGCAACACTATAAGGCTCTGCCTCGGGATCCGACTCTGCTACTTCCGCGGCGACATTTAAATGCTAGTTTTGTCTACATCACCATTTAATATCTCACAACTATGGAACTATCGTTCGCTGAGTTCCTGAGACAAAAAAAGTTTACGACAATTTTCTGCGTCTCTTCACCCCTAGGCACGCGTAAATTGAGAACGTGTTTTCACACCATCATATTCTCCGCCCTCGGATGTATAGGGCCTACTGATCCTGCAACATAACTTATGAAATAAGTTTTTTCCTATCCGGGCTATGGGTTGGCATTCTCGACCAACACAATTAGTTATTTGAAATGGTCTCTCGGGAACTCAGCAATGAAGGTCTTCAGTCTATGACCTTAGCTATTCGCAAACACGCACACAAACACACACACAAACACACACACAAACACACACACAAACACACACACAAACACACACACATACATACACACTCCTCAAATAAACACAAACACACGTCTTCGTCCCAATCGACGAACGAAGAGGCTCGACTTCCCACTTCAGTCAGTTCTATCAGTTTTGTGTTTAACAAACAGACATGGTGTCGTTATCGACTGTAATCTAATTGGCCCGGGTTACTTGATTCGGACTTTGACGTACTGATTTCTCTCTTTGTCTGTTTGGCTTATTCAGATCTCCTTATCGTCGGCTTGGAACACAACCTTGAATTAGGCGAGAGGGTTGACTGTTTCACACAGTGACCCTTTGTTTCACAAAGACCAATTTAATATGCCATCCTCCTAGATTCAAGTAGTTTATTCGACCTTCGCGACAGCGCACTAATCAGTCTGTTTCCTACCAGACATGCAATAGCCTTGGATAAGCGTTCGTAGCGTAAGCGTTAGCTAACTTGCGCAGACTTGTGTTAAGCTCTTTTCGTCGAGTTTCAAGGAGCTTCTTATCTTCTCACTACAGTCGCAGTTCCGTCGCGTGCCTGTCTTTTCGCCTTGTAGGGACAGCTTGTTTCTAAATAAAGCCACTTTCTAGCACCAACCGTGGAGGAAGACGTACTCAGTGCCCCTCGATTTGGACTGTCCGCGGACATACGTCTTCCGTCGTTTTCAGAAGGCTTGAAATGACAACGCAGTCGATACGTTTCGTACTCTTTATTAACGTCAGCTCTATTTACACCGTGTCTCAAAATAAACTGTGCAAACTTGTTTCTGTCAGAACTTCGTCAAATTTTCACCAATTTTAATAAGTTTTGGTAGGTAGATGGCAAAATGGCTGAAATATTATGCTATACATAAATTTTCCACCTCACCTGACTCATATCACCGCACTATCTTGTTAAACACAGATGTACCAATTTTAGACACGGTGTATACTGTGAAGTCCGATTTCAGCAACAGGAGCCGAGGTTTTGCGGTGGACAGGCACTCTTTTAATCAGAGAGGTCATATTCTACATATTATTCTCCTCACAGGTATATATATATATATATATATAGGCGTCCGCGGAATCGAAAGGCAACTACCCCGCTTGACTCGGCTGCGGACTCGACCGACTGCTGACTCGACTCGACTGCTCACTCGACTGACGACGGACTCGACCGAAGGCAGACTTGAGTGGGGGTTGACTGGACTGAGAGTTGACTCGTCTGAGGGCTGACTCTACTCTGCTGCCTGATCGGTTGATGCTTTCTCGGCTGATTCGATTCGACTTTTAACTCTGCCCACTGCTCTCTCTTTTATACCTACAACAATGGGTGTTTGGGGCAACGAGTATTCGTTGTAAAATAATAATGATGCCGACATGAAATTATTATGCTTTTAGCTAGATTTCACTTTCACAATCCCAGAAATGCGAATAAAACTTCACTCTTCTGGAATCATTTCCTCTGAAGCATATTTCCGTGTCTTCTTGCACTTTGTCATTGGATTTCAAGTAACGCGCAATGGTATATTGCTTACAAACTGATTTTGTTAGCTTCAACGACTGACTAATGCCTTGAGCAATGTAAAAGTGTAATTTCTCAGGGTATTGCTGTTGCTGTTATTATAATTGTTGATATTACTATTAGATGAGCCGATTGGCATCTTTTCCAGATTTCCGATTCCGATGTGCTGGCCTGCTTTGTTCGCCGATTCCGATCCGATTAATGGGCAATATTCAGTCTTATTCGCATATATATATTTATTATTTTTTTATTTATTCCAAACATTTATATAGCGCCCCTCCTTACTCAGAAGCGCTCCCTTCGCTACTGTAAATGAAGATAGAGTAATTAATTATGACCAGACATATATATATATATATATATATTATATAGGCCTATAATATAATTATATATTATATATATATATAATTAAAGATAAACCATACAACCAATCCAAGGAAATGTAACGTATAATAATAACCAAAGAATACGAAAATTCAATCTTATTTATTAATGGCATTGGCACGGACTTTCAATGATAATTAAACTAAAGATTAAAGATTACCAGTTACCGCAGGAGGTCGCCAAAACGGGTTACTATTTCTGTATTAACACTAGAAGCACCGAGAAATCGAACTTCCTAGAAGCACCACGGGGGTCATTTTGACCCCAAATAATTTATAATGCAAAGTCAATTGCAAATTCAATTAAATTGACTATCAACTTTATTAACATAAATTACATGAGCATAAACAAGTGTAATAAGTAAGTTGGAATGGAATAATAGGAGATCCTCTCCTCTCACCAGATCTCCTATCCTCTCGCCAGACCTCCTCCGCTCTCACTACATCTACTATCCACTCACCAGATCTCCTATCCTCTCACCAAATTTCCTATCCTCTCACCAGATCTCACCCTATCTTCTCGCCAAATCTTCTATCCTCTCACCAGATTTCTTATCCTCTCACCAGACCTCACCCTATCTTCTCACCAAATCTTTTATCCTCTCACCAGATCTCCCTCTCACCAGATCTTCTCTCCTCTCGCCAGATCTTCTATCTTCTCATCAGATCTCCTCTCCTTTCACCAGAAAACTCTCCTATCTTATCACCAGATCTCCTATCCTCTGACCAGATCTCCTCTCCTCTGACCAGATATTCCTTCCTCTCACCAGATCTCCTTTCCTCTTTCCAAATATCGTCTTCTCTCACCGGATCTCTCTCTCCTCTCACCGGATCTACTCTGCTCTCACCAGATCTCCTCTCCTCTCACCCGATATCCTCTCAACAAGTCATCCTTCTTCTCGCCAGATCGCCTATCCTCTCACTTGATCTCCTCTCCTCTCACCAGATCTATTACCCTCTCACCTGATCTCCTATCCTTTCACTAGATCTCTCCTCTGACCACATCTTCCTTCTCCCACTAGATATCCTTTCCTCTCACCAGATATCCTCTTCTCTCACCAGATATCCTCTTCTCTCACCAGATCTTCTCTCACCAGATCTGTTCTTTTCACACCAGATATCCTCTTACAAGATCTCCTTTCCTCTAACCAGATCTTCGCTCCTCTCATCAAATCATCCTTCTCGCCAGATCTCCTATCCTCTCACTTGATCTCCTCTCCTCTCGCCAGATCTACTATCCTCTGGCTAGATCTCTCCTCTGACCAGATCTGCTTTCCTCTCACCAGATCGCCTATCCTCTCATCAGATCTCCTATCCTCTCACCAGATCTCCTCTTCTCTCCCCAGATCTTCTTTCCCATCGCCAAATGTCCTCTCCTCTCGCCAGATCTCTAATTCTCTCGCCAGATCTCCTATCCTCTCACTTGATCTCCTCTCCTCTCGCCAGATCTACTATCCTCTGGCCAGATCTCTCCTCTGACCAGATCTACATTCCTCTCACCAGATCGCCTATCCTCTCATCAGATTTCCTATCCTCTCACCAGATCTCCTCTTCTCTCCCCAGATCTTCTTTCCCATCGCCAAATGTCCTCCTCTCTCGCCAGATCTCTAATTCTCTCGCCAGATCTCCTATCCTCTCACCTGATCTCCTCTTATCTCACCTGATCTCCTTTTCTCTCACCAGATCTCATCTCCTCTCGTCAGATCTCCTATCCTCTCACCAGATCTCCTATCCTCTCATCTGATCTTCTCTCCTCTGACCAGATCTTCTTTCCTTTCATCAGATCGCCTCTCCTCTCACCAAATCTCCTCTTCTCTCACCAGATCTGATCCTATCCTCTCACCAGATCTCCCTCCTCTCACCAGATCTCCTCTCTTCTCACATTTATTACGTAATTAGCTTTGATATATAATATTATTGAATAAAATACAAGAAATGCGTAAGCCTGATATGCAAGTACTGAAACAGGGGTCAGATTGACCCCTTGGTGCTTAAAGGTAGAACAGCAAAAATCTCAGAAATTGTGAATCCCCGAGTTCAAATTTTGGCAGAGGGTATACCCTACGAAGTTAGGAAAAGTCATGAAATTACAGGACTCTGGCTATATCTGGGGCCGAGGTGCGTTCCGCTAAAAACCAAAAGGGGTCAGATTGACCCCTTCGGTGCTTCTAGTATTAATGAAAGAAGAAATTGTTTTGGGTCAAAAACATTATTTTTCCCTATTCAGATTTTAAGGCCTAGGATCGCCGATTCCGATTATGACCGATTAGCGCAAAATCTGACCTGAACCGATTACCGAACGATTAATCGGCCCATCCCTAATTACTATTGTTATTGTTATTCATGAGGTTTGAGAAATTTCTGTGCCATTACCCACAAGCAATGGTTAAAATGCTTATCCAAAGGAAATAAATCTCTAATGGTTCGGCACAGGCACGTAGCGAGACTTAAATTCCAGAGGAGGCAACTTCACAGACCATTGGCAAAGTCTTGGCCATTGGGGTCATTAGTCAATCGAAGTTCCAGTATATATAACAAAGCAAGAGGAAGCAACTGCCTCCTCGTGCCTCAATGTAGCTACGCCTATGGTTCGGCATACCTAAGGCCTACGTCTTTCTGGCTAACGTTTACCCTATACTCACTTCTTGCTATTCGGATGGAAAAAATGTGTGAACATGATGCATATAATTGATTATTGCAATCAAATATGCATAATTATAAATGCTGGGTCTTTAAATGAGAGATCTCGTACATGTAGTTAAAGTGGCAGATGACAAATCAGCAGTGATGGGCAAAATACTTTTCAAAAGTATTTTGAAAATACAAAATAAAATAGTATTTTGAAAATACTTTTAAAAATAGTTTTTCAAAATACTTTTGAGAAATCAACAGTTTGAACTTTACCACAACTCGCTATTGTGTCCATTTACATTGCATTAGTGTACTTCACAGTGATCAAAATATAGTTTATGACTTGAAGCATTGATGAAATTGTAATTTGTAACTTCTATTGCGCCGGTGCCAGTAGTGATACAAGGGAGAGTTCTAGGCCATGCCAAGGTTCACTGAACACATAGCCCCTCCCCCTATTAGCCTAAGCCCCTCCCCCTATTGTTATAAGCACCACCCCTATTGTTCCACTACAGGCGGCTATTGTCTCAAGGATTAAGTCGACGCTTGCTAGGCTATTGTCTTCTGCTATAGGCCAACCCGGGCTACGACCCGCTAGTCTATTGTTCCATGCTCTGGACCACAGCGTGCCACTCCTTTGTATCCAAGGCTGGGCTACCCAAGTCTTTTGTTTTCAGTTCTAAACGGCGGCCATCCAGATCGAATGACGGGTAGGCACACAATGGGTCATTGGATCAGGCTCATTTGATTGACGGTTAAGCGCACGATCAATCATTGGTCAGTGCTCGAGACAATAAACATGATTGACAGCTATGCGCGTGTCACCCTATTGGTCGCGCTATACATCGAACAACTCGATTGACGGGTCAGACGCATCCAATCCCAATGCGCCACGCTCTAGCCCTACCAATTCGATTGTCTGGTACGCGCCAGCAAAATCTATTATCCAACACTATACGCCATCCAATTTCATCGGCGTATAAACTCGTAAGCCCCTCCCCTCCCCCAAACCCAATGGCAAGGGCGGCGGGGGCGGCGGCGGCAGCCAATACCGAATAAATCCCAAGCTTACTTACTTAACATTACAGACCGTTACTATTTCACCAAATCAACAGATGCCATTATAGCGCTTTAGAAGTTACAGAGATTGATAGAGATTTAGAGAGAGAGAAATTGAGAGAGAAGCGCGAGAAAGAGACGGTTTCTACCTCAGTCAACGCTGATTGGTCCACGCCAACCACGTGATCGCTGACGTCATATCTATTTATAGCACAACAATGGGAGTCTGTTGTCATCGTTTCCATAACGACGGCACGTCTAGTTTCTGAATCATCCACGCTCGATTGCACAACAACGATCTAATTAGCATATAGTAAGTATGACGCCCGATCTCTGCCATTACTCGTTAGCATCTCGAAAAGGGTTTGTTTCATCGTTTGTTGTCACCGTTTACATGATGTGTACATTCATAATTTCATACACAAATACCATCGCTTGAGCAAATATGAGATAATTAGTATATAGCTGGTTCACCACCTAACCTATTACATAACACTCATATGATGTTGCTACATGACATAAAACTCGACAAACTCACAACTGGTGAATCTCTAAAATTGACAAACTTGGAAATTTGGTCATTGTGAAACTCGTAAACCGGCAATCTTTGAGGAATCCATGTGTTGGATAACTTAGAAACGTACAAACACGTAAAAGTTCGAGAGAATAAGAGAGTCATAGTGTATCCAGAGAGAGCGAAACTTGAGAAACCTACAACTCTTAGAAAACTTCAAAATGTTAGGAAACTTAAAACTTTGTGTGGCGATTTAGAAGTTCGAGAGAACAAAACTTGAGAAACTTAGTGAAATTCGAAAGTCTTAGAGATCTAAGAACAGATGAAACTTTTAGAGAACTCACAACTCATGAAACTTACAACTCTTAGATGACCATAAGCCTGAGAAACCTAGTGAAATTTACAACTTTCAGAGAATTCAAAACTCGTGCAACCTGCAACTCTTATAAAACACGAAACTTGAGAAACTTATAACTTTTAGGAAACTACAAACTTCGGAAAAATTCAAACTTTGTGTAATGCTTTACATGATCGAGAGAGTCAGAAAGTGTAAGCGAGAGATACATTAGTTTGACCTATAGAGCATTAGAAGTTCGAGAGATTGAAATTTATCATCGTGAAAGATAGAAGATTGATAGTGCATAGTACAAACCCGCGACTTTTAGACTGTATTGTGAGTACATGAGTAGAAGACTCTTATAGTTAAATTGTATATTTTAATGGAGCAGAGATAGAAGAAATGCACATCTTTCAGTTTACAACGTGAGATGGATGTTTTCTTAGCAGACTTATGCGTTTCTATATTGTAAAGAGACTTACATATATTGAGCTACAAAGATTGTGAGGCATGGTGGTCGACTGGTTAGAGTGCCTGATCTGTAACGCACAGAGTATGGGCTCGAGCCTCATCCGAGATAGTTAGACCTACTGTGTAGGGACTGGACATTGAGCGAGTCCTTCACTCACATTTTCTCTACAATACATATGTATCGGCGTATTCGATGTATTCTGTACTTTATAAGGAGGAGGACGACACCAAAATATAGTTGTATTATTACATTATATTATAAAAATTCACGAGAATATGACTCGTTCACTAGAAGATACAATTGCATAGGTCGAAAGACACCTGAGATAGTCGGTGGTTTACTACTTAAGATTGTTTGCATTATAAAGTTGTAAATTCTAAGGAAACTACTAGATGAAGTGAAGATTTCTAGCTTAAAATATTGGTTTGTATGGTGAAACTTTGATATTGCAAGGTTGAAAAGATGTACGGCACGAAGGTTTGCGTAGTAAATTGAGAACATACAGATTGTGCGGAGAGGCATCCTTAAGGATTTCACATCGAATTTATAAATAATAAGAAATCTACTACAACAATAATAATAATCCGCCAATTGCAGCAATGATAACTCAATCACGCATCGTACGGTCATCGACTGGTCAAAACTCAAGTTGTCAATGGGATGAATACATATGCGTATCCGACAGTAGCTGTATCAATCGAAATTTAACCTGTGACGGAAGGAACGATTGCTTCGACGGATCGGATGAGATCATTTGTCCTTTCACCGGTATGAGTATTATACATATGGATTTTGCTTATCATAATATTATTCAAAAATATTGAATTATAAAATCGAAGAGACTGCAACGGAAATTCAGGATCCGAGAGAATGGCGTTCAGCACTTGTCTGTAAAGAGATGTGATTCATGGTAGAAATGAACGCGTCAAGATCATACGTATACTATAATAGGAAACCTATAGGCCTACACTTACGCGATTTACATGTTAATTGTGTAATACATAGGTGGCGAACTTTATACCGGAGTCATCGATCGTATTTTCCTCGCAAAGCGAGTCATAATCGGTATCAGCATCGTCTCTATCGTCATCTCCATGCTCGCCGTAATATGCATCATCAACGCATTTCGACGACGATCCATCTTGTTTCGAACCATCAAACGACAAGTTCAAACCATCGCGGAATACCAAGACACCTGTCTGAATCCGCCACCATACGACTTCTATCTACCACTCGTACCATCTTATGCGACCAATCCGACAACATATACACGGAAATCGACTGGAGGAGACGATTGTTTATAAACTGAATCGACATTATTTTAGAAAGTTACAAATTTGAAAACGCATAGATTGATAAATTTACATCTTTCAATGCACCTTCATGACAAATTTGTGAAACTAGCAGACTTTGCGGAACTCGTGAAACTGTCAACTCATGAGATTTAAAACTTTTAGAGAACTTACAACTTGAGCGCGTTAAGAATTGTGAAACTCGAGAAACTTCAAGCTCTGTGAAACTAGCAGACTTTGCGAAACTCGTGAAACTGCCAACTCGTGAGATTTAAAACTTTCAGAGAACGTACAACTCGAGCGGATTAAAATTGTGAAACTTGAGAACCTACAATCTTTGTGAAACTTGCAACCTTTGCGAAACTCGTGTGATTTAAAACTTTCAGTGAACTTACAACTTGAACGGATTAAAAATTGTGAAACTCGAGAAACGTCAATCTTTGTGGAACTAGCAGTCTTTGCGAAACTTGAGAAACTGTAAACTCGTGAAATTTAAAACTTGGAATATTGAAAATTGTGAAACTTGCAGTCTTTCCCAAACTCGAAGACCCTAAAACGTGAGAAACTCACAACCTTGGAAGCATACAAACCGTGAAGCCTAGAAACTTAAGACTAGTGAAACAGAAATCTTTAAGAGAACTTACAACTTCAGAAACTTCAATCTTTGCGAAACTAGTAGTCTTTACAAAACTTGAGTAACCTAAGACTTGAGAAACTCACGATTCGGTAAGAATCAAATTGTGAAACTTAACATTCGTAAAACACGAAACCTGGGAAACTCACAACTCTAGAAGTTTCAATTTGTGAAATTTAGCAATCGTGAAACTTAGCATTCGTGAAACTTAACATTCGTGAAACTTAGCATTCGTGAAACTTGCAACGTGTGAAGTTTACAAATTGTGATTCCTAAAAACTTAAGACTCGTGAAACGTAAAACATTTAGAGAACCTACAACTTGGATAGCTTAAAAATTGTCAAACTTAGAAATGTATCGCTTGTGAAACTCGCTAACGTTCACGCGGCATATCAGCCTGCTATGCCGCGATTGTGTACATCAGCTGCGTCAGCTTAGAGCGCTTATAGAGAGGTCTTCCGTTCCTCAACCTTTAATGCTGCCTTAATGCTTTATCCACTTCTAACTGTTGTTTCCACGTTTTGATTATTGCAGCGCCCTCTGCGTGGGTTTTCCGGCGACTCGGGTTGGGTGCTTGGTTCGGGTCTTACGCTCGGCGGCACGCTATACTGGTTCCGCCCAAGATTCCGACCATGTTACTGAGCTAATTCATATTTCTGAAATGTTGTTCTAGGTGTCCCTAGTTAGCGGGATCTTGATCCCATTTGGGACTCCTCTTTGCGGCCAATCCTGATACTTTATGTTGAAAAATGTTATGTGTTTTCATTTGGCTTCAATAAAAGAGATTTGATTGATTGATTGATATGCGGGATGTCTTGCATTGGCTTCCTTTCCCACAGTGGATCGCTTACCGGATCTCTTCCTTGGTCTGGCGCTGATGTGGTCTCTGTTTATCTACAGGAGCACCACCCTCAGCATCCAGCACCGTGGTTCTCCTCGCTCTTTCTAGGCAGGCTGAGGTTCTTGTCTCCCGGTCGTGGACTTCTATTAGGAGCGCCGTGCTTTTTCTGTTGCTGGCCTGCAATCTGGAGATGGGCTTCCTTTGGCACTACGCCTAATGCCGTGAGCCCTTCAGATCATGTTCTATTCTAACTTCAAGACTGTTTCGGACTTCGGAGTTGGGTCGGGTGCGCTCCTAAGTGGATAATCTTGAAGGGGCGCTATGTAAATCTCTGTAATGAATTAATGAATCATAATTTGCCAAAGATCTGATGTAAAATGTTATTACTTTTAACCAAAAAGATTGTCTCCAAAATGGACCATTACAAACCAACAAATACATTTATTTTGTTATGCTTTAGTTAATTGCTTTGATGAGTCTGTCTGTTTCTAGTCTACGTTGGTTGCTGGGACTTTGCAGCTGAACCCATTTTAAAAATCAAATTATGAAATTATAATTATAATTTTCCAAAGAACTTATGTAAAATGTTATTACTTTGAATCAAAAGTTGGTCTCCAAAATGCACCATTACAAACCCCTAAATGAAAATTTTTCTTACGCTGGGGAGAGGGCACAGCCCCCTCCCCAGACCCCTCCCCTCAGAGTTCTTCAAAACTGCGTAATTTTTGGAAGACCTGGTTACGCCACTGTCCCCGGATAGTCTTAGGACGGATAGTACTCTATTTCGTGATACCGGCATCCTCAATAAACTCTCAATAAACTCTGAAGAAGGTATCGGACACCTACGGGCACTGAGCCCATGAGTTTATTAATAGGTATTCTTTAAAGGTTTTCGTTTAGGTGGAGGTATTGTTTCAGATAATGTTTCGGCTAGTCCAGTAAAGTAAGCAGGCCTATTAAACTTGTCAACCATGAGTTCAGGATAAAATGACAATTTTCCATATAAGTTTTATATTTATTTCCTTAAACATTGAGTCCCTGTTTTCGGTTTTAAGTATCTTTCTAATCACTTGCCAAGTGTATATATATATATATATATATATATATATAATATATAGATAAAATTATATATTATATATAAATTATTAAATTAAAAATTCATTCATTTCAACAGCTTATACATGTTCCAAATACTTTACTGATATTTGTTTTCATGGCAATAAATAACAATGCAAAAACAAAACTGAACTTATTGTAAAAATTGTGTTGGGGTCATTTTTTGACCCCACTGCCATGGTACTCAGTGCATAAACAAATTCTGGTAATCTGAGGGTTAACTTACAATGAAGCCTGATTAATGACACACACTGAACAGATTTAAAGTAGTGAAACGAACTATATAGGCTACTGCTTACTTGAAGTGGTATCCATCAATGGAACACCAGACTGCTTAGTCCAATAGAGTCCCGCATCATATTGGGTCACATAACCATCACAATTTGTTAAGTTTAAACTTGCCCTGATGCATAGTTGCTCTGATCCTATTTTAGTCAAAAATTCTTCCAATCATGGATATCTGCTATCTCTGAGAACTTAAAGTTCATTAACAGTTGTTTAACCTCCACCTTGTCATTGTCAATAATTTAATTTGAAGAACGGCCTGAATCGCAAAAGAATGCTGCTCTAGTGTATCTTCGTGAGTAATTAAACGTTATAATCCAGCATTCAATGTGTTTATGTAGCAACTGCATGAGAGTACGATTATACTTACTAACTAATACTAAAATAAGCCTTAAGCAATTTGAGGTCACTGAGTCGACGATCGTAGAGAGGTCCTTGCCGGTAGGGAGGAGACCAGAGTGCAGAAAAACATCAGGTAGGACGGGGCCACACCAACAAAGGAGATGAGCATGAGGAAAATGTTTTGAACAGTATACGTTGTTGAATAGAGAGTAGCCTACCCGTAACACAGGACCGTTGTCCGTATCCGACCCGTAATCAAAATTGCTACCTAACCCGACCCGTACCCGCGGGTATACCAATACCCGTACTGTACCCGCCACGTGATTAATCCCATAATCCCAATCCTATAGTCTTACAAAGCATGTACTAGTAATGACAATAGTCTGATGATCATGGTGATGATCACAGTAATAATAATAATAATAGCAATGAAAATGTTAATGAAAATGAGAATGATGATGAGATTGAACGGGGTTCCGGACAATTCCCCAGGCAATTCCCCCGGTCAATTCCCACCTGCCAATTCCCCTCGGACATTTCCCCCCCGCGTTTCAATAGGACAATTCCCCCCGGATAATTCCCCCTACATATATTACATATATTTTATATTATTATATAATTATATTTGTGCATATAAATTATATAATATATAATTAAATTAATATAATTAATTATATTAATATAAATAATATTTATATTAAATATTATATATTATTAATAATATATAATAATATATCATAATTATAATTATAATTATTAATATATAATATTATAATTAATATAATTATAATTGTTAATTATAATTATTAATTATAACTATAATATAATTAATTATAACTATAATATAATTAATTATAATAATATTTATTAATTAATATAGTAATATAATTATTAAAATAATATATAATATGTAATAATAATTAATATCACTAATAAATATATTAATTATTTATTATAATTATATGTATAATATATAATATTAATATATTATATTAATTATTATAATTATATAATTATTATATAATATATAATTATTAAATTATATATATAATATAATATATACACATATACATAGGTATTTATATAATTATATTAATATTTAATATATATAAAAATATATATTAATATTATTAATATCATATAATTTTATAATAATTAATTATATTGTTATTGATTAATTACAATAATTATTATATAATAATAATTTAATTATATTGTTATTATATATATTATTAATTATAAATTGAATTATAATATATATATTATTTATATTAATATAGTTAATTATATTAATTTAATTATATATTATATAATTTATATGCACAAATAAATATATATTTTATAATAATTATTATATATATTATGTAGGGGGTTATCCGGGGGAATGTCTATATTGAAACCTCCAGAAATGTCCGGGGGAATTGGCATCTAGACTCGATTGAACGTGCTTTACGGATAATCTACTCGCCTCTCTGTACAATTATAAACTGGTCTCTGCCATCAGCCATCAGTAGAGTGCTACAGATAATTAAATTGAAAAATCATTTCTCCCCGGGCATTTTCCCATGCGTCTCATACAGATGAGTCTAAAAATCGAAATTTTAGGCTTTTACATTAAGGCTACCTGGCTAAGCCTTGCCCCAGCACAATGAAGTTTTAACTATATTCGCAATTTTTCGGTTGAAAACACAAGTTACCGGTATTTAAGTATATAATTATGAAAAAACCAATATGTTTCATATTTATTGGCCAGAACATGAAAGGTTGCAAGTACAAATACAAGTACTGAGGTCTTAAGTACCTTTTCAAATACTTAAGTATCAAGTACATGTACGAGTACAAGTACTAAGGTCTCGAGTACAAGTGCACATGGCTACTGCAAGAACGATTTACTTCCTTGACAAAGCAATGGTGTATTGCCACATGCAATCATTTATAATTTTGCTTTTTTGACTTGTGACTCAGATTCGATCGAAACTGTTTTAATATTAAACTAAACACACTTTCAACCGGAGCGCTAGGTGCAGGCACACTCACAACTCTAAATGCTGGTTTGTCAAGAACAGTTTTGCTGTATTCCAAACGTCCAAACAATCAATTTCATCAAAGTCATCATTGCCTCTGACATTCAACCAGGTTGTCACTTGTGATGATAAGGTGCTCGGTTTCACAGAAGATCGTGTACAGTAGTGACCAAATAGCTGACTTTTTTATGCATGAGGTCTACAGTTTTGGATGCTGCAACCGTATCTGTGATTATAGTGCCAAAATGAGACTTTTGTGTAGCACTTGGACCACCCACCACTGCCAAAGAAACTTGATGTGGTCCCCAACAAAGCATGTGTCTCATTCACATAAGACATAGTCATAATATTATCTGCACACATTAAATAAGAACATACTAGTTGTAGGCAGTCTTTGACTATTGGAGTAACACAAAGAAAATGCCTTAATTAGCGTTTTACGTAAACCAGAAAAGTGATTCGCAACTGACTACCTAAGTGGCCTAATTAAGCGCGTTTTGATACAGATGACAATGTTTCCTTAACATAGCTATATGCACCACCTCGCAAACGCAGCGGTAGACTTTTCGAGTGGAACATAGAACGCAGAGGAACATAGAAAACTCACAATTTTCAGAAGTGAGCCCCATTCACACATGAATTCCATGTATAAGCCATAAGTTCAGTGGTTTATTGCTAGAAGTCCTATAATACAATTCATAAAATGCATTATTTCGGTAAATAAGCTGGTTTCCCTATCGCGGCTTTCGTATGGTGCTGAGAAAGTTCGATGACTTACATTTACATTGCTCGATAGAGTTAAAATGATTTGTTAGTCACTGCTCACCTCTCCTTATGGAGTCTTTGCAAGTGTTTAACAAAGTTTGATGTTGTGCCAGTTGTTTTCAGAAAATTAATGATAGTTTTCTCACTACAAAACTCGCGAACGCAGTAGCATTTTCCTTGAGAGTGAAATTATCATAACCAAACTTAACCGCTCTAGGAATATTAGTATTTTTATTGTTAGCATTATCACCGTCCATGGCCGCTATTTTAACAAGACAACCGGAAAAAATTCTGATCAAGATGCGGTCCATACAGAAATGCCAAAATATCCTAAATCCAGAACGTGAGAATTAGGCCTAATGACTTAAAGGAAGGACAAAGCTTACTGGTAAAGTATCCGAGTGCCTGTAGAAATGTCACTTGTGTCCAAGTACTTAGGTCTCCAGTACAAGTTCAAGTACTTAAAGACTGTACTCAAGTTATACTTGAGTACAAGAACAAGTACCAATATTACACTTCTGCATACAATAGTTCACAAAAGAAGTTAATCATCATGAAAATAATTACGTTTTCCTCCATGATATTGCCGATTTTTAAAGCAAAAATTCGCATATTTTCACATATTCTAACATTTGTGTGCCGGGGCAAGGCTTTTACCTTTTTCAATTGGTCTGAAAATTGGTACAGTTGAACAACGTGATAAATGGAATGGGAAAATCGCCCGGGGAGCAGTAGCCTACTTTTCAGAAACTTTTGGAAATACATTATATTTTGGAGCACCCTAGCCATCAGCAAGTCTCCTACCTTTGTCTCCTTGACATCTCCGTCGCATTCGACACCTTCGATCACAGCCTCCTTCATCTAATATCACCTTGGTTTGATGTCTCTGGCACTGCTCTATTATGGTTCCAGTTCTACTTGTGTTTCAGATCCTTCTTTGTTAAAGCCTCCAGCCACGGTTCGCAACCCCTCCCGCTCTGCTGTGGTGTCCTTCAAGGCTTGGTCATGGGTCGATTAAGCCATCTAATAAAATCCTCTACTGTTGACCACCATCTCTACCCAGACGACACTCTGCTCTACATACCCTTCTCCCAAGCTCATTTTCCACCTCCATTGCCCGATTACTCAATGTGGTTTAACGTAATCTCTCAATGATGCAGTGTGATTCTCGTTAACGATAACGATAACGAAAATGTTCGTTAACGAAAATAAAATGATTTCGTTAACGATAACTATAACTATAACTAAAAAATATCATTAACTATAACTATAACTATAACGAAAATAACACTAACGAAAATTTATCTTTATTTTCGTTAATGAAAAAAAATAAAAATAGGAAGTGCAATATGGACGATTCGACATAAATGAGAACGAAAAATGCGATATTTTTATTATGCAATTTGTCAGTTACTTTGGAAACTCGTGTATTCATGAAGCTGAATGCTTCAAAGGCTTTCAAAGCTTTGAGCAAATGGTGAAACAGCGTGTTAATATGCACAATTTTGCTTATAGCCTTAATTATTGTAACTAAGTACTAACTAAAATTAACTAAAATAAAAAATCCATTAACTATAACTATAACTATAACTAAAAAATAATACTAGCTATAACTATAACTATAACTATAACTATAACTAAAATAAAAATCCATTAACTATAACTGTAACTATAACTAAAATAAAATCTGTAAGGAGAATCACACTGCAATGATGCCGTCCATCCTCCTTTGCCTCAACCCTTCTAAAACAGAATTTATCATCCTAGGTCTTTCTGAACAAATCAAAAAATTCCCTGATATTCCTATCCACTAACTATTCACCTATTACCTTCACCGTTGTTGCCTCTGATCCGCATCTCTCCTTCTCTAACCACATCTCCAACCTTTCGCGCACCTGCTTCATGCACATTCGTGACCTCCGCCGCATCCGACCCATATATTTGTAACTGAGACCGTTTACAGCTGTGCTCATACACAATAGACTGTGGGCTCCTATTAGTGAGATCCAATGTCTCCTTTGATGCGACGTCAACCTTTGATACGCAAATATCAATTAAGCGCTTAGCAATAGTGATATATAAGAAGTGCTTTCAATTTTAGATTCTCTTTACAATAGAAAATGGCTGCAAAAGATTGTTTAGACAGTGGTGATATTAAGAAGCAAGAAGAGATCGAGGATATAACTACATGTTCTATATGCACAGAAGTCTATACCGATCCGAAAGCATTGCCATGCATTCATACATTCTGCATGACATGTATTCGACAGATTGGTCTTAAAGCTAACAAAGGACCTGGAGATAAGATGTCTTGCCCAATCTGTAGACGACAATTTAAGATTCCTCAAGAAGGGTTTCCTGGACTTCAGAAGCATTTCTTCATTGAGAGGCTGATACAAGTGTCAAAGGTTTCAGACCCGTCTGCAGAAACGAAAACCTTATGCTCTGTGTGTTTGAAGGAAAGTAATCAACAGGCAGGTAAAGAAACTCCAACGGCTTTTGCATATTGCGTTGAATGCAAACACAAATTATGCGAGGAATGTTGCAGTGAACACAAGAATCATAAATTGATACCCAGGGGTGGACTGGGCCGCCGGGACACCGGGAAGATTCCCGGTGGGCCGCCAGGACCGGTGATATAATAATTTAATCAATTTAGTACAGATGATACAGGTTTTTTACAAAAAATTGCGGCATCGGTTAACCGGTTTTTAGTTTCGGTTAACCGGTTTGTAAATTAACTGAAAAAGAGCAATGCATACTTACTTACCTACAGTGCTCCGTACAGCCAGCGGCCGCCATGTTAGATAAGAATTTACATCTTCCATTCTACTTCCGGCGTCTTCCACTGAGTTGGCTCCCGGAGATTTAACACCATCAAGTCCATCGAATTGTCTCTCTCGTTAAGAGGTAGGCCTATATGTAGATAACAAAGATGCTGCCGCCAGGTAGAAGCGGTTGACTTGGACGCAATTTTCGAAGATACCACTTCATATGTTCTGATTCGCTAAGCGTCTCAGGTCACCATAACAACGTTCCAAAAATAGCTGATCAGGTGTTATATCGGTTGATCAACATCTAACGTGTCGATTCAATATTTCAACGTTTTATTGCGCCGTTCTTTTTCTAAAATAAGCATGTGTTATTATCTGGCTTATTCATACTCATTAATTGATGGTTTAACTGAATGTTGACTAATAGCTGGGTGCTTCTATGAGCCTACATACAAACATAAAATTCGTTTTATATAGAATTTCAGAGGCACGTTCTTTCCTGAGTTTCTCGGCCATGGTTTCTAATGCCTTCACTGTCGCTTTATACATGCTCAATTGTTCAACAAATTTGGCACTTGTGGTTTGAAGTGAATTGTTGGCTGTTTTCTCTCCATCAAGTGCCTGCTTTAGTTTGTCGTTGTTATCCTGAAGTTCCTTGCTTTCTGTTTTATTGACCGCCATATCTTGCTCCAGCTTCCGTATGTGTGCTTCATAATCAGTTTTCTCTTTGTCATTTCTGGTTTGAAGTGAATTGTTGGCTGTTTTGTTTTCTCTGCATCAAGTTCCTGCTTTACAATTTCTCTGTTGTTATTTCTGGTTTGGAGATTCCGTTGTTTAAGCTGTTTTATTGACCAAGTTCCTACTCTAGTTGCTCGTTGCTATCCGTATGTTCCTTGCTTCATAATTTATTGACTTTCATCTTTTGGTCTGAAGTGAATATGTGTGGTTCATTTTCAGTCTGCTTTAAGTCATTTCTGCTTTGAAGTGAATTGTTGGTTGTTTTCTCTGCATCAAGTTCCTGCTTTAGTTTGTCGTTGTTATCCTGAAGTTCCTTGCTTGCTGTTTTATTGACCTCCATCTCTTGCTCCAGTTTCCGTATGTGTGGTTCATAATCAGTTTTCTCTACGTCATTTCTGGTTTGAAGTGAATTGTTGGTTTTCTCTGCCTCAAGTTCACGCATTAGTTGGTCGTTTCTGGCCTTAAGTGCGTTGTTTGCCATTGTTTTGTCTTCCAGATCTTGCTTCAGTTTCTCCATATGCGCTTCATTATTGGCTCTCTCGTTTCTCAGTTCCTCATTTTCCTCTCTCGGGATGTCCATTTCTTTACTTTGTTCTGCTAATAGAATTTGTTTACTTTTTTCTGTTGGCTTCATGTCACCTACTTCTGAAAAACATAAACAGTTTTTGGTCGCCATAATGTTCATTTAGCCTAGTGTTTTAGACTACAGTAACTATGACAATCGCATCAAGCAAGCCGTAATTTGGTCATAATCAAAAATACCAGTAGGCCTGATAGAATAGACTTCGTCCATATACACATTCTGGTGGTCAGCTGTTCTCGACCCATTGTGTGCACGACGATCGTTACTGGCTATTGCGGGAAGTCTGCATAAAGCAGTGTTGTAGACTTCTAATCTAATCAAATACATTATGCTATAGGACTCGTGAAAAGCTGATGCTGCGCGTTTAGCTCTGGAGTAGCGCTTTAAAAATACGGGGTTCACGATTACGATTTTGACGTTTTCGAGATGAACTACTTCATACAACTTTCTAAATTTACCACGTTGGCGCATTGAAGTTGTGGTTGGTTCAAAGTCATTGTGAGCCTAGCGAACGTTGATAGAGATGGGCCTACAGAAAGTTTTGTTGTAGTATGATAATAATTATTTTTTAGCACACTGTGTAACGACGATAATCTAGGCCTATGTCATACCAATTTATAAATTTAATACGATGAATGAAGGGACAAAATGATCAGTAGTACAAGCATAAAATAAGTTTTGGCACAGTTACAGTGATGATACATAAGGCATTTACCTTCAATTTCTCCGATCAGGTTTCCACAGTCTTCCTCTAGAAGCTCTTCGAGTTGACATTGTCTAAAGCAGAATTTGAAATCTATATTTTCTCGTTCAATCATAGTTTGGTTCTGTTGTTGCAATGCGGTCGCTTTAACAGATAAACCAGAAAATTCGCGACAGATGTCGCTAACCGATCGTTCATTAATTATTCTTTGGCAGTAGGAATTATAACTTTTTAAGTTCGATATATAGGCATCGATCTCATCCGTTTCTATTTGGATTGCTTTGTCTTTCGGCGCAAAGGTCTTGTCGAAGACAATTTGCATGTTCATCTGTTAACTGCTTTATTTCATCTTTTCTCTTCTGGATCTCACATTCTAAACTTTCCACCCTTTGCTGCATTTCTTCCCTCACCTTCATGAGTGCCGTCTTTCTCATTTTAGCTTGAGACATACACTCATTCATGGCCTCAGTATTGTTTTCTATCTGCTTCCGAAAGTCATCCGAACATTTGTTAATATGAGAACCTTCGTGACTGTTATGGTCCTCAGTGAAGCAGATGGCGCATACAACTGTTTTGCAGTCAGTACAAAATACTTCCAGAACCTGCTCTTCATGCACTTCACAAAATCTTGGTGCAAGATTGGTCATCAGATCTTGGTCACGTTTGAGTTCATCAGTTGGTATCAATTTATGATTCTTGTGTTCACTGCAACATTCCTCGCACAAGTTGTGTTTGCATTCAACGCAATATGTAAAAGCCGTCGGAGTTTCTTTACCTGCCTCTTGATTACTTTCCTTCAAACACACAGAGCATAAGGTTTTAGTTACTGCAGATGGGTCTGAAACCTTTGACACTTGTATCAGTCTCTCAATGAAGAAATGCTTCTGAAGTCCAGGAAACCCTTCTTGAGGAATCTTAAATTGTCGTCTACAGATTGGGCAAGACATCTTATCTCCAGGTCCTTTGTTAGCTTTAAGCCCAATCTGCCGAAGACATTTCATGCAGAATGTATGAATGCATGGCAATGCTTTCGGATCGGTGTAGACTTCCGTGCATATAGAACATGTAGTTATATCATCGATCTCTTCTTGCTTCTTAATATCACCACTGTCTAAATCTTTTGCAGCCATTTTCTATTGTAGACAGAATCTAAAATTGAAAGAACTTCCTATATATATATCACTATTGCTTAAGGGCTTAATTGATATTTGCGTATCAAAGGAGACATTGGATCTCACTAATATGAGCCCATAGTCTATTGTACATGAGCACAGATGTAAGCTGTAAACGGTCTCAGTTACAAATATAATTTGTGAAGGTCTTGATTGCTGGAACTAAACAGTCCGTTATTGACTCATATTGATCCTCATCATTTCAGGTTCTCCAGTTTTTTCTTCTGTTCGTGACCTGGCAATGTTTGGATCCTACTCTTTTACCGACCATGCAGGCCAACTCGATTTCCAGATCCTACGCTCCATTAGCAAATCTGTTTCGGAATCGTAATCCTAAGCGTAATCTCCAAACTTCTAGAGCGCCACTCGAAAGCCAAGCGCTTGAGATGAGTTGTGACCGGAGGTCTGGAAAAAGCGAGAACGGAGGATGATCGGGTAGAGCGGGTTGGCTGAATGGTGAAGAGTTCGCTAAGATATTTGGGCTAGGACTGCTGTGTGGTGTGTTTGGTTAGAGAAAGGACTTTGAAGAGGATTCGCTCTGGGATTTTCAGGCAACGGAGTGATGCAAGGATGGGAGTGATATGATGATGCTTGGGCGTTCTGGTGACAGCTTTGGCTAGTCAGTTTTGGATAAGTTGCAGACGCTTGAGATGTGTGGATTCAAGGTTGATGAAAATGGAATGGCAGTATTCGAGCTTTGAGTGGACAATGGAGGTAACAGTGGTGAAGTGGAGAATGGGTCGGTGGCGGAGGTCACGAATGTGCAAGAAGCAGGTGCGGGTTGGAGATATGATTAGAGAAGGAGAGATGCGGATCAGAGGTAACAACGGTGAAGGTAAGAGGTGAATAGTTAGTGGATAGGAGTATCAGGGATTTTTGATTTTGGTCAGAAATACCTAGGATGATGAATTCTGTTTTGGAAGGGTTGAGGCAGAGGAGGACGGACGACATCCATTGAGTGATTAGGTTAACCACATTGAGTAATTGTGCAATGGAGGTGAAAAATGAGCTTGGGACAAGGGTATGTAGAGCTTTCATGAAGGCCTGACAGTCAATGGACCCGATGTAACGGAATGAGTGGAGGGAGGGGACCGAAGAAAAGGCTTAATCTCAAGGCCATCCATGATTAGATAATGGTCAGTAATGTTGAGAACAGAGTGTGATAGCTTGAGAGATACAATACAACTGATCTTTTATATCGCCCTTCTTACTAAGGTTGCCCCAAGCTCAGAAATGCCACACGCCTCGGCGGCGAAGAAGCAATTATATTGCAAGAGCTACTGTGCGCGAAGGACTTGCTCAAGGTCCCTACGCGGACGTTGAGGTGGATTCGAACCTGCAACCCTCCGGCTGCAAAGGCACCGAACATACCCCCTACACCACCGCGCCCCCACAAAATAAGAGGGAGAAGGTGGAAGTGATAACATAGGTCGAGTGTGGAGTTCTTGATGTGGGGCGGGAAGTTGACGTGTTTTATCGGATTGGCTGATTAGAGGCCGTTCACAAAGTGGGATGCAAGATGGTCAGATGGATTGCCCACACAGGCCCGCCGAGAGGGGGGGGGCAGGGGCAAATGCCCAGGGGCCCGGCGACTTTTAGGGGCCCGGGCTGGGCCCTGCAATGAACTTATGAAATATATTATAATCAGATATACAAAGTTTATGATTTTATGCCTTATAAAATATAATATTACGGACACGTAACTACAATAGTTGCACATTATAAATATAATTTTGTAGGGTCGTATCTGCACTATAATTATTTCAGTTTGTTTAAAAAAAATTCTCATAAAGTCTAAGGATAAATAGGGGCCCGTGACTGCTCTGCCTAGGGGCCCGGAATTTCCGTCGGCAGCCCTGTGTCCACATGGATACTGAAGTCGCCGGTGAGCAAGAATTCGTCGGGAGTATAGCGGCAGCGAGTGAAAGGAGAGAGCCAACTTCATCAATAAAGACAGTTGGCTTAGAGGATTAGGCAGACGATATAGGGGTACGGTTGATATTGAAAACTATTAGTAGATCTGAAGGAGGTTAAACAGCTGTTAACGAACTTTAAGTTTTCAGAGATAGCAGATGTACATGATTTAAAGATTTTTTGACTGAAAATGCAAATAAGATCAGAGCAAATGAGCATCAGGGCAAGTTTAAACTTAACAAATTGTGATGGTGATGTGACCCAATATAATGTCGGACTCTATTGGACTCAGATTCATGCATGGCAGTTGGCAGACGATACGTACGTAAAACCTCCGTAGCTACAGCTGTGCTAGCACGATAACGTTCCTCAGGCTCTGCAAGTGCTGCTGATCTTGCCAGTGCTTAGATAATGCAGACATGATTAGATAATGGTCAGTAATGTTGAGAACAGAGTGCGATAGCTTGAGAGATACAATACAACTGATCTTTGATATCGCCCTTCTTACTAAGGTCCGCGTAGGGTCCTTGAGCAAGTCCTTCGTCCTTAGCTCTGCAAAGCCACACCATGATCGCATACATTGTACATCGCGCGCGGTGAAATGCCCTGGGTACCTGAACTTTATTCCTTTTGGTGGACTGTTAGCTCTAGTAGCTCTCTGTAGTCGTCTTTGTGATATTTAGTACTCAGTTGCTGCAATGCAAAGGTTTCCAGCTTGATGCATACGTCGCCCTTACAACCCCTGTTACTTGCCGTTGTCTCAAAGCACATGGCCACGATTCTTTTTTCCAATCCCCCAACTTCTGATCTCGGCCCTCGTCCTGTCCCTGTAACATCTGGCATGATCCTTGCCTTCCCAGTGAAGAGCAAGAAACTTTCGGATCGAAGGATTCGCTATTCTCTGCTGCTAGGGCTGCACGGTTATCTTTCCTAGCTCGATGGATCGCTGAAGGACTGATAATCAGCATCCAATCTATATGCAGCTGGTGCTGCATATAGATTGGATGCACAGAAAGCAACAAAATGTGAGAGGCCTTCCTGCTGCTGGTTTTGGTGCGATCTAGAGCTGCTGCAACATCACGAGGAACTACAGAAATTGTTCCCATTCGTCTCTTTTGTGGCCAAGCAGACGTCGAAGGTTCTGGCTCTTTTTCTGAGCTATCTGATGACGCCTCTTCCTCAGATGACTTTTCCAACAGAGACACCCCCGTAGTTTCACCTGAGCTAGCACGATAACGTTCCTCACGCTCTGCAAGTGCTGCTGACCTTGCCAGTGCTCTCTCTTCTTGCTTTGCAAGTTTGACATCGATGCCTGCCATAGAACCACGTCGTCCTTTCTCACGCTGTGCTTTCAAAAACTGTCGAAACTCTTCTATCTTAATTACTGTCATGGCATCTTTATGCGCAATGTCAAAGCGGGAATCCGTGAAATAATCCCGTTCTCCCTCTTCAGTTTCTGACTTCCTCCAAATATTTTTTTGAGGTCTCGCCATTCCTAATGAAGATGTCGTAGCTGATCCCAAACATGATTCTTAGCCCTCGTTGGAATCCGTGCTCTTTGTCAAATTGGAAGTACCATAGCTTCCGTTCTTTCACGCTGTCATCCACAAAATGATTTCTTAGTGTATGGAAATTGAACAGCACCTTGAGAACCTCTCCTCGTGTAGGTAGTTTCGCATAACCGAAGTGATCTTCAGTACTGCCAATCAACCAAATCTCAGCCTTCTTCCTAGTCAATTTTGCCATCTCACCTGCGATACGATGCATTAATTCACTATTACCCGCCATTTGAAACACGAGGTCAGTGACATAAACAACAAGAGATCAGTTACGTCATCATCATGAATATTTGTTAGTTGGGAACCGATCACTAAGAAGGGGTCTAAGGCTGGCATGTATTGAAATCGTGTATAGAATGCCTATAATCATAATGCAACCGGGTTCCTACAATTTCGGTCGAATTGAGCAAGTCCTAAATACCCACCGATCAGGCTATAATTTCGGATATGGCGTTCATACATCAATTGGCATGATAAATTGAACTGGCCGATCAAATATCTTTGAGTTGAAAATTTCACATGTACCTTAAAAACACCCTACTGCATATGTAGGCTACATGTATGTATGAGCAATGCTCCAGCGTAATTATTTTCCATGGTACATCCAAGACTAATAATTATAGGTGTGCGTGGACAGATCCCGACTACTTATGCAGCTTCCGTCATCGTCTACCCACTTAGCCTACTTTGTAAAAGCACTCCACTTCTCAGCGGGACTAGTCCCTTTTGGTGCCTATTGTTCTCACTAACAAAAACATTCAGGCATGTTTTATATGTAACTTGGAAACATGCAACTCTATGTTATGTTACTGCTTGTTTTTTTATCCATCTACTTTAACTTACGGAAATCTTGAATATATGTATGTATGTATGTTTGAGCCACAGGCTAAAAAGTCAAATCTTGCGACGACTCATTTGATCACTTACAATCATTCAATCGTCCTGAAACTTGGCAGATAGACTCGCCCTCGCAGACACTTCATTCTATAAAAATTTCAGCTCCCCCAAAAAGGCTAGCTTATAGAATCGGGAACTCAACTTTTCGAATCGGGGAATCAACTTTTCCGATACGCAGCGTTGCCATTGGCCGCAACAAAAACGGGCGCGCTGCCTGATTAAACGCACGCTATGACGTAAAATGAACGCGGACTATATATTTGTAGAGGTAACTGCTTTATAAGACGCATTATAGGATAGTAGATGGATATAGTAAAAAAACTTTGTTTTTACGGGCTGTATTTTTTATATAATTTCTCCTGATTGTTTTGTTTTTGGGATCAATAGATTGAATTGAATTAATATATATAATTATATACATATATATATATATGATATAATAGGGGTTAGTATGACAGAGCGCGTTTTGTAGCGAAAAAATGTATAAAAACTTTCTTATAATTATGTCACACACTGACGCTGTAAACAATCATTAGAAATAAACGAATCTTAAAGAAACCGTTGTAATATTCTTAATTGTACATATCACTGGATACCTTCTGCCAGGCTTCTGGCAGGCCTGCAACGCTCTGTTTCTATCGCAGTCTAAGGTAACTATTTCTTCTGCCTTCTGGCAGGCCTGCAACGCCCTGTTTCTCTCGCAGTATAAGGTAACTATTTCTTCTACCTTCTGGCAGGCCTGCAACGCTCTGTTTCTCTCGCAGTCTAAGGTAACTATTTCTTCTGCCTTCTGGCAGGCCTGCAACGCCCTGTTTCTCTCGCAGTCTAAGGTAACTATTTCTTCTACCTTCTGGCAGGCCTGCAACGCTCTGTTTCTATCGCAGTCTAAGGTAACTATTTCTTCTGCCTTCTGGCAGGCCTGCAACGCTCTGTTTCTCTCGCAGTCTAAGGTAACTATTTCTTCTACCTTCTGGCAGGCCTGCAACGCCCTGTTTCTCTCGCAGTCTAAGGTAACTATTTCTTCTACCTTCTGGCAGGCCTGCAACGCCCTGTTTCTCTCGCAGTCTAAGGTAACTATTTCTTCTGCCTTCTGGCAGGCCTGCAACGCCCTGTTTCTCTCGCAGTCTAAGGTAACTATTTCTTCTACCTTCTGGCAGGCCTGCAACGCTCTGTTTCTATCGCAGTCTAAGGTAACTATTTCTTCTGCCTTCTGGCAGGCCTGCAACGCTCTGTTTCTATCGCAGTCTAAGGTAACTATTTCTTCTACCTTCTGGCAGGCCTGCAACGCTCTGTTTCTCTCGCAGTCTAAGGTAACTATTTCTTCTACCTTCTGGCAGGCCTGCAACGCCCTGTTTCTCTCGCAGTCTAAGGTAACTGTTTCTTCTGATTGCAATCAAACGCTGAAATATTTTTATTCGCTGCCTCCTTACTTATCTATACACCAGGGGCGGATCCAGGGCGATTGGGGCGATCGTCCCTAAGAGTATAGGCTACTAATCAATTTATTCATTTGAAAATTTGATTGCCATTATTTTATGCTATTGTTTAAAAAAAATCTCTGCACACGAAGCACATACATTAGGGAATTTTAGATAGAAAGGAAAGGTTGGAGATGGGTCGGTAATTAGATCGGTTTTCCATTTCGTTTTTCACAAGAGGAGTGACAAGAGATTGCTTGAAGTCCATCGGGAAGTTGCCAGTAGATAGTGAAAGATTGATAATTTTAGTGATTACAGGAATGAGGACGGAGGCACAGTCTTTTAGAAGAGAGGTGGCGATAGGATCAGTTCGCATTGTTTGTTGGGACAGAGGGGGACTGTCCTCCCCAAAGTTTTGACTGGGGGGACAGCAGTGTTGACTGTCCCCCCCAAAGTTAAACATTTTTTCTAACAATTCTCAAAGAAACTCTCGTCTGTAATGTGGCTCGGAAGGCCTCTGTGTATTACAAAGAAGACTAGCATCGCGCTCATCCATCATCTAGGGTTGTACAGATTACATCCATCAGCTCCAAGGCTCGGTTGTCGCTTGAAACATGATCTTGTGTTGCAAGTTGTTGGGCCACAAAATTCCTCGTGCCTCGGGATTCCATCTTAGTCATCTGCTCTCGAGCTAGCCGGCCTGTAGCATCATATGCCTCCTCTGTCTCTGTCTGTCTCTCTCCGCATTTCTGTCTTTGTGTCTTTCTCTTTATTTAGTCTAGCACTGCATGTCGGCAGCCACGCACATACGATCAACGGTTTAATATCGTTGTAATATTGTTCTTCATATTAAATTTGGTCTCAGACCACAGGCTCAAATCGAGAGCAAGACCAAGCCACTGTTCACTGTATTGAGACCCCATTATTGACGAGTCATGGGTTCTACTTCTAATGCATCTTCAATCAAACGTCTCAGACAGTCATTGTTGAGTTTCAGTTCCAGCAAAAAGAAAAAACCGGGTATGTATTACAATATATATCAGTTCCAATAAAGCTCGATGACAGCGTTGTAGCTGGCCAGGAGAGGGATTCGTGGGATCTGGACTTCGAGTCCGTACCCTCTGAACTTGGAACCATCGATATTGCTCAGATTCAATGAGAGTTTACAGAAACCTCATCCTTACCCCTTATGGAAAAATATAACTTTTAGTTCCGATCCATTGAAGCCTAGCCTGAGCCTCCCTACAGTATATAAATAATAAATGTATATTAATGTGATGTCTATTTTGGATTTTTCAGTTGAATGTGTGTTGGAATAGGCCTAAATGTATACAGAAAGATATTTAACATGCATCAATGGGAATCTGTTAAAGACAGTCAATTTTATTCTGGTCGTATACATAGACCTCGTACATATACTAAAACCTGCTTAAACTAATTTTTGGTCGATTGTTGTGTGAAAGTCATAATAACAGCTACTGTCCTCATTGTTTGTGGCACAGGATATAATTATATAGTTACAATATTGAACTTGTACCACTTTGTGATGAGTATGCTATTGATATACATCTACAATGTAGCTACGTTAGATCACAGAAATGATCATCTCATGTATACGCCAGTTTTGCATCTGTGTATAGGCCCTACCTATTTTTTGTTTTTGCACTTTCTAGCTTCGTGGTGAATAAAGCAGATACATATGAACTCTATAATCTGCATGCAGTTGATGAATTATTAATATTTGTGTATTCTCTGTCCCCAGGGGCGGATCCAGGGGGCCAATCCGGCCATGGCCCCCATTTGAAATTTACACAGGGCGTGCCCCCCATCGCCAAGTAGACAATGTTCACTCTGTGATCTTTCGTGCAGAAAAGAAATAAATAAATAAAATATATTATTTTTATACAACTAAATAGCTTCTCTCGAGTGTTGTCTTTCAAATTTCAAAATATCAAATTTTAAAATGTTGTGTTTCTTGAACATTTAGTAAAACTATATCATTACTACATGGCTTCTCGATAAGGTAGTTGAATCCTTCTTGCTTGATTTGTGTACCGTTTGTTAACTATTTCTGCTATCTGTGTCCTGGCAAGCAATTTGTTTACCTTTGCACTCTAGATCTTTAACTTAGGTCCCTCTTTATCGTTTGCTTTCTTAATATCTGCATTTCAATACCAATGTCCTGGCAAGCAATTTGTTTACCTTTGCTCAATCTAGATCTTTTGCTGCATAGGTCCCTCCCTATGGAATGGACTTCCTCCTTCTCTGCACTCTACAAACCTCTTCTCTGCACTCTACAAACCTCTGTGGTAGTATCTCTAGCTCTTTCTCACTTTAAAACCTTCCTTTTCTCTCGGAATATCTCGCACTGGGGGCGCTTCTGAAAGGCTTATGCTGTGGGAAGCGCTTTATAAAGGATCAAATACAATACAATACAATACCTTAAGGCTTATGGCGATCTTGAAAATTGAACGTATTTTCTAGGTTTTATATTAATTTCAATAAATGTCTGGTTTCCTACTACTGTCTGCAGTCAAACTCAAAGACGACTCAAGCAACATCTTAGCTACGAGTAACATCTGCTTCCTATCAGTTTTGAAATAATAGAGCAATTTGTTCACATGACAGCCTAAAATGCAACCATTGCAGTGTGGAAATTCAAAAATTTTCCTACGAAAATATTAAAAAGTTTGGAGGTAGGAAGTGAACCAAGAGTTGCTTTTCTGTGAGCTGTGTGTGGTGATGAGTGGGGCATGAATATCAAGGAGGTCGAAGAGTGTTGAATTGCACGAAGACAAAATGTCATCAAGGGAAGAAGGGGGTGGGGTGAGGGTTGAGAACCAGGTGGGAGTCGAGAATATCTTTGATGAAGGCCTGACGGTCAATGGAGCCGGTGAGACGGTAGGAATGTTATTTCGAAGTCTAAAAGGTACAGCCCTTTCGTTATCATTATTGGCATTACCGTGTTATTTTCAACGTGTACACGTAGGCGTGTCCTTTCTTTTAGCATTACCCTATAGGCCTAAGTGTAGTTTTGATCGATCAAATATAGGAAAATCTATGTCAAAAATACCTGAACGCACCTCTGTATGGTCCTAGTAACAAACCTGTCATTACCTATCATGACATATTCGTAATACTTACAGCTATGGATGAAAATATCGCTAGTTAAATTATTGTAACTACCGGGTACGCATATTCGCTCGACTAACGATCGATAGGGCCTAACCAAAGCCCTCGCAGCCACGCAGCCTCCAGTAGTTAAATTTACTTTATTTAGCCCAAGATTTTTGAGTCAGCTACATAGATCCTTTGGCTTACATCGAATTCCAGACATAGGCGTTTTTAAGTTTGGTATGAAAGTTTTCACTCCATCATGAAATCTGAATTTTCAGCAGGGTTCTTTAAGGAAAATTCTCAGATGCTTGCAAGTAAATTGTGATTAATTTGACAAATTCGCCTTCAGCAACACAGACATTTTGAGAGACACCACGTAGTTATTATTTTTAGAAATTAAATGCCAAGAATTGATCTTCAATTAAGCAGATAATAATGCAAGAATACTTGGAAATTTTTTATGCTTCATATGAATACAATAGAAGTTGGATATTATGCATAGGCCTAACTCGGGTGGACTTTGGGAATGTTGCATACCATGGCCTCTACTCCTCTAATACTCTCAAACTCCAGTCTATTCTTTATGCACAACATAAATTATTTACAACAAAAGATGCAAAAGTTAACAGAAAGCAAAAGGAGTGAACCCTTAAAGGACTGTCGTCCCGGCGTCATGGTTACCCAGACACATAAGAAGAAAGCTGCAACAGGTAATGCGATATGCTAATAAGAATGATCGGTATTAACTAGTTAACTAACTGTCGAGATAATACACCGTGTGTGTCCACACCATCGGAGAAGACGGTAGCAAGGCAGCAACAATGGGAAATGTAGAAGGTCAGGGATCCACGAGTGACAATTATAAGACGAATGTAAGACGAATGTTGGACCCGCGTCCAACATGCGGTGTCTGAGTTTCCGTTTGAAAATCTTGATGCAGGGATAGATTGTTCCAGCTCCTTGGGCCCAGGGGCGAAGACTTAGGGGGGGACAAGGGGGGACGGTCCCCCCCGAAAGTTGAGGTGGGGGACGGAGTGCTTATATCCCCAATATTTCTGAAATATTTCATGAACATAATAATAATAGCTACAGTGACAGCTGGTTCTTATCAGCACTCAAATAATAGAGCAATTTTTGTTCAGATGACATCTTAAAATGCTACCATTACAGTGTGGAAATGCAAAAATTTTTAAATAGGGGAGGGGATACATCCCTCCCCAAACTCAAACACGACTCAAGCTACATGTAAGCTACGAGCGACAGCTGGTTCCTATCAGCACTCAAATTATAGAGCAATTTTGTTCAGATGACAGCTTAAAATGCTACCATTACAGTGTGAAAATTCAAAAATTTTTAGAATAGGGGAGGGGACACATCCCCTCCCCAAACCCCTTCCCAAACTCAAACACGACTCAAACTACATGTTAGCTACGAGCGACAGCTGGTTCTTATCAGCACTCAAATAATAGAGCAATTTTTTTCAGATGACGGCTTAAAATGCTACTATTACAGTGTGGAAATTCAAAAATTTTTAGATAGAGAATATGAGGGCACATCCCCCTCCCCAAACCCTGCTCCCTCCTGCTGCGCGCTCGCCGGTCGTCCTTCGGCCGCTCCAGTCATCCGTCCCCAAACACAAGACCAAGTCTCCGCCTATGCTTGGGCCCGCACTTTTAATCGAGAACTTCTTTGTATAATTATAGGTTCTAGCGACAACCCCTCTATGGTTTGCAGAAGATCTAACATTACAAGGGATCAATTGCCAGGCCAGTGTGGAGAATTCAGAAAAAGCTTCAGGTAGGAAAGATTGTGCACATGTTTGAGCATATAAGTTCCGAAGTTTGTATGATTCTAATCTGTTCAAAGTTAAGGATGCTTAATTTAGAGAACATGGATTGAGAAGGAGAAGGACATGAATTATACCACCAATCGTAATCGTAATCGTAAACTCGATATTTCTACAGCGCCCACAAAGCGAAGTCGCGGGAACCAGCTTATTCACAGGCGCTTAACCAAAATAGAATCGATAGGCAGGGGGTCAAAATCCAGAGAGTCAGGCAGGCAGACAGTCAGACGGCTAAGGTGGATGATGCTTAGGGTTGAAATGGCGAGGAAGGTGAGGGGAAGAGAAGGAATCGGGATAGGATTTGTGAAAAAGCAATGTTTTCAGTTTTGAGTGGAAGACCTGTGGAGAGATAGCAAGAGGTGAGGTTTTGGTGAGTTCATAGGATGGATCGGATATTTGTCATGGCACAGGCGAGAGTTTGTTCCAAAGAGGCAGGACAGCTATGGCTATGGAACGATTTGCAAATTTAAGCATTGAGGTGACGGAAGGGCAGGAGCAGTGTGAGGGTGGAAGATGAACAGGTTGAATGAAGAGGTTGGACCGAGAACAACTGACGGAGATACGAGGGCTGAGAGGATTGAAGTGTATTGTAGGTGAGGGATAGGACTTTATATTCTATTCGTTCAGGAATTTTGAGCCAGTGGAGTGATTTCAAGACAGGTGTGATGTGGTGGTGTTTGGGGTTTTGGTGACAGCACGGGCGAGGGCATTCTGAATGGCTTGGATGCGATTAATTTGAGTGGTATCTATGTTGAGAAAGAGAGCATTGCAGTAATCTAATTTAGCGTGAACTATTGATGTGGCGATTGTTGATGAGGTTTTGAAGTCAAGCATAGGGCGGATTCTACGCAGGTCACGGATGTGCATGAAGCAAGAACAGGAAAGATGGGTGATGTGATCCGGGAAAGCTAAGATTCTGGTCAAAAGTCACACCTAGGTTGCGGACAGGAGAATTTGCTATGAATGTGTGAGTGGATACAGAGTCATAGGCTGAGGGAAATAGAGGGATCTGGGATTTTCTTGAGTTGGTCACGGAGGCCTATAAGAATGAATTCAGTTTTAGACGGGTTGAGGCACAACATGTTTGAAGTCATACAGGAGGAGATTTGTTTACCACACCAAGGAGATGATCTATGGAGTCGGCGAAGCTGCTGGGAGAGAATGAAATGAATAATTGGGTGTCGTCAGCGTATAGGTGATGGTCAACTGAGGATGCTTTGATGAGTGAGCTGAGTGGAGTAGTGTAAAGGATGAACAATAGGGGCCAAGAACAGAACCTTGCGGAACACCACAGGTGAGAGGGCATGATTGCGATGAGGTTTCTGGTGTTTTAACAGAGAAAGAGCGGGAAGAGAGATAGGTCTGAATCCAGAGGAGAGCAGTGTTGGTAAAACCGAACCAGGTAGACAGTCTTTGGAGTAATATGTTGTGGTCAATGGTGTCGAAAGCTGCAGAAATATCAAGGAGGCACAGACAGGAGACTTGTTGATGAGAAGAGAAATGGCAGAAACAAGTTTATTGTAGAGGCAAGTGAGAAGATGATTTTGGCCGCGCTTTTCTGAAGTGAAGTTAAACTACAGCTAATCGAGATGAATAATTGGAGGACAAGACCACATTTACAATAACTATGAGAAATAAGGATGAATACTTTGTAGAAAGCGACATATGTGTTATCTCCAAAATCCATTATTTAATTCTTTCTCTTCCCTACATCACATTCTAAGCTTTCAGCAGTTTCCAGGTCTTTTTTGTTTTAAGGCCATGCATACATTTGAATACATTTCATGCAGAATGTACGAATGCATGGCAATGCTTACGGATCGGTGTAGCCTACATAGTTTCGGTGCATAATTATACAACATAATTATATGTCATAATTATACTCGTGTTCTTTCATTTTAGCCTAATACCAACACTGCAGCTGGACTCAATTGCCGCCATCTCATTGTGTAAGCCCTAATCTACAGTACTTTCGGTTTCACTATTGACGTTTACTGTGCTAATTTTATCTACTACATGTAGACGTTTCATCGTTTTCAGCATTGGCTTAAAAGAGTAGTTTTGATCGAGAAAATTCCGAAAATCTCTAACAAATTACCTCAAAGCAACTGTAGAATCTCTATATTCCTAGAAACAGATTACTATCGTAACATAATTTGTTATGCTACTTAGAGTTGTGGATTACATTTTTATAGGGCATGGCTGTATCGTTTAGCTAACTGCAGTAAACCACTCCGTAACCATCGATATCCATATGGGGGGGCGATAGCGCATTGGATAACATCTGGCACAGAGAGCGAGAGGTATCGAGTTCGAGTCCCGTAGGGTGGACATGCTTTGTAGGCTACTATTAGCGCCGTGTATTGCAGGCTGTCTGTTCTGTTAGTAGTTAAGATTTATGTCTTCTGTCATTTGTGTTCTTGTGAATTGTTTCAATTGCATAATTGTACACTGTAACCGGTTGCGGTTTGTCAATCGGATTGTTGAATAAACGAAAATATTATTATTATAATGCTCCATAACCCTCGATCTCTAAAGTCCTTGCTGCTATGCAGCTTCCAGAAGTTAAAATTTATTTAGCCCAAGATTTGTAGTCATGTATGTAGATCCGTTGCCTTAAATATAAATGCAAACATAGGTGTTTTAGGTTTGGTTTGAAAGTTTTCACTTAATGATCAAGTCTTAATTTTCAGCGATGTTCTATATGGACAATTCTTCAATGTCTACAATTGACGATAAATGCAAGATTTTCCCTTGAACGACAAAATATTGCACAAATCAGCTAATTTCATTTAAAGTAAAATAGCTAAAATTCACTCTTTAAATCGATTATATGGTAAAAATGTTTAGACTTTTTTGATGCTTAGGCCTACTGTATAGTTTGGTTGAGAAACTGGAACTCACTATATATTTTGTCATTTCAGAACTCTTAAAACAAATTTGAAATTTTTCAACAATTTCGCGATTTGATTGAGATTGAAGTTAATATTTTGAAGGTTGACTAAAGCCTGTAATATTGTAGTTCAGCTTAATTTAGCCTATTTTGGGGGTAACTCTTTGCACATTCAAAACTCTTCAAATAGGCTAGGCCTATTATTAAGGTGTTTGCTAGGTTTGGCATCTGCCAGCCATCTCAGTATTTTAAAGATTAATGAGAGCAACCCTGATCGACGAGCTTGAAGCAATATCACGCTGGGCTGAATCATGGATCATGCATACAATTATGTAGACTGATTAGCAGCACAAAGAGAAATAAGTGACAATTTAATATAGCGTAACACTTGTCCATATACTTGTCCATTCTATTTTACAACTACTACAGTGCCATAGTATAGCCTTTAGTATATGCCTAACAGATGTGCAATATCTTTAACTGGTTAGAGCACAGAGTCTCAAATGTTAATTATATACCATACAGTTGGTTTAGTGCACACGATGAAACAACAGACAGATCATTGCAAGTTGAATGAATAACAGACTTGTAATAATTGACGGTGTGCAAGCCTGTCGACTATAATAATTATTGTTTTACACAGTAGCTTGCACACTCATACGTATATAAATTTTATTACAAAAGGTCCATGCATTAACCAGTGAAGTCATTGGAAATAAAAAGTCACCTATAGAATCTCGGCCGAAGTTTCCATTAAACAATCGACTGGCAATTTCATTGGATTTTAGTATTACAGACACTAAAAGTTGTAGTCACTTCAACTTTGAATTTATTTCCGATGGATCCAGCTTTACCAATTTAACACTTATGTCCCACAGCCTTTGAGCTATTTCATCATCTTGTGCCTCTTTTGATGTCTCTTTTTCTTCGCAATCACTAGAAATGTATGAACCACATAATAAAATGTCAATAACAGTGTTATTAGTAACATTTGTAGTTTATGTTCATAACAAACACATTATAATACTCTACATTGAATTTACTTGTTAGCTTAATGAAGCTGTTTCTTTATCTATTTTTTTTAATATTACCGTAGATACTCGAGTATACCGCGAGGTTTTTACTCCAAATTTCGGAGCAGCAATTGGCGTATTCGCGATATATTTGAGACAACTCTAAATTTTACTTTTTACACAAAATATGAAGTAATTATTTCATTTGAAGGTTTCACAACTACATTTGTAGCTTGAAAAGTAAACACATAGCGGGAAGGCTGCTTCTCATAGTTCCGGTAGGCTGTTTCCCCGCAGTTCTTATTGAAAGTAAGTAAGTAGTCTATTGAGAAGCACTAGCAAATCCTCAGCTAGTAATTTGGCCATGAGGCCTATAATAAATCTGATAATCGACCAATAATATGGGAATTCTAATTAAATTTCTGAAATATGTGTAGGTATTTATAGGGTCACTTATGATATGTTGTAATTTAGTTACATGGTATGCGTAGGCTATGTACATGTACTTTCTAGGATGGCCATACAGATCATGTGGACAAGAGCCACATGCATATATTTTATGCCATCAACTTCTTCCAATCAAATTTGTCCTATTACAAATTTTTGAATGTCTTAAATTTATATTATAATTATATGGTAGAACTTAAACCAGTCAAGTCATAATAAATACAATTGTGATTATCCTGCATGGCTTCTGGTAATTTATTATAAAAGTTATCTATATAACAAGGTGGTACCAGCAGTAGCTGAAGAAATTAATTAACTGTTTAGCTTACTTAGCTAGCGATAATTCTGTCGGATTTTAGTAAAGTACATTAATTATAACTTTTGGAAGCTTAACCTTCAAAACTAATTCTCAAACTTTGAACCGTTTTGAACATTATTGAAACAGCTAGGTAAATCGCGCATGGTCCGCTTAGTACTTACTTTCGGAAATCATATTTAATGTCTTTGGTACCTAGGGTGAACTACATTATCACTCACATGTTGTGATACAGAATTTAAACAAACATATAAATCAAACTGATGTCAAATTGTTTAGATTTTATTTATAACATTAAAAACAAAAAATTAGATAAGCAAATATCTATTGTGTAGTATGTAAGTAAATGTAAGTACAATGTGCGTTTTATTTAACCGCCTGCAAACGCATTGCGGTAGTTAGGGATCGAACATTACAGCATTTAATTTTTGACATGGTTATGGGTGCATTTTGGACAAGATTTAATAAATAACTAGAATCAACACACACCAAAACCAAAGTTTGACTAGCTAATTTCTTGAGAATTTCGGCAATTTTATCCCTCGCGTTATATTCGCGTCTTGCACTTTTTACTCATAAATCTGCCAAATTTGTATACCTCGCGGTATATTCGGATGGCGTTATATTCGAGTATCTACGGTAGGTTTTGACCAGAGAGGTTGTGGGGTTTGGAATGCATTTGGTTTTCTATAGAAGTGAACGATGACTAATTCTCAGAAACTATTAGAGTGACACTATAGAAGATTTTAGACCAGATTAAGTCAGGTCCAATATATCTGATTTCCACAGGGATAATTATTGCAGTATATATATATATATATTTTTTGAAAGAGCTATCAATGGCTATATATATATATATATATATATATATATAACCATTGTATAGCTCTTTCAAAATATACTTAGAAAGATGTTGGAAAATATCAACTGAATGAGGACATAAAATATGAATCTAAGTTAGGCCTACCAAATTATTAATTTTTTAAACATAGAGTTAAATAATGATTCTTGAAAACATAAGGTAATGTGCACCTGTAATATTTTCCACTTTCGTTCACCAGGTTTTCGTCAACAGCACAATAGATAGTGGTCTGTGCACCATTCCATGGCCCTTTGAACAGTGGCCAAGTCAGGTAGTAGTAGAGGTTGTACCCAACTGTGGTATGAATAAATGGCAAATTTCGCGATAGTTCAGTGTGCACAACTCCGGGGTGTAAAGCGTAAACTGTAATTCCAGTTCCTACAAAGTACAAACAGTGGCAATCTGTTTTGAAATGTAGTTCTACTACACATAATTATGTCCATTCCATTTATTTTCTTCCCTAGTATGACAACATTTATCTTCTTGAAGGCAATGTTAATCCAGAAATAAAGAATGAATAAATGGATATAGGCCTATAGGGCAATTCGGAGCCGGACAATTGGGAGCGGACAATTCGGAGCGGACAATTTGGAGCCGGGCAATTCGGAGCGGACATTTCGGAGCGGATAATTCGGAGCAGACAATTCGGAGCCGAGCAATTCAGAGCCGGTGTAGTAGGCTGAATAGACTCCCCCTTTTAAACACTCCGGAGTCAATTTATCCCAGGATATATTGAATCGTGGAGTTAATTCTTACTAGGAATAATTGACCGGTGGAGTGTATTGTTACTAGGACTAAAACACTTGTGTTGGTGAATTGACACTCCAATGGAGTTGATTCATCCTAGGACAAATTGAATGGGGGAGTTAATTCTTCCTAGGACATATTGACTGGGGAGTTAATTCTTCCTAGTACAAATTGACTGGAGGAGTTAATTCTTCCTAGGACATATTGACTGGGGAGTTAATTCTTCCTAGGACAAATTGACTGGGGGAGTTAATTCTTCCTAGGACATATTGACTGGGGAGTTAATTCTTCCTAGGACATATTGACTGGTGAGTTAATTCTTCCTAGGACATATTGACTGTGGGAGTTAATTCTTCCTAGGACATATTGACTGGGGAGTTAATTCTTCCTAGGACAAATTGACTGGGGGAGTTAATTCTTCCTAGGACATATTGACTGGGGAGTTAATTCTTCCTAGGACATATTGACTGGTGAGTTAATTCTTCCTAGGACATATTGACTGGGGAGTTAATTCTTCCTAGGACAAATTGACTGGGGGAGTTAATTCTTTCAGGGACATATTGACTGGGGAGTTAATTCTTCCTAGGACAAATTGAATGAGGAATTGATTCTTCCAAGGATATATTGACTACTTGGGAGTTAATTCTTCCTAGGACAAATTGACTGAGGGAGTTTTTTCGAGGGACCAAATGACTTGTGGAGTTAAATCTTCCTAGGACAAATGGAATGGCGTAGTCTTAGATAAGAAGTAGGAAAATCTCCTCCAAACGAAAACAGTCAAATACCGACTACACAGTGATAATGATAGTAATAATGAGCCCCCCATTCAATTTGGGTAAAGATTTAGAATCTGAGTGCGTAGGTTTCGTGAGTGTCTGTTAGTGTCAGGGTTAGGTGTCGTGAGAGTTGGTTAGGGTCAGGTTAGGATTAGTGTCGTCACTAGAAAACATGGTACCTTCCTCGCAGCATGCCAAAAGATACTGTGACAGGCCAGTAAACTTACGCACAACGATAATAAATGTTCACCTCAATTTGTCCTAGGAAGAATCAACTCCACAAGTCTGATGGTCCTAGGTTGACTTAACTCCCCAGTCAGTATGACCTAGGAAGAATTAACTCTCCCAGTCAATTTGTCCTAGGAAGAATTAACTCCCCAGTCAATTTGTCCTAGGAAGAATTAACTCCCCAGTCAATATGTCTAGGAAGAATTAACTCCCCCAGTCAATATGACAAAGGAAGAATTAACTCCCCAGTCAATTTGTTATAGGAAGAATTAACTCCCCATTCAATGTGTCCTAGGAAGAATTAACTCCCCAGTCAATTTGTCACTAGGAAGAATTAACTCCCCAGTCAATATGACAAAGGAAGAATTAACTCCCCCAGTCAATTTGTCCTAGGAAGAATTAACTCCCCAGTCAATTTGTCCTAGGAAGAATTAACTCCCCAGTCAATTTGTCCTAGGAAGAATTAACTCCCCAGTCAATTTGTCCTAGGAAGAATTAACTCCCCGGGCAATTTGTCCTAGGAAGAATTAACTCCCCAGTCAATTTGTCCTAGGAAGAATTAACTCCTCCAGTCAATATGTCCTTGGAAGAATTAACTCCCCATTCAATAAGTCCTAGGAAGAATCAACTCCTAAGTCATTTGGTCCTATCTTAAACGAAAACACTCCCGGAGTGTTTATTCGCTGGGTGGAGTGTTTTTGTCCTAGTATGGATTAACTCTAGAGTCATTATATACTAGGATAAAAACACTCCCGGAGTCTTTTCATACGGGGAGTGCATTCAGCCTCCTACACCGGTCAATTCAGGCTGGAATTCGGAGCGGACAAGAATTATCTTCATCAATTCAACTTCTATGTAAGCAAGAATTATTTTCATCAATCCAGCTTCTATTTAAGCAAGAATTATTTTCATCAATTCAACTTCTATTTAAGCAAGAATTATTTTCATCATCCTAACTGCTATTTAAGCAACAATTATTTTCATCAATCCAGCTTCTATATGAGCAAGAATTTTTTTCATCAATTCAATTTCTGTTTAAGCAAGAATTATTTTCATCATCCTAACAGTCCTAACTGCTATTTAAGCAACAATTATTTTCCGAATTGCCCAGCTCCGAATTGTCCGCTCCTAATTGTCCGGTCACCGAATAAATGAATATCAAGTTTTACATACCACGTCAATACTTGAACCAGTGGCAATAATGCAACATCACAGGTTTAATTTAATTTATAAATAACTTCAATTCAGTTCTGTGACTTGGCTATGCAAAGCTCTAATAAACAAAACCTAACATCCACATGGTCAATCTACAATCCAAAAAGTTGAATTTACATCCAAACAAACTTACCGCTTAATCGTTTTGCGAGTTCTCTAGTGAACAAAACATTTGCCAGTTTGCTCTGACTATATGCCTGAAGGGAGTTATAGCCTTTTTCACCCATTAAATCACTAAAATTGATAGTTCCATGTTCATGTAGACGAGCTGAAACATTGATTATACGACTCTTTGGTGCAGTTGCTAAGGCATCCATCAAAAGGTGTGTAAGCAGGAAATGGCCTACAAATAAAAATCATTTCACATGATTACTCTGCTCAATGGTAGGCCTATAGCATTCAAAAAGATAAGCCTGATATCCACATAAATATTACCTATTATAGCCACAGTGATCAAACTAACTAATCGTAATCGTATTCGTAATCTCCAAACTTCTAAAGCGCCACTCGAAAGCCAAGCGCAGGGCACCAGCTTATTCACGAGCGCTGCGTCTAATCAGAGGGGTTGTCCAAAAGAGTAGTCCGAGGGAGGTCCGAGTCCGGTTTCCAGGGGATCAGAGAGGGCACAGCAGATGTTAAGGCGGGTGTCTTTTAGGTCGAGGATTGGAAGGTACAGGATCAGGTGAGTCAGGATAAGAGTTCTTGAAAAGCAGAGACTTTAGTTTCGAGTGGAAAGCCTTGGGGGTGATGGATAGAGGAGCCTGAGGCAGATGATGGTGGATGATTGGCGATGATGGTGGAGGAACCGAAAAAGTGCGGAATTCAGGAGGTAGATCGTTCCAGAGACGCGGCGCAGTGTTGGATATGGCTCGGTTGGAGAACTTGAGATGAGTAGTGACCGGGGGTCTAGAAAGAGTGAGAACGGAGGATGATCGGGTAGAACGGGTTGGCTGGATGGTGAAGAGAGTTCGCGAAGATATCTGGGCTGGGAGTGTTGTAGGGAGTTGTAGGTTAGTGATAGGACTTTGAAAGTGAATTCGCTCTGGGATTTTTAACCAATGGAGTGATTTGAGGATTGGAGTGATGTGATGATGCTTGGGCGTTCTGGTGACGGCTCTGGCTAATGAGTTTTGGATGAGCTGCAGACGCTTTAGTTGGGTGGCTTCAAGGTTGAGAAAGAGGGAATTGCAATAGTCGAGCTTTGAGTGGACAATGGAGGTAGTAGCAATGGTGGAGGCAGTTTTTGAAGTCGAGCATGGGTCGGATGCGGCGGAAGGTCACGAATGTGCATGAAGCAGGAGCGCGAGAGGTCGGAGATGTGATTAGAGAAGGAGAGATGTGGATCAAAAGTAACACCAAGATTGCGGACAGGGGCATCAGAGGTGAAGGTAAGAGATGAAGACTTAGTAGATAGGTGTATTGAAAGGTCAGGTATTTTCTTGATTTGGTCAGGAAGGCCGAGGATGATGAATTCTGTTTTGGAAGGGTTGAGGCAAAGCAGGTTGGACGACATCCATTGAGAGACTAGGTTAACCACATTGAGTAGCTTTGCAATGGAAGTAGAAAGAGCTGAGGGAGAAGGATATGTAGAGTTGGGTGTCGTCTGCGTAGAGATGGTGGTCAACAGAGGGATTTTATGAGATGGCTTAATGGTGTAGTGTACAGAATGAAGAGCAGTGGACCCAGGACGGAACCTTGAGGACACCACAAGACATAGAAATATACAGACAGACACACACACAGTCACAGGTTGTAAGACATGAAAGAGAGTCAATAGATGGAGACACACACAGACAGATATAAAGACAAAGAAACAGACACATATAAAGACAGATGCACAGAGAGATAGACACAGAGACACAGACATATAGAAAGACAGAGATACAGAGATAGATATATAAAGACAAAGACACACAGACAGACACACAGACAGATAGAAAGACAAAGAAACACAGATATAAAGACAGGCACACAGAGATATATATATACAGAGACACAGAGACTTATAAGAGTAGTTTTTATCAGAAGAAATATAGGAATATTGTGACGGACTTCACCGTCGTCGTCATCCTCCTCCTCCGCATGGTCGTCATGACGGAAGGGCTTCACGCCTCTCCCGCCGGTGAAGCGCTTCACTGAGGCGCAGCACGTCATCTGCTGCCAATGAAGCGCTTCATATATCGCTTCACTGCGTTTTGTCTGGACTATAAAAAGAGCATTCACGACGTACATTACAGCCAGTCAGTCAGTCAGACATACAGTCAGTTAGCTACTTTCAGTTAGTGGCAGTCAGTCAGAAGTCGTCGTAGTCGTCGTCGGGAGCAGTCGCCTTGGTTGGGTAGTCATCGTCACAACAGAATTGCGGAGAACCGAACACTGCGAATCGATATAGTTAATTTGACGAAAAGCAGTGTTGTGTCGTCAGTTCATTAGTCAGTAAGTCAGTGACTGCGATCGGTTTTATTCGTCAGTCTTCGACGCACACAAAGTAGCGTTGCATTACTCTGCGATAATATGCAGTGAAACTTTGCGTCGTAGAAACGGACTGACATTACAAGGTCGGACGATTGAAAGGTGCGAACTGTTTTAATTGATATTCTTTGTCACGATTATTGTCAAAGATTTATGTTTTCTGTTCTTCTTCCAAGATAATAAAGTGTTTCAACTTTATTAAAAGTCTTTGGCTGACAGCAGTCCACTGGATTTAGGATTACGGAGGTATCGGAGTGGTCATTGCTGGTGTAAAAGTTAGACTCCGGTACCGTTACAATATCTCTCGCAAAATACCTCAACCCTGCGCTGCCGTGGGCTCTGTATGGTCCTTGTAGGAAATATCTGTCAGAAATGTTTCGTTTTGCTTAGAGTTATAGATTACAATATTAAGATATTTTGACACAAAAACAATCTGATTTTTGTATTAATTTAGCGAACATCTATCTTGAAATAGATTATAATGCAAACTTTCTGGCGGGTAGGCATATAGGGGGCCTATACACGAGCACGTAGTTCTAGGTTTACATAAAACAACAGGAAATATTTCGGAATTAGAGGAAAGACTGCATAGCGTATTTCCGACGTACGAAGATCGAAACCTGTTTTAACTTTAAAACAATGGACTCATGATGAGATATTCTTTATTAAATGCATCATTTCAGTACCCATTGGAGCAAATCTCACACTTATTTAAAAATACCTCTCCGGGTGATATCTTTCCCACATAACATATTAATCATCATCTCATCATAATTATCATCATCCTTATCATGATGCTCATCATCTCATTATTGTAATATCAGCCGCAGCATTATCATCACAATCATATACTTTAATAGGTGCCTGATTGGCATAGGCTTAGGCTAATCTCTCTCTCTCTCTCTGTCTGTCTGTCTGTCTGTCTCTCTCTCTCTCTCTCTCTCTCTCTCTCTCTCTCTCTCTCTCACTCAAGGCCTATTGTACTTCAATCAATCTTGGCAAGCATGGCACGGCTACATAGCCAACTGTACTGGGTCTTGTCTTGGTTTTAGACAAAGACGATTAGCGGATAACCATCGATCAAGAGCAGCTGAAGCCTCTAGAATACGTTCAACCATAGCAGCGGCTGTGGCAGCAGGGTCATGAAGGTAAGGAATAAATGGAACCAAAGAAGAGCAGAGTCTACACTCTACAATCCCAGACGTCCTAGACAGCAAGTCTAAGAGGATGGTGTGATCAACAGTGTCAAAGCTGCACTAATGTCATAAAGGGAGAGTAGAATTATATAGCTACGGTCCACATCATGAAATATATCTGCTAGAAGACTCACCATAAGAGATTCTATCGAGTGAAATTGTCTAAATCAAGACTGAAGAGGAGGCATTAGAGAGTCAAGATCAAGGTATAGTGGACCAGTTTAACAGAGAAATATTTCTCATATGGGGATATTAACAGTCTGCCGTAGTTCCTGTCTGTGTCCGAACTTCGAAAACAATGTCTTAGAACGAGTAGGCATTGTAGCTTTTATGCTTCAACATTTCGCAATTATTCACGATCAAACTGGAATGTTCTGAGCGCTCAATTCATCGGACAAAATGCGCTTTCAGCTGAAATGACAACAGAATCAATGAAAAATTGCAAAAAACTGTAAAAATTTTAAAACAAATGTGCATTGTTAACCAATTCCGCGTCACAATATACCCTTAGAAAGGCGGTTCAGAGGTGAATCGAATGACATACTATGGGTTGAAATATCTCGAAGCATAAAAAGTTATTAGTGTTTAACCGTTTTCAGACTTAGCGACATGTCGCGAACCAGAGGAAATGGTAAAAAGTTAATAACTTCTACCAGTATGGGCATATTCTGAAAATTAATACATCGTTTTATTCAGTATTAAGAGCTCTATCCAACGATACATTGAATGACATTTAATTAGTTTTGAATTAAAATAGTTTACAACAAAACCTGCAATTTTCTCAAAAAATGCTATTTTTTGTCACTTTGGCCCTCTGGTGGGGCGGAAGACATTAATATTTTTAAAAACGTTTTCGACATTTTTGACCCCATACCATTAGGCAACTTTTGGTTGCTATTACTTTTTGAATTTCTAATTTTCGCTTTTTTTCACTCCACCCTAAAGTGTAGCATAACATTTTGTAATGCATTGTTCATTTATTTCGTAATGTTGTTCTGTAGAAAACAATTGATTTATAACATTTATTTTACATATAATTTTCTTTCTTCCTGCCATACCCATATGGGATATTATGGGCTCTATTGTCTTGTCTTCAACCATCCTAGATCCGAGGGTTGGTCGCTCCATTGACAAGTCTTCTCCACCTTTTTCTATCTTCCGTCTTTGTCAACAATCGATGAAAAGGCATATGGGCTCTATAATACGGGTCCTATATGGAAACTTTGGTCCTATATGGACCCTGCGTGGGCGTTCTTTAAATGTTACTACTGTTGGACATTGTTGTAAATTATTCACTTTCATTTATCTACGTTGATCCCTGCTGAAATAGTTAATGTTGACTTCACGATTTCATATCTGTGTGAATAGTTGGTAGTAGGCCTAAATGCAGCAAAGCACGCTCTTGCCATCTAACAAGTGACTGACATTTGCGCAACTTCTTGTGCAGTTGATTGCTAGAATTACGTGCTGGATTACGTTAGCCTAAATCAAATGCTAAGTCTGATCAATACTTAACACAAGCACTAAACCAGCTTTTCCATCCTCACTTAGGTATCATCTGCAACATTTGTCATAGTGCAATGCATATTTCCTACTACGAGGGTCCTTGCAACTGTTCGCGTTTGCAGAAAAATGCACGGAATATATGTCGCTCGTGTAACTGAAGCCCGAGCTTTCGCGTCAACCTGAAGCGTTACAAAAGCTCTAGATGTTTTCTATTTGGCGCTATCGTTCTTCCTATGATTTATTCAATTTAGGAGAGGTAGCCATTTTTTGCGATGTGATGTGTGCACTGTGCACGGTTTCGTCACTAGTGACTCTTCCAGTTTTCTGTGCATTGTTTCTTAATGGTTAACTTTATGTTGCTAATGACGTTTAGTAGACTATCATAGAGTATAGCACAGAGAGAGTATCCGATAAGTTTGTTGTTGAAATAGCGCTACATAAATGTTCAATTAAAATTGCAATTGTCAGTCATGATTCATATTTCCAAGATAGTTATAGGCGCATTAAAATTGAGTCTGTTTGCATCTAGTTCTATTTATGTCAAAATTCTGAGTTACCGCCAACATTTTCCAATTAAAGATCCGCTTTTTAAATGGAAAATATGTCCTTTTTTATTTATATTGGCACGTTTAATACATCATGTACTGACGTTAATAATAATTCTTGAACTCTGAAATTTGATCATTTACTGTTTTAATTAGGCCTTCTATCGCCGAAGAACTATTAAAAGCTATTGGTCCTTTCAATTTGTTCTCAGTCGCCACCATATAAACAACTCGGAAAATTTTATTTCATTTTCGAAATCTGTGTAATTATAATAAGTAGGCGTTGTGATACGTGACTGCTGACCACGCCAGCAATGAAATACTACTAAACAAACAGAAGAAACGACAGAGTAAAAGATAGCGAATGAAAAGCTTAATAATATTCGATTACAAAGCGGATAATGAAATAAATGCGATAACAGAATGTGCATGTGATAACACTACAAATGTGACTAAACAAAGTTGATCAGAAAAAGAGACGAAATATATACGCTTAACCTTTTGGAGGTGAGGTGGGGTATAACGCTATAACGTTACAATGCTTCACCTCACTTCAAAAGGGTTAATCGCGAACTACAGTTACTATAGGCCTATAGTCTAATAGACGATCCAGAACCATTATGAAGTAAGCAACGACTAACAAAGATAAAACAAGCAAGAAGCACTAAGATAATGACATTGGTTACGCCAAGCGAGTATCATGGGTCGCTCATATAAGTGAGGATTCAACGGGAGGGGGATGTGCCGAAGTGGTGAGAGCAAAAGTCCAATCGGGAGGAATGAATACGACTAGCGATAGCGAAGCTGTATGTGTATCATCCCAGCTTTCGGCGGATGACAGGAGTAACCGCTGGCTCGTTCCGGATCGTCCGCCTCAGAGCGACACAGAAAACACAGGGTCAGCATTTTTGAAATAATACATTATACATGTAGCTGCGAAAACCAGGATTCTGCCGTCGCGTAATAAGTTGTTTTCAAAATTTGATTCATTGTCAGCAACAAGCAGTCGACCGCTTGATTCGTCTAAGCAGATACAGCGTGAGTTTCGCAGACGTCCTGTTTCTTGAGAGACGAGTTCCTGAATGTAATCAAGGTTTGCGTTGAGGAGCAACACTCTGGCGTTTTTTGTGTCGTTCACAATGATGTATCCATTTCCATCAACAATCAGTTGCATTGGACCATCCATCCTGCGTTCCGTGGATCCTTTCTTTCCACCGAAGGACAAACGAATATCACCTTCATCGTCCACTACGCAAACTCTGTGTAACGTATCCTTGTGAGAGCGAGATCCGTGACTGACCAAGAAACGATCGCTGCAGAGCTTAATGGTGTTACGCACCCGTCCCCAGCCGGAGGCCTTACCTCCATCCTGTCCGAAGGGTCGGGGGTTCCATGTTGTTTAGGACTAAAGAAGGAGGAATAACAGGAGTTGATTCAGCGCCATATAGACTGGGAGGAAGATTACTGTGCTCTCAGATCTGTACAAACAAGCATCGGTTTATTATGTAATCTCTCTCTGCGACAAAGGGTGCTAGTTGGCGCCATGACTTCTTGATGAGTATGTAACTCAAGCGGAAGTTCGGCTTCTCCGAGGCTCAAAGACGCACCAAGTGACACATGACACATGACACCAAGTACCACAGGGTACGTGATAACCTTGGTCAAAATCAGGATCGTTCTGTACCACAACAAACCTACTTACTACAGGAGGTTCAATGACTTCAATCCCAAAACTCTCCAAAGTCAATTCCTGGCGCATCATGAATTCGTCCTGTCGTCCAATCACTGTATCTATTCTAGTCCTCAGGTCTGTCTGACTTCCAGACATGGTAGGCGTATCAAGCCTTTCTCTGACCTCAGACTGGCTTTCTGTCAACGTCTCAAATCTATCTCTCATTTCATTCCGACTTGCTCTCATGTCAGTCTGACTCTGTACAATCGTCCCCAAACGTTCAAAATCATATCGATGGCCGAATTAGGCCTGCCTAAACTAGAAATAGCCCTAACTATCGCCTCACCTTCCCTACTCCTGATTTCCTCTTCTTCACCCATTCAATTCAATCCAATTCCATTCAATTCAACACTTTTATTGACACCAAGTACCAAATTTTTCACAAAAACAAATCTAGCAGTACATAATCACTTCAGTCCGATCATCAATTATAAAATATGCAGCAAAGTTGTCTACCATAAGACAATCGGTGGCCTAGTGTCAAAAGGTTATCCCTAAAGGAGCACTAATGCTCCGCTGCCAGGTAGCCCCATTTTCCTTAATTTTCTAAGTAGGCCTGTACATAGAACAGATGATCAGTAGCAGCCATAGTGTCTTCAGTGGTTTTCTACATCCATTATAGTTTATTTATTCCAGTTCAATAAGATACTGTTTAGTGTTTAAGTTTCATTTTAAATATTGCTAAAGTTGTCACATTAGTCAAAGGAATCGGCAGCGAGTTCCATACACAGGGTCCACGATAAGAAATTGAAAACTGTCGAGTTTTGGCTCGTGCATAAACTTATGGTACTTATTATAAGATCTGGTGTAGTAGCAATGTACATCTGAATTAACTTAGAAGTTATTGCAAACGTTTCTGGCAATAGTTTATTTTTAAATCTATACATACAGTAAATACCCGAGTCTACATCTTATATGTTTAGCAACGACATTATTCTGAGTTTCTTAAAGTATGTATCTAATCAAAGGTTCATACATTATTCTGATTAAGATTAGGCAGATTAATTACTACTTTTATTAAAGCAGAAAGCAATTAAATACAAAATATGCAATCACATGTCTACAGCTAAACAAAGTTACAAAGTCATGCGAACATGTTACTATATGAAAAGTACAGAAAGTAGGACGGAATAAAGGCAGGCATCTTACTCTTAACCCCAGTGGCAGTATACCGGCCTTACCATTGTGCGAACCGTGCAATTGCACAGGGCCCGCAAATTAGGGAGCCCGAAAATTTCAGAAAATTAACATGCCACCCTTGTAGGCCTATTAATATGCTTTCAATTAAATCTTCTTTTCATGAAAAAATAAAAATAAAAGTCAAATGGTAGAAACTTAATTTTCTGCGACATTTTATGTGACAATTTCGGGCCCCATATTAGTGGGGAGGCCCGAAAATCGCACAGTAAAACCTGTGATATTTTCGGGCCCCCTATTGTGGGGGACCGAAAGTGTCACAGAAAATTGCCATGAACAAGATTATTAAAATTGACATGAACAAGAATAATAATGTTGTGGTTTCAATTTAATCTTCTCTTTTGTCAAATAAAGTCAAATGGTACCAAGTTGAAACCATTTGACTTCTATTTGACTGACATAATAATATTATGTCAAAAATAGAAGTCAAATAATATATTATAATGTTGTCGCAAGAGATAACATTGGGTGCAGAAATGGTAATTATTTCTGCACCCAGAAATTGTTCTACTTTGCTATACCTTGCTTAAATTTTAAGTGAGAAATTTTTGCATTTTGAATACTTGTAACTTGTGTCCGCGAGCTATGCTCAGAAAAAGTGATTGTCTCTGGTCCAAAAGTTTCAAAACCACTGTTGTACGCCACAGCACGCGATTGTGTACGGTAGGCCCTACCTTTGTTAATTATTTTATATTATTTCTTTTAGATTTTAGAGGATTTTATTTTTAGAGTTTATTATTTGTCACACACACCACATATAGGCTATATATATATATAATGATTAGCAATGAAAAAATTTGACTTGTGTCATGGGGCCCGTGCAGTTCGCTCTGCACAGGGCCCGCAATATGCTAGGGCCGGCACTGCCAGTGGGGTTCTATACAAGGATTACGTGGTTCTGTAAACATGTCAGACATAACAGCTTCTGTCGCAGTAATCATTTCACTATATTCCGAGTTGTCGAGCTATTTTTCGGAAACAGGTTAAACAAGAAACAAAACATAAATCGAAAAACAGTTCAGATACTCCAGCGATCAATTCCTTCAAACATTATTCTGATTAAGATTAGGCAGATTAATAATATTAGCCTACTACTTTTATTAAAGCAGAAAGCAGAAAGTACAGAAAGTAGGACGGAATCATTTATTATGTAATCTGTCACCACCACCACCACCACCACCGCTATTTCTGACGAATCTCACGGCAGTGTAGAGCGGGTAACAGCTTTAGCGCCTGCACGTCAACGAACGGAGCATGAGCACACACATAACCATAGACCCCTTAAATTGCAATGAAATTTAGTAAAAATTAGAGAAAAATGGCCAGAGCTCAGGTCCTAAGTTATCAACGAATATAAGAAATTAAAATAACTTTGGATCGCCTTACATTTAATAGCCTTGTTTCTTATCCCAGGTATCCCTTATCAAGAAGAGAAACACAAGAAAGAATAAGCTGATGTCAAAAATTATTGGCTGAGATCTTGCCATTTTCTCTGATTTTTTTCTAGATTTCATTTTTTTTACTTTAAAATGATCTTGAGTGATCCAGAATTTAGTGTCAATATTTCCCCCCAATTCACCTCTCGTCGAGACAAACAGAACAAACAAAGTTCATGCAAGTCGGACTCTTCGTTCATTTGTTGTGATAAAAAGTGTAAATTGAGAATGGACCCAAGTTCCAAGTCCCGAGGCTGAGCGCCTACAGTCCTGTAATTTAAGGGGTCTATGCCTAGGATGTACGATCACAAATGACGCAAAGTGCCATGTAGAAATAAAGAGAAAACTAGCTTATGGGAAAAGATGCCTTCTATAAAAGAAAGGAATTAATTAGAGGAATTCAAGCCAAATAAGAATCTGAAGAAACGAATTATCAAGTCTATGATATGGAATGTGGTAAACATGAACAATGATGAAGATTGGAGATGGACAGAGTCAGATGGATGGAACGCAGGACAAATGAAAAGATACTACAATGGTGGACGAAAAAAGATCTCTCATACTCGCTGGCTCCTCAGGTTGATCATTCTTTTATCAATTTCCTCAGGTTAACTTTAAGAATGGCTCTCAGAGTATGTTAATTGTTGGTCGTCGATCAGGAGTTAGATAAAATTGTTCTATTTTAAGTAAGGAAGTAACATGAAAAGTGTGAACATTTAATAACCTGTATAGAAGCTTTATAGAAGGCATCTTTTCCCATAGCTATTTTTCTCTTTATTTCTACTACCCGGTATCTAGATTTTACTATCTGGTAATAGGTTACCCTAATATAGCGGGATACTTATCCCTTCAGGGCCCTTGTTACCCTTTCGACGAAAACTATAATTGTAAATGATTGTTCGAACAGGTTAACAATAAACGATTGATTGATTGATTGATTGAAATACAGTCTCTATGATAGAGCATCGTCATACGAACTAAATTTAAATTTTATCGGAATCGTAGACTTCAATTGCTGAACTGTCTCCGTGCTAAAGATGGGCCTATATAGCCTTTTTGTCAAGAATCTTCATTCCGCGAATCCACTTGAACTTAGTTCATTCTAAAAATTGCAATCAGTGGAAGATTTCAGAAATAATTATAGGCAGGTTCGAGTAACTGAAACTCAAGGAGTATATAATGAATTTTGAAAGAGCCAGAACGCGCATAGAGATGAAGCTGTCTGTAAAATGTAAGACCTGTATGAACTCTATGTACTGTAGCATCATATGTAAGCATGCATGTATGTATATATGTATGTATGTAATGTATGTATGTATGTATGTATATATATATGTATGTATGTGTATGTATGCATGTGCCGTAACTTGTAGGCAACGATCGCTGATCCAGTATGGGCATGTGAACAAGGTTGTAATTTTTTCAGTGCATCACACAACAATATTACCATTATGCAACCAGTAAAATTTCAGGTTCAAAGAGTACTATGCTAACAATAAAGCACCAAAGTTCTTATATTAGAGCAGCATCACGCATAGTTGCCATTAGGCTGATTATTATTAATGTCTAACTTCTATCGTACCAATGTCTAATGCAAAAGGCCTCTACCGATCGCGAGCCAAAGCCATGTGATAAACTGCGAATTATAATCAGGCACGTAGCGAGACTTACATTCAAGAGGAGGCAACTTCACAGACCATTGGCAACATCCTGAGTCATTGGGTCATTAGTAAGTGGAAGTTCCAGTATATAAAAAGCAAGAGGAGGCAACTGCCTCCTCGTGCCTCAATGTAGCTGCGCCTATGATTATAATTGCTCTTCAAAAGCCTTAGTGCTGAGTGGAAACTACCGATAGCTTTGAAAAGTGTCTCCTTGGAAAAGAAAATTTATAACCTCAAAAATCAGAACTACTGTTCGCAGCCATTTATTTGATTCATCAAATGAATAACCTATAATTGGTAATTAATTAATTAATTAAGACACAGGAATTTTTATGTAAAAATCTACCAACTAGGCCTACAACTCTAAAAGAAATCAGATCTTTGGAATTAACTTTTTAGATCTAAATAAGTAGAATATAGCAGAAAATGCGTGTAATAAGAAGGAACGACTATATTTTTCGTAGACACGTTACCTTTATTTGGCATTTCCTCATTCTGCGGGAGTTCGTTAATTATACATTTGTCTAAACGAAAGGAGGAAAATTCATTAACAGCATCATTCTTAAGATTTAATCTACATTTGGGACCCATTTGGGATCCATATATTCTTATATGAGACGCTTTATAGTCCATATGTAACCCACCATTAGGGCGTGAGATTAAAATGTGCTTGCTTGCAGTAGCAGTGCAGTCAAGCAGTTAAACTAGGCCTACATCTGTTCTACTTACGGAATGCAAGTAGGCCTACACTTATCGAAAGTTGTTGCCTACAGTTTACATATAAAAGCTTCATTGTAACAAAAGCATAAGCAATTAAAATGAGTGCAACTGTGGAAAGAAGCTAATAAAGAATAAAAGAAAAATTAGTTTATAGGCCTAATTCGGTTGCATGCTAATTTAGACGATGACGCTTTGATATCATTTTAAATAGAAACCATTTGTCTAGTAGCACTGCAGCAGCTGTTAAGGAGCCCTTTGTTTTACTCATCTACTCAGCCCCACTTATAATTCCACAGGCTCTTCACTCCAAGTGATATAGTATTGTCTCTACTATAATTCCTACCCTATTCCATCCAATCCTATGCCTTCCAAGCGTTCTCGTTCTCAACAAAACCCACCTGAGCAGCTGATCAAGCGGAGGTCCAAGTTCGACTTCTCTCTGGTTTCTCTGGCAGCCTAACTTGGACCTCCGTTACACATCGATTTCTGGACAATCCCTCTGATACGACGCAGTGCTCGTGAATAAACTCTACGATTAGTTTTCGAGTAGCGCCCTATAAATTTGGAGTTTAAGATTTTGTTCCTTGCCCGTCTCTCTAAATGTTAGTTCCCAGAAGGCTTTGAAGACTGGTGTGCCGGTTTGTGCTCCTAGTAGGCCTATATACGAGGTCTAGTTAGCAGTAAGAGTTCGGACAGCATTTAATTTGAAGTTTCCAAGGGTTACATAGTCTAATTGAATTGGCCAATCAAGTAAAACGATCAAGAGTTTAAAGACGTATTAATACTAATTAATAAAACTAGTATTGTCATAGGAATGTTTTTTCACCATGGGCCTATCATATTCTAACACGTACTGTTCTTCTAACGGAAAATAGTGTAAGAAAGAAGAGTAGGCCTACGGTAGTTTCTTTAGGACAACCTCCTCCGTAGAAACGTGCTTAAAAAATGCAAGAAGGCTGGTAAGAACGGGAACGAATTTCTCTCGTTAAAGTCTGAAGTCACTTACCAATACTCAGTTGCCCTTCGTTTTTCTCACGCTGTTTGAGTAACTGTTCCTCTTGCAGTAAGAGTTCTTTATTGTAGAAACCTTCTTTGTTGGCAGTTCTATGTCGAGATTCCACTTCTAGAAATATATTTATTTAAATAAATAGAAAACATTGTCGCTTGTTATATTTAAAAAAATCCATGCGCACAAAAGCTATCAAGTTTATCTAAAATTCCCGATTCCTCCTCTTCCATTCTCTCTCACCGCTACAATTCTAAACACCATTAACCGTAGCCGTCAGTCTCCTAACAGTCTTCCAACCTGTCTTCTGCCTACGAAGTTTGCTTTGATGGAAATAAGCTAGTTTCCACGACTTAGCTTTCCTCCCCTACCTATAACTGTTCGTGGGCGTAGTTAGAAAAACATTTCAGAGGGTTTTAAGGCATCTCTATTTGGAAATGGTAGTAAAAGTTCAGGTTTTGTATTTTGCATGTAAAGGCATATAAATTTTTCTCTGAAAACTTATTTTGGGGGGGGTTTGAACCTCTGAAACCCCAAAATACGCCCATGCCACTGTTAGCTGGTTTCTAATAACAAACTGTGGTTGCCAATGGCGCAGTACTTGCCCAAGAAGAGGTGAAATTAATATATTAGAAATTTTATCGAAAAGACCATCGTGCAACACATTCGGTATCGCGTTGGGACTAAAATTCGACATTTGCAAGTTCGAGGCTGGATAAGTTGTTTGCGCACAGTGTTCCTAGGATTCATATTATATACCGGTACTAACTTCGCGCGTAGTTGGTGCAGCAAAATAGATAAATAGCTATATAAATAAATGAAGACAGGAACTGCCCACACGGCATGCAGATAGCGAGAATATAATATTATGAACTTTTAAAACATAAATTGCTATCAACTGGGTAATTTCATGTATAAATTTGTCAATAACTTGCTGCCTGAATCATTTTCAAACTATTTTACTAAGATAGTAGAGATGCATGGTCATTATTATACAAGGTCTTCTTCTATTGGTTTATGTGTCATATATAAATATGCGCACGCTAATTGCCGTCGATTTTCTAATTGTTGTAATGGTCCAAGAATTTGGAATGCAGTACCGATGAGTATTCGGAATGCACACACATACACCCAATTTAAGAAGCTGTGGAGTGGTTACTTGAAGGACTGTTGAAAGATGTATCATACTTCATTTTACACTGTTTCGTTGAATTTTGTACATATGATCTTCTTAGAAAATTGCAATGTTATTATTTAGTCAAGAGCATTATTGAGTTGATGAACCTTTCTTTCTTTTCAACTGACTAACCAGCCATAATTGAACAATTATAGTTAAAAAGGGTGACCTTAATTAAGCGAGGCTTGTGCCTCTTTTGGATCTTCCCTGTTCCCTAGCCAATGCACCGATATGCATTAGTCAAGTTATAATTGTTGTTAATTGTTATATGCATTGTGCTTCTGGAAATAAAAAAGTTTGTCAGACTTTGGTGATGACGAAAAGGCATCGTGATGACGATGAGTGTGATGATAAGCTTAAATTGATGATTATGATCATAAGGGTTAGACTAAGTGAAGTTTGCCTATTCGGAATGTGTTTAGGTGGATTTTCACACTGCCCCCGAAACTACTCATCCACTGATCACTGCAATAGTGTATATGTAGCCTATGTATTATGTATTATGTGTATACGATAATGTGTGCAAGCGTCGGTACGGGTAAAACAGGGTATATCCGTACCCGTGATGACCCTACCGGTACCCGACCCGTGAAATGCATACCCGACCCGTACCCGATCCGCGGGTACCGGGCGGGTACGGGTAAACCCGCGGGTGGGTACACCCGCAGCCCCCTACTCTACAGCAGCGATTCTGCTCGCTATAGATTACTCGCAGAACGCGATAGTAGTAGTAGAAGAAGTAGTAATGATTGTGGTGGTAGTAGTAGTAGTAGTAGTAGTAGTAGTAGTAGTAGTAGTAGTAGTAGTAGTAGTAGTAGTTGTTGTACTAATAAACCTACCTTTAGGAACTTCATAACCTTCTTTGTCGATTGTTTCCAGTATGTGATGATCTATTTTCTTGAGTGCTCGTCGAATAACCAGAAACGCCGACGGATGATCACTTGACAGCAAGTTGTCAAGAACTGCTCGACATTTCTCTTTGGCTGTGTATTTATGTGCAGTGATCTTCATCCAAACGTCGATTGAAAGAACGTTTTCCTGCTTCAGATAGTCACCCAACAGATCTGGGTCAACGTCGGAAATGAATTGAACATAGAGTTTTTTAATTCGGCGTTTCATTTCATCGTTCGTCATATGTCCTGAAAATTAACAAACTTTAAAGTCCCTTAACAACGGTCTGTGCGACAAGGCAGTCCATAGTTATCTAACATATTTTTATTTATTGATTGCTATTGTAATTTTTAATTTTCATTTATACATCGTCTCTTCAGGAAAACTCGTCAGCATAAGCGTAGCTACATTGAGGCACGAGGAGGCAGTTGCCTCCTCTTGCTTTTTTATATAGGCTACTGGAACTTCGATTGACTAATGACCAGGATTTTGCCAATGGTCTGTGAAGTTGCCTCCTCTTGAATTTAAGTCTCGCTACGTGCCTACTCGTCAGAGGTGCTCCAGACCTGACAATGCAGTATGTAGACCTGGTATTCAACTGCTGTAGAAATAAAAGCACAGAGGGAAGACGATAAATAATAAAAATAAAGACGGTTCAGTGCACAGAGGTCAACGACGCAGCTCTGACTGAGGATGAACGTCAACGTCATAAAATGTTATTGAAAGACTATGTACCAATTAATTGCTTGTACGAACTTGACAATAAATAAAATCATCTAAACAAGGGAAAACTACTTATGAACGAGAGAAAGGAAAATGAAAAATTATCACATGTATGGTCACGAGCTCAAATCCGGCGACACCATGATTGGTGATTTAGTTATGGACGAACTCAAAGTGATTGGACTCCCCATGGACGCACCAACATTTTGATAGCGACGCTGCGAGCATTACACAAGTGACATTGTCTCCAACGCCATGACAGAGTGTCTTGGTGCCACGCTGCGGTCGCATGTGACTAACAAGCGGTATGTAGATGACCTTTATGTTGTTAACGAATACTGGGAAAAGAGGGACACCTCGTTGAATGTGGCCCTTAGGTTGCATACTGACCAAAAATATGCCGCAACCAGACAGTACGCGGATGAAAAGACGTACGCCGCAAAGCAGTACGCAGGCGAGAAAGATACTGTCGTTAGAAGCGCGCACGTGCTCAAAGCCGGCGACACCGCGACGGGCAATTTGGATATGGGTAATAAAAGAGTAACTGGGCTCCCGGAGATTTAACACCATCAAGTCCATCGAATTGTCTCTCTCGTTAAGAGGTAGGCCTATATGTAGATAACAAAGATGCTGCCGCCAGGTAGAAGCGGTTGACTTGGACGCAATTTTCGAAGATACCACTTCATATGTTCTGATTCGCTAAGCGTCTCTGGTCACCATAACAACGTTCCAAAAATAGCTGATCAGGTGTTATATCGGTTGATCAACATCTAACGTGTCGATTCAATATTTCAACGTTTTATTGCGCCGTTCTTTCTAAATAAACATCGCTATTAATTATCTAACTTATTCTATCCTATATTAATTAATCAGTTTAACTAGATAGTGACTAACTTTATTCCGCTAGAATGCATACATACATGCATGCATACATACATAGGCCTACATACAAACATGCATACATAAATTCGTGCACACATACCTGCATTCGACGTCTCTAGTTCTTTCCTGAGTTTCTCAGCCATGGTTTCTAATGCCTTCACTGTCGCTTTATACATGCTCAATTGTTCAACAAATTTGGCACTTGTGGTTTGAAGTGAATTGTTGGCTGTTTTCTCTCCATCAAGTGCCTGCTTTAGTTTGTCGTTGTTATCCTGAAGTTCCTTGCTTTCTGTTTTATTGACCGCCATATCTTGCTCCAGCTTCCGTATGTGTGCTTCATAATCAGTTTTCTCTTTGTCATTTCTGGTTTGAAGTGAATTGTTGGCTGTTTTCTCTGTATCGAGTTCCTGCTTTAGTTTTTCGTTGTTATCCTGAAGTTTCTTGCTTGCTGTTCTAGTGACCTCCATCTCTTGCTCCAGCTTCCGTATGTGTGCTTCATAATCAGTTTTCTCTACGTCATTTTTGGTTTGAAGTGAATTGTTGGCTGTTTTCTCTGCATCAAGTTCCTGCTTTAGTTTGTTGTTGTTATCCTGAAGTTCCGTGCTTGCTGTTTTATTGACCTCCATCTCTTGCTCCAGCTTCCGTATGTGTGCTTCATAATCAGTTTTTTCTACGTCATTTCTGGTTTGAAATGAATTGTTGGTTGTTTTCTCTGCATCAAGTTCCTGCTTTAGTTTGTCGTTGTTATCCTGAAGTTCCTTGCTTTCTGTTTTATTGACCTCCATCTCTTGCTCCAGCTTCCGTATGTGTGCTTCATAATTAGCTTTCTCTTTGTCAATGGACTGTGGTGGACACGGTGGCCGCCTCATACATCTCGGAGACAGCGGCCGCTGCTGGTGGGGCGGCAGAGATTGCCGCCACAAGGAAGCACGTCAGGTACTCAGAGCTGGAGAAGAGATATACCTTTGTGCCTGTCGCCGTAGAAACATTCGGTCCCCTCAACAGCGAGGGCCTCGACTTCTTATCGGAGACCGGACGCCGACTGTCGAATACTACTGGCGACACTCGCGAAACAAGCTTTCTTTTTCAAGGCCTTTCAGTGATGATCCAACGCTTCAACGCAGTGGCTTTTCAGGGCACCATGTCAAGGCTGCCAGGATCCGACGAGCGGCGAATCCTGAACAGATGATAACTGATGTCTCGTACATAATAATAATAATAATAATAACAATAATAATAATAATAATAATAATAATAATAATAATAATAATAATAATAATAATAATAATAATAATAATAATAATAATAATAATAATAATAATAATAATAAATAATAAATAATAAATAATAAATAATAAATAATAATAATAATAATAATAATAATAATAATAATAATAATATCTTTCTTTAATTAAGCGCCTGACAAACGCACTGCGCTGTACATTTACATGTTAGGACAATTAAACAATTCACGAGAACACAAATGACAGAAGACATAAATCTTAACTACTAACAGAACAGACAGCCTGAAATGGCGGTAGATCTGGTGCAATAGGTACCTTCAGTGAGGTGTATGGCAAACCAAAACATAATAGATATGATACTAATAAAAGGACATCCGTCAAACAACTTTTACCGGAAAAATTCCTATCATTACAATTGTAACCAATAACGATATAGTATTATTTAGTATGTTCATTGTCCCTTTTGCCCGCATAGCTACTAAGCAGAATCACGCCTTCTCAGTGGTTGGCCCCTCGCTCTGGAAGGGGCTCCCTTTGGCGCTGCATTTGCTTCCCAGAATCCACTCTGAATCTTTCTATTCTTGCCTCACAACTGTCTAGTTCTTTTCAGCCGTGCTGGGGGTCAGGAGCGCTAATGAATAGTAACCCAGAAGGGGCGCTATATAAATCTTCGTAATGAATGAATGAATGAATAATAGTACAAATTGGTCGTGTTCTATTATATAGGCCTACAAAGTTTCAGCCCTCTTCAGTAACCTATGTTATCTTAAATTATGTATACCAAGACAGAGTACAAAATGGTCGACGTACATTTATGGGTCCAAGACAGGTCCGCCGGCTACCTATCCAGAAAACCCCCCATGGGGTGACGTGGGGTAGGGTTTCCAATGCTCGTTCAGCGGAGTTGGGTGTTCTCCCATCCCCGTCTTGTTGATTGTTGGGCTTTTTATTTTCATCATTATGCTCGTGGTCTACATGCAGAAAAGTTCGATGAGTTGCAATATTATACAGTGGTTTACGATACTGTATAATGTTTTTAGATTTTATTTGCACTAAAACAATTTTCGATGTTGTTGAGCTCAAGTCGTTGCCTTTGCCTTTTTCTTATCCTGCTGTTGGCTACGTAAGGACTGTCGTTTGGTTGCTAACTGTCTCTTCCCTTGCTTAATGGTGCAAGAGCCGCCAGAGGTAGCCGGGTCTCTCCCTTGTTTGTGATACAAGGACCAACAGATATAGCCAGGTCTTCCTTGTTTGTGGCACACGGACCAACAGAGATGGCCGGATCTTCCTTGTTTGTGGAACAAGGACTAACAGAGATAGCCGGGTCTTCCTTGTTTGTGATATCCATACCAGTTAGGTAACCAGACCAAGGGCAGCATAATCAAGACATATGAAGTTCGGGTAATTGTGTTTCTAAAGAAGCTACGGCAGTAACTGTTGCATTGCTAGATGAAACTGATGATCTTTAAAACGGTACAACTATAATTGTATACATACACCTGCACTGGTCACAGGTGCAATGCTCAAATAGTATTAGGTATCCATTGCTGAAACTGGTTTTGCGTGAATTAATCGAATGATCTGGCCTACTCCAGATTAAATGGGATCCATTGGGCACTGGAGCAAATCGTTCTGCTTCCAAAAATAACAGTGTGTCATTACATGTACACTCAAATATTAAATAACTCATTCAGGACAATTTTTACAGAGCATTTTCAAAATATCTGGTTCAGAGACGTTCACAGCTAAGTCTGGATTAAACAGAAGTCTTAATATCCACACAAAGCGCATTGAAAAGCTTTGAAGGAAAGATAAGGTGGAGAGATGAGGAGTATGCTGGAGAAGCACTATAAATGAAGACAGCAACACTTGGACAAAATACACGGAAAGCAATAAATAATGATAAGTGACCGAACAAGTGGGAATCAGTCATTCTCACCTATCACCATAAAATTGTTGGCATCAGGAACTGATGGTGATCATGCTACCGATGATGATGATTCCTTAAAGCTAGAATGTATCGGCAATATTCAATATTCAATTAAATAGTGGAAAACGGAACTATTACAGAGCTCACGGGTTACTAGTGTGAGACGATGTAGAAAAGCAGAAATACTATTCTTTTATAATCGTCGCAATATTCTGATACACTTTATGTCCTCTGTATAGTTATGCTGATGAAGAAATTTGATTCAGAAAATCCTCATAAAGAGATGACACTCAAGATAACAGACTTCGATGAGGTTAAAGAATTCGATCAAACGAAAACAATGTCGTGCAGAGGAACAGGCGCATACATGGCACCAGAAGTTCTGACAACAGAAAGGTTTTCCAAGGCCAGCGAAGTTTGGAGGTAATTGTGATTTGTGAAATTTATCGTTAACCATACTCAAGTAATTTTTCCAAAATCAAGTTTTATAATTAATTTACAAGCTAATTTACAAGAATAAATTTGTCCAAAAAAGTTGACAACAGTAGTAGGGGTTATAATGATAGCCTTTAAAGTTTTTAAAACATTCATTTTGGTTATGAATGCTGAGGTTAAAGTCTAGTGTTTTATTTACTTGCAGTCTTAAATCGATATGTTGTAACTTATATGTAGACGTATAGGCCTGTAACTGTCCTCATGTGAGAGTTTAATATTTACGTAGTTAAATACTTTGCATTCAAGTAATGTATTTCTCTGTTCAGCAAAGAAGTATGCGAATACTTTACCAAGATCAGCGTCATAAATTATATTGAAGCAATGACGAGAATATGACGCTATTCCTACATATGCCGTATGGGCCCACAAGAGCATGGTAGCTCATTGTGTAAGAACTAAGAATTCCTTGCCGTGGTATCAGCCATCAGTTCCATCCTATGCTTTGACCTTTCTGTCAAATATTACAAAGCGCGCAGTAGCCCTCAGGGTCAATGCCACTGTTCAAATGTTAAACTAGCATTTAACATTTTATTGGTCTCAGATATATACATGTAGCATTAGCAAGTTTATCACTTCATATTTATATAATTTTATCCAACTTTGAGCCCAAATAGTTTTCTACATGTAGGGCATTCGAAGTCTATATCTGGATAATTGCAGGGAGACAGTCCATTGGATTACTTGATTTTCAATATTATTTTTACAGTTATATTGTAACTTTTCCTTTAAATTTACGAAGCTCATGGGCTCTTTTATACCTCTGCTGAGGTAACTTTTATTTTTCTCTTTTATGTTTTTGTGTCGTTTTGCTTGGCAGCTCAGTATATTTTGCATATTTCATTTTCCATGACAATAATCTCTCTCCGGTCGCCTTCTCTCCATGGAACTAGTTGCCTACACTGCAGCATAGTTTTTTTTATTTAAGTCCAAAGATCCAGACTAACATTTATACTGCAACTTCTTCTTTTGATGAAGTTGAAACAAATGCCGGAACAGTCAGGCTCGTGAATAAGCTGGTGCCTATGCTTAGCTCTATGTAGCGCATCAGAAATGTCAAGATTTTGATTATGATTTAGTCCTGAACATCAGCCAACTGAAACTACATACCTTTCGTTGTGAACGTTCCTTACGTTTACTTGCTTTTTATGAAAGTTGGTTTGAGCCAATCGTTTGCTTACTTTGTCAACTTTCTCTATTAACATAAATGAACCTCAGTGCAGTCACAGTATAAATAATTATAATTATTTATACTGTGGTGCAGTGGCAAACGTGGGGGACGTGCTTTCCCTTTCAAGTCATGTCTTTCATATATTGCTCTTTAGCATTAAGACGCGGGTTAGGGCCTACTCTGCCGAACTAGGGCACAGTTTGGCGCCTTACGTTCTGCCTTTGCTATAGTTTGGCGCCCATAAGTTCTTCCTTGGCCGGCCGTTAACTGGCGGCAATTATCGATCGATTTAAGCCTATATGTGACCCAAGGGATCGAAATGAGTCGCATGTCGGAAATTTTAGAATATGAGTATTTTGCATATTCTTAAAGACCACATTTTTTGCTTTAAAATGACACCAAAAGTTTGGTTCTACCTTATTGTTTGACAAAGTTACGAATGATTATGTGTTTTATTGGTGAAAATATTTTTCATTTATTTTAATATATAATCCAAAAATAAAAGTATTCCTCTGTACAAAATTCGGAAAATACACATTAAAACAATGAATTTCATCAAATGTGAGAAATCCGAAATGTAAAAAAAAATTTGTTTCACCCATTTTCATTAAAATCTGAAAATAAGAAAAAGTGACATCTGATCATATTTTGCTGTTTTCCCAGGAATGTAAATTGCCGACATCCGACTCATTTTGATCCCTTGGGTCAAGAAAGCGCCGCCTGCATGCATCGCTTCAGTCCATGTCGAGCCGCCTTCAGTCGACTTTCAGCCATCCTGCAGTTGAGTTCTGTTTGCCGATAGACGCTTGTCCGCTGGGTAGAATCCAGCCTTATGGTTTTGGCGCGGAAAGGTGAATTCGGGACCGTGCTTAGTGAGGTTGAACGATTAAGTGACCGAGGAAGGTCAACCGCGTACTGATCGATAGTTAGGGGTTCGACGCCTACCGCACTGCACCTATTGAAGCAGAGGTTCGCGCTCTATCGTCCTCGATTGTCTGCCAACAGAATCTCTTGTGATTAAGGTTAGAAATACGGAGTAATGGTAGTTGCGTATTAATTCTATTCAAGCGCTAAATAATCTTTGCAGTTTAATTACTGTTAACTGCGCACAGCGTAAATAATTTCTTGTGGATGTTTCAAAGGTTAAATGTCAATGAAGATTATTTTATGGACATAGCCCAAACAACTGGCGCTACATAATAGTCTCATTGTTTACGCCTTAATTAATTACATGTCGAAATGGAGCAAGACTTGTCAATACGCGTCGAGTTTTAGATTCACTATTAAACAGTCAACTGGAACAGGCTGCCATTTTGAATACTTTAGTAAGTAAGATGCAAAGCCTGGAAACCAGATCACGGTTACTGGAAAGAGCAGTTGTGGGAAAGAAGCACACAGATACCCTGCGAGGCATTGGTCTGCCCACAGCAGAAGCCGCGGATATAGCGCCTGTCCATGATACTCTGGTAGAAAGTGATGTAGAAACTACAAATGCTTTTGTAGCGCCATCACATAAGAGTTTGCGCAGAAGTGCCAGACTACGTGGAAAAGACCTTAGTGTTTCTTTACCTATTACCGGTGAAACCGGGAGCATATTTGCTGACATGCCAACGGTTCGAACCCTGGATCAGAAGTCGAGTAAGAAAGCGATTTTCCCACAAACTCCCGACCAAAGCCCGCGTGAGGAGGGGCCGGTCGCCACACTACAAACACAGTATTTCGGGCCTACGAAGGAACACCCATTTGCAAAAATCTATTTTATTTGGTGAAAAAGTAAACTTTTAATTGTTGACGACTTAATTATTTGGTTTACCTCTGTGAAATACAGATAAGAGTAATATCCAAATTCTGTTAACGCTGAAATGCGCTTCACTAGACAGACTCCCAGGGATCTCTTTGAAACAAGTCACAACTTTTCCCGATTTTAAAAAAATTTCCTTTCGCTCGTATCCAATATGTTCTCCACGTTTTGCTTGTGTAACAAGTCGTCATGGGAACCTACAGGTCCCATTTATGTGCAACTACTGAATATATATATATAATTTATATAAATATATATGTATTCAGTAGCTAATAATATATATATATATATATATATATATATTATACATAGGCCAATTTTAAGTTTTCCAATTTGGAATAAGCTAGCCATCCAGCGGATATACTTATGCGTTCGCTGAAGAACGTGTTGTGATAATCCTAGCATTTCCGCGGTGCAATCAGTTTCTTTAACAAGGAAACATTTGCCTGAATTTAGTTTAGAATTTCGTTGCTTTAAAAATTCAACCCATTTAGGATCTGCACCTTTGTCTGGCATGCTTATAAGTATACCCCCAAGCCGCCGCCCATAGTCGCCGAGCCGCCGAATGTTTGTCCAAGCCGATCATCCGCCGAAAATTTGACGGCTTAGCCGAGAAACCGCCGACATTTTTTTAAGGCTAGCCGCAGAAAAAAATCAGCAAATTCAGCTAGAAGTTGTGATTATAAAGTTTTCCCGCTGGGTTAGTAGTTTGTAGTAGAGCCCTGCGCCGGCCGCGCCGCGCCGCCGACGCCGACATTTCTTGGGCGCCGCCGCCGCCGATTTTTGTGGATCGGCGCGCCGCCGCCGCCGCCGCCGACAATTTGTCGGCGCGCCGCCGATGCCACGCTGGTGTGTTTAATTGTTTGGTGAATTTGTCATGTTTGCATGATTTCACGATAAAATTGTTGCTTCAGTGGGTAGAAGTAGACACAGACAGACAGACAGACAGACAGACAGCCAGGGACAGCCAGACATACAGAGACAGAGAGACACAGGCATAGACGCAGACAGACAGACAAGCCGTATGAAGCCATTGGCCTGGGGACCGCCTCGGCGCACCTCCTGGTTGTATGCCGGGGCCCCTCAAGACCAGACACGCCCGGCATGGTGCGCTGCCCTAACGGGCCACGGGCCTGGCATGGGCGAGGTGGTTCTTTTCTTAACCCAAATAATGTACTTTCCCAAGTATTGCTGTTCTGTCTATGTTAAGGTATGTAAGTAGGGAAGGGCCGGAGGGGACAGACAGACAGACTCTCGACAGGCCACGGAGGATTGGCATGAACCTGAATTGACCCTGATTCTCCGAGTGAACAAAGTGTCCTCTCTCTCAGAGTTTAGACTACAGGTTTCAATGTGCAACATCCACTCACAAAACGCATACCCAGTGAATGAGTCATCCTCGATATGATATCCTATCTGATCATCAGGCAGGTTTATACATATACATACCCATCATCAAATTAGCACACACTCAGCCTGTCGTGCAGCTTATTCTCCAAGAGTTTGTAATATATATCAAATTTCTAGTCATCGAAACCCAAATCACACAGCGTTTTGGATAGGCATGAATTTGACCAAATTGCAAATCCCTACTACTGGATTTGCGATCTGCACATTAAACTGCTGTGGATTAAACTGCTATGAAACGAAGTCTGTTTGGTATTGCTGAAAGAAGTTTAGCAGATTGAAAATAATTAAAATTTACTTGTCATACACCATGGGAGGGGGTGGGCTTAAACTTTAGGGTAATGGCAACACTGTGGCACGAAGCTAAGAAGATCCGCATCGACGCGGGATCGTTTCCAGCTACCCTGCCGAAGGTCGACTCAGCCTTTCATTCGCCAGGTGGCGTTCGTAAAACGAGCAGTAGGACGTGATGGGCGCCTTGCATGGCTGCAAAACAGTTAAATTCGACTCATGTAATAACCTGTGGTCATTCTTTCATGCTATTAATTGTAATCATACTGCGCGGTGTGTCTGTTCGAAAGAATAAACCAAGATTATTATTATTATTATCATGTCGTTCTTGGAAATTGAACGTATTTCTAGTTTTTATATTACATTCAAAAAATATATGCATTCAAACTCAAATGCGACTCAAACTATATCCTAACTGTGAGTGACAGCTTATTCCTATCAGCACTGAAATAATTGAGCAATTTGTTCAGATGACAGCCTAAAATGCTACCATTAGCCTACACTGTGGAAATTAAAAATATTTTAAAAGTTCGGACGCCCATTTGGCCCCTCATAAACTTTCTGGATCCGTCACTGGCGCCAACCACGCCGCGCCGCGCCGCCGCCGCCGATTTTTGTTGGTCGGCGGCGCGCCGCCGCCGCCGACCAAAAATGACCGGCGCGCCGCCGCCGACACTATGAAGTCGGCGCAGGGCTCTAGTTTGTAGGTTAGTCAGTTAGAGCGCAATTAGCGGTGAGTGCTAACATCAGTTCTTGGCCATCCATTGTGAGGGCCCTGTCCAGGCTGTTCTATGTAGGCTATGTTGCTTATTTGGCTTGTCACGCCCCAGCAGCTTTCTAAAATAGGCCTAGCCTCATTTGCCTTGAAATACCCTCACTTCACCTTCTCAACCTCAGTTCGTGACTTGAGAGTCACCCTAGACCAGGAACTCACATTTACGCGTCATATTAATCTCTGCCGCAGCTGTTACTATCAGCTTCGACAGCTCAAGGTAATCTCCCGCTCTTTGTCTCCTAGCGCAGCGTCGACGCTTGTCCAAGTGTTTGTAGTCTGACGGCTCGACTATTGTAGCGCCATATATGATGGACTTCCCTCCTGGACCGGGTCCCTGAATAGGGTCCTGCACACTGCAGCCCGCCTTGTTGACCGCATTCTGAGGTTTGGGCGGGTTTCTGAAGACATGAGGGACGTGCTCCACTTCCTTACCACAGCGTATTGTGTGTCGAATATCTGTCTTGGTCCGGCTCTGTATTGAGGGTCCAGCCCCTCTGTACTTGCGGGAGCTCTTTTGCTCCACCACATGCGTCCAGCGCCGTTGCTTTCTCCGCTCAGCTGCACAGGCTGAGCTCATTGTTCCTCGTTCGCGGGCTGCTTTCAGGCAGCGTCGCGCCTTCTCCGTGGCGGGCCCTTCAACCTGGGAAGGGCTCCATACCATGCTTCGTCTGACACCTGCTGGCCACTCTGCTTCGTTTCTCACTACTCTTAAGACTGTCCTGATCGATCGGGGTTGAGCTGGGAGCGCTTCTGAGTAGGCATCCTTGAAGGGGCGCTATATACAGTTTCTGAAATAAATAAACAAATCAATATAATCCCGACTTCTACTTCCTGTTCTATTTTATTCAATATCGAAGATTCTATCGTAATATCGTATGGTGTTGCTGTTATATTTTATAATTTTGTTTTCATAGCAAAACCTTAAAAGTGCTTTGGATTATTGGATTTATTGCTACTATAGTATAAACTTTCTTGCGATGTCACACCGTTAGTGCGGTAGTACTAGTATTAATACGCAAGGTAAAGTTCCTGCGCAGTAGCATAATGTAAGCTTGTCAACAAATTCGTAAGTATGGGCTATTTGTGATTCCAAAGAGTGTTGACTGTGTAGATTGGTTCACAAGCTCGGACTTATTGAAACTACTGTTTCGTATGACTTTCGGTGTGCCACTAATAATTGTTCGTTTTATGGCATTATAACAGTTGTTCTAATGTCTAATTAATTGGCTTTTGAAACTCTCTATAGACGATGCACGCTTTGAACGAACTATGTTTCAAGCCGTAATTTTTTACGGCTAGCCGAAAAAGGTAGTTTAGGCCTACGTCAATTTACGGCTAGCCGAAAAGCCGCCGTAAATTTTCTCAAGCCAGCCGTTAGCCGAAAAAATTACCGCTTGGTGTTATGGTTATAAGCTTCGGCAAAACTGCTCGAAGGTAAGTAAACTCGCTGTAAAGCTCATCTCCGCCACCAATCGAAGAACAGTTAGCAGTAGTTAGAATGAATATTGTGTTTTAAGCCACAAAATGTTTTTTGTTTGGTCACAAAATTTGTGACTTTCACATTTAATGTGAAAGTCGGGACATTTGGCTGTCCCGACTAGGTCATGACGGGATACGGTTCATTTGCCTCGAAATCGGGACGGTCCCGACAAAATCGGAACGGGTGGCAACCCTAGATCCCTCACAGAAATAGTCTACCTGAACTCCAGCTGCTAACGGTCTTAATTTCTTATTTACGACTAATTTTTCCGCTCCAAATTGATCGATCTGATTAGTGCACGTTATAAACTAAAAATTGTTTATATTTATTTTAGGTCACTTATTAGTAGGGCTAGACGAAACTCACGGTCAAAAAGTGACAAATCGAGGCATACTTTTTTTAAATTGATAAATTCACAGTGAATTCACTGCACCAATTCACAGTTATATTGCGTTCATTAAACATCGCACTGACAAACACTTTTACGACGTTACATCAGCGCAGACACTGTTGTAAGCAAGATTAACGATGCCACGGCTCCAAGTCAGAATACAATGGTTTAATTGACTTTCTGCGTTATCTGACAGTTCATTAAAATGCCTTTGTTCTTGGCCAATGCATTACTCATGATCAAGGCGGCTGTTTTAGGTCCAAATTGTTACGTAAAACATCACAGATTCATGGATTTCGACACAAAAAGTGCAGCATATGTGAAAAATCACGGCAAATCATGGCAAATGCTAAAATTCACGGCATTCACGTCTAACGCCAAAATTCACGGTTACCGCTAATTCCGTGAATTCGTGATTTTCGTCTAGCCCTAGTAATCGCCTGCAAGCAACACAAAAGTGAAGATGATCGGAAGCAGAATACCGGTACCGAAATATCAGTGCGACCACTCACCATTTTGTGAAATCCTACGATCTTGTCAAAAATTCCCAAGATTGGCCCAAAACCCAAGTTACTGAAAAGGAAAGAGTTGTGATTAAATACGAAATGTGTTTTAACAATCACAATTATTCGCAAAAATGCCTAGCTAAGAACTGGCAAAGAAAACCTGCAGCATAGCATTGAATTAACCGTTTACAATGTCTACAAGTTACAATAATAATAGGCTAAAGGTCTTTGAGATAAAGCCAGTGAGAGTTTTTTACTAATCTGATTCGCTGCCACTGTTGGAAAATACGCTAAAAACTAGTCTGTAGACCTTTGAAAAATCCAAAGATTGATATGCAAACCCCCCAGATCCGAAGTCGACTCCCAAAATCCCAAGATTTTGGGATTTTGGGGGTCGACTTGTGATCTGGGGATTTTGCATATCAATCTTGGGAAGATTTGGAGGGAAAATCCCAAGAAGTGGTCGCACTGCGAAAGATATGTGATATAGCGCACTGTCACACCTGCATCAAATAAATGATTCATGTGCATAAATTATGGTGTGTTTTAGTTTCGGCGTAGTGATGTGGGAGATGTTGACAAGGGAACTTCCACATAGCGGTCAATCAATGGGACCTTTAGTTTTGAAAGCAAACGCTGGGCAGCTCACACTCACTATTCCAGAATCTATTCCTGCAGCATATAAGGAGCTTCTTCATGGTAAGACATAACTCATGTGGGACTTACATAACATGTGGTGCTAAATTTTGCTTCAATGGACAAATAAATATAGACCTACATGTAGGCCTATGTCGTGCGTTTGAAAAATCCTCACAAGGTCTGAAAATTTCAAAACGTGGTCGTAACTATGTTGAATTGCTGAATAATTGGGTTAAAAATTTGCGTGATTCTATCGCGTAAAAATTGCAATGTTTTAAAAGCGTAGATCGCTTCATAGCTACTTCTGAGAAATTTTGAGTCATAGCTTATCTTAACTAGGCTATGACCCGATAAAAGTCTCCGTCCCCAAGAGCATGAATGCTTATTTGTAAATAGGGGCATATTCATGCGCCTCTGAGACTGCTATTAGTGAAATATCTTTAGGAAACTGGTTAAGATGAACGATTACATCACTAAGGCTTGGTCCTTTCCAAAATAATTATTCTATGCGCGTGACTTCAAATTAAGGCACCAAGGAGAATTGCTAAATTACGGCTTGTTGCAAACATTATAAAAACATACTTAGATGAGACAACTGTTCACAGGGACTAAAGGTAGTGTCATATTTAAGTAACTCAGTGAGGACTATAAAGCTTTTGTATTTGATTATCTCACTAGGCCCATTCTATGCCTAGGGCCTACTCAACATCTGAATGCGTTTCTCGCAAAATGCCATGGCTTGTCAGACTTGTGTTTTCTCATGTACGGCCACTTATTATTCAACTCAATTGTAAAATTTTGTGAGTTCACCTCAGCTGCAACCAAGAATTAAGGGTGACTTCAAATTAAGGCACCACTTAGAATTGTTACGGCTTGATTGCACAGCTTAATAAGGCCAATTGTTGTTTAATTATTATAGGCAATACCTACCAACGAATTCGCAACCGTTTTATACATAAGGAAGCAGCCAACTTCTGTCCCACTTTTAACCAGAAATATGGCCAAACCTTTCATCTTCATACATCAACAGCAGTGGGCTGGACTCAATAAGCTCTATGCAGTATTTCAATAGTTGACGAATTTCAAATCAAAATCTATGCTGGTATCGGCGTAAACAGCCAGTCGGCAATTTGAATCTTTATAATTTTATGATTCCTTCTTTGAAGTAGTGTTTTTGTACTATGGTGACTAAATTATACCTGATATTTTTAGAATGCTGGAGTCATGATACAAAGAATAGACCTTCTTTTAAGAAAATCATCGATAAACTGAGTAGTATTGACAGCAGAGAAGGCAAGTCTATGTTCCTAGAGGTCTCCCTCTCTCCTTACGTTAAGCTTTGAGGTACATTTAAACGGCTTGATCTTGTAAAATTAACCCCAACCATACCAGCACACCGAACAACCTAAACGTACCGTGTGGGGTCGCAAATGGCCCCATCTTTATTTTTTTTACTATAACTGGTTTGTCACTTGATTGTCAGAAACTTATCTATCCGGATAACAACTTGAACTGTTTTATCTACTATGCTCCACAGATTTTAGCCACTTTCATCAGTCTGAAACACGTTTTATATGCAACTGTCACATATAGACTGCTGTACACTGTGCGTTGGGCAAACAGGGTTGTGATAATTATGTAGATCAAAGGCGACTGACTTTCCGGTCTGATTGACGCCGACAAGGGCGGCATCTCTTCTGTGTCGCTTCTAGTTTTGCTGCATGATCACGGTGACACAGTACAGCTTGAAAATCCTCATCTACAAACACCATCTGAATGGCATTTCTAACTGGGAGGCTGTGCTGGGGAATTGAAACCTTTGCCTGATTTGAGGCATGCCAAGTGCCAAGTGGTTATTCTGACAGCGACCTTTCATATCTCATACCTTCCAGTCAGGGAAGTGTTACAACCAAATGATGTATCCCGGAAACTAGCAACGTTAAGAGTGTAGGAAAAAACGGAAAGGCAAATAACGTGAAAGAAGAACAAGTGAAGGGAAAAACTTAAATCACTTGCCACGTGTCCCAAACGCTAAAACTTTTCATTTGCTTTTGTAAACAAAATTGGCGAATTACTGGTAAAGTGATGTTTCAAAGTACGAAACTGGTGGGGTCATTTACGACCCCAACAGTCTGTGGCAGATTTATAAGATGGATAAAATTGAATTCTCTGTGCTGATTGCGCTTATTATTAGTCTATTTTTTATTGAATTAATTGGAAATAACGAAATCATTATGATTTCTTGCTGATAGGTTGCAACGAAGGATGTGTCGCAGCAAAAGAGACGTCGGAACAAGAACAGACAGAGAGAGAAAAGCTAATCAAACTACGCGTATACCAAAGACAGGAGGAAGGTATCAGGAAAATTAATCGTTTATTTATGATTAAATTATGCTATTTTGTTGGCCTTAAATACAGAATAATACTTCAAATTTCTTATTTGGAATAGTGCTAAGCTTTCTTCACAAGAGTTAGTATTTATTTGTAATTTAAGTAGGCCCTAATTCGATATCTTGCAATCGGGATATTTGGTCAGTATAGCAAAAATGATATTGCCATGAAAGATCTACACATGATTGAGTCAGTTACATTCCAAATCAAAACTATAAAATCACAAGCGACAAAAGGCATTTAGATGATGAGAACATCGCATTACTGAAAACGGATTCTCACTGAGTAAGACTTCTCTTTGAAGCCAAGTTTTGAAAGAATCATAGTAACGCGATATTTTGGACTTATATAATACAATACAATGCAATACAACTCTACTTTGATATTGCCCTCCTTACAAAGTTCAGAAGTGCACAAACGACGAAGTCGCAGATACAAAATAATATATTGCAGAGTAGGCCTAATTGTGAGCGATGGTCACACTTGCTCAAGTCCCTACACAGTTGACTAACTGTCTCTGGCGAGGCTCGAACCTGTACTGTCCGCGTTCAGAGCCGGATTAACCTATAAGTGAAATAAGCCATGGCTTAGGGCCCCACAACGTTTTGAGGGCCCCAACTGTCAGGAAATATAAAAATACGTTTTAAGGGCCCCCAACTGTCAGGAAATATACAAAAATACGTTTTGAGGGTCCCCAACTGTCAGGAAATATAAAAATCAGATGGTACGAAGGTCCTATTTGACAATTTTCTTCTGAAAAAGATGGAAAAGCAAAAAAAATGGTCATTAGAAATTTTTATAAGTAAAAAAAAAATGGAAATGGATTGATGGTTTTCTCTGAATCTGAGAAATATTTTTTGCATGGCTTTCCGGTTAGGGCCCCCGGATGGCCCTTGGCTTAGGGCCCCCGATAGTCTTAATCCGGCCCTGTCCGCGTTACAGGCCGAGCGCTCTAACCAATCGACCACTGTGCCACTAATGTAAGTAACGACACTTCTCCTGCAACAACGACTACTGGGCGCCGATTAATGGCAAAAATTGAGGGCTTAAACTGTAAATATAGATTGAAGTCTCAGCGGCATCCAAAAAACGCGTAAGACCGAGCAGCTTATATAATATATATGGCTACTTATTTGCGCTACTTCAAATGAATCCTCGAGAACCCGATTATTTGGTCAATTTCGGTGTCGGGCAATTTTTGGGGTGGTAAATCCGAAGATAGTCAAGCTTAAGCCCTCATATACTAGCATTTTGGCTTGAAGTACAATGTTCCCCTTGGTTATGGGATGGTGGTGATGGTGTGGGGTTGGGTGTTGCACTGTTTGGTTGGAATTTGCCTGTAGTGCCTTTGCTCTTGTGCGTCAATGGCGAGCTTTTACCCTTATTGACTTATTAGTGCGTCTTCTCATTGGCCGTGTACCGTCTCCCCAGCTGTAGCGGTACAAGCAGCAATAGCTACAGCAGCAGATGCAACCTCATTGTTTGTTGGTGTGTCTTGCATTGTTTGCAATGGCCAGAGTAGACGTTGTCTTTCTCATTCACTTATGGGATATGCAAATTCCAAATAATTGTGAGAGGAGTGGGCCTTGCACCTTTTTAGCCGCCATATCCCCTCTCGACACAGCGCCTTTCTCCTTCAATCGGTCTTAAATGCTTCAGCTAGGCTCATAGCCCGACTCCCTCGCTTTGCGCATATCTCTACATATTATGCATGATGTCTTGCACTGGCTGTCTATCACTGCACGTATGATGCGGCGCATTCAATATACATGTACAATCCTCTTTATTATCCCCAAAGCGCAGCTGAGCAGTGTTCCGTAATATCTTTCTGACTATATGCGAAAGCCGTTATCTGTAACCTCATGTCGTTCCTTGCGCTCTACTATCTGGCTGGATATTTTTGTTCCTAGGAATATGACTGCCATGACTCAACGCCGGGCATTTGCTGTGGTCGGTCCCTCTACTTGGAATGACCTTCCCATCACTAAGGGCTAAGCTAATGACTGGTTTTGCCTCGATAAATTTACGAAGCGTCTGAGGTTCCTGCATGCTCAGCCAGTTGCCCGCGTCATCAGATGCAGATGGTGAGGCAGATGTCCTCCATTTAAATGGCGCCTATTATAGCCCATACTTAAATCTGTCCATACTCCCTGGTAAGTAATGACAAGTTGTCCAGTGCTCGAAAGAAATTAAGCAAATTGAAAACGACGTCAGCGAGCAGTAGAAAGAGTGAAGACTCGAGTATGCAGAGGATTTCTCCTATAAGACAGATTTGCCGAACCAGCCTGCCGATGCTCTTCGCAAAAGAGGGTTTGTTGCAAACGGATAATGTTACAGCGCTCATTAGGCACCTTTTATTTAGGAACCATTTTTTGCAATAATTGTTACAGAGCATATGTATATAGTCTGATCTTGCTACGTAACTCTGAGCATGTGCAGTTGACAGCATGTGTAAAGTATCCAAGAAGTATCTTACTAGGCTACTGGCGATACTATGGAAGTTGTCGTAATTACAATTACAATTACAATTAATTACAATTACAATTACAATTAATTACAATTACAATAATTATTATCTCCAGGAGAATAATGCTGGAACCGTTGGAGAGGCTGTTGCCATTTAGAAGTTTCTGTCTAATGACACTGTGTGATGACAAAGATCACTAGAGTCCCCCAGTTTTAGCTATAATTATCTCTGCAGTTCTGCTTGTCCAGAATAAAATTATTTAGCTGTGTTTGGTCGATAAAGAGTGACTCTTAATAACGACATTTTCTGATTTTTTTTTATAGTTATGGAATCACAACAACAAGAAATGGAGCTAGAAGGAAGATCAGAAGACCGAAGACAAATCGATACCGGTTAAATATTAGTATTAATAAAATTGTAATAATGAATCTGTTTATTGCACAGAACAAGTATTATGGTAACAATTCTGAATAAGCAAGTACGGTGCAACAGGAGCCAAGATAAGCTAATAGCTTATAGGCTTCGGGTGGAAAATTTGCCGAACAGACTGCTTCTTGAGCCAATCGTGAGCACTGAGCAACGTCCTCGAAAACCCTGCCTGTCGATAGTTTAAGCATCCACCGGGGTTATTCGAGTAATCTGGTGAGCCTCCAATGCACCTTATTGTTTCGCACGTCCCGCAAGCCTTCAGAGCATAAGGATCTTGCTTGCTCGCGGTCAACCTCCCTAGTCGATCCGGATCTTATTGGAATAATGGCTGACTAGGAAGTGGCAACGAGGCTGTTGGTAGCATGATAGTTGCGCTGTGAGAACGGCATAGACCATATAATTCTTCGTCTCTTCGTTCTTAGTTGTGACCTACCTCAAGAACTTTCCTTATCTCTACATATAAATTGCTCAACGTCTTCTAACTGTTTAAGAATTAAATTGACACAGTTCTTTGAATGTTTCTCCTTTCTTCAAACACAGTTATTTCAAACGTACACTTACGGATCAGCGATCACATCGACGAAAGAGAATGAACAGTTGATCGAACTACAGCGCGAACGTCAACGAGGTAGGGAGATATTGAAGGCGTCGATTATTCTTGCGAAATTGATCCACTATAATTTTCATAAATTCTTTTTATGCTGGTAACTGAATTTTATAAGAGTCGTTATTTGAATGAACAATTAAAGTACATGTAATATTACAATTAGGCTATTTGTCAAGCACAACCAAGATAATCCGCATTCGGCCGTATAGACCTCTGGTTGCAACCACCCAGAAACCAGAACTTTATAATTATGTGAGTGTAGGTTTGTTGCATTTAAACTTTTACACGCAGGCTACCTCATATTTCTGTTGGTCAGGCTTTCAGGAAATTGCTAAATTGTCTGTATTTTGTTAAATTCAAGATAAAAGCAAGATCGAAGAGCTTGAAAGGGAACTCTCTGATGAACATAGAAAGTCTGAGAACTTGGTAGAAGAACGGAGAAAGCTGCAGGAAGAACTGGAAGAACGTAAGTAGCCTAAGAAACATCTGTCTGTCTCTCAGCTGAAGAGTCAGTCATTTCGCTACTAAACTGTTTGAACGCCCAAGTCTTAGTAGGCCTACTCGAGTTTTTCCATAAAATGTTATGGGGTTCACCGTGTCAAAGATTTTTGAAGATTAAAACTTCCTAGAGAAAATTCTCGGTGATTATGGAGACTAAGACTTATATCGCATTTCCATATTGCCATCAATAAATAATGCCATTCGCGGAAATCATACCTTGCATGTACTGGTTATGAACAACAAAGAACTGATCGCTGTGTCTCAACTTTCCAACTGCCTCACTCATGTTCCATATCTAACTAGGAAGGCTACTTACACATGTTCTTCCGGCTGCAGGAAGGTTAATACCAAAATAAATAAATCTAATATATAAGGAGAAGTTTGTTTTTCTGTCCTTCCGTGACACAGCAAAAGGCTCCGAAACGTAATGGTCTAGCGTTATGAAAATTGGGTTATCCCGTAGTTTAGGTTGCTAAATTATTCTAATGTCTTCAATGCCGTACTTGACGTTGGTAAGTAAGCACTCTACCTATGTCCATCATAACTATAATCAATCCCGCTTCCATTTCATCGAGAATATTTGTAATTAGGCACTGGCTACGGAACCGTCCGGACGGTGCCGTAATTTCTTTTCTACGGAACCGTCCGCTCCGACCCACAAATAATCTATGGGCGATTGCACATATCTATGGCGTTTACATCCGCAGTAGTTAAGGGATTAACGACACTAACCCTAACACTGACCCTAACCGACCCTCACGACGTCTAATTTGACCCTAAACGACAACACGAATACTAACCTGAACCCTAACCGACCCTCAAGTTGTCCGCCATATAAAAATTCGACGGCAAGACAACAAGTTCACGTGACAGGCTTTTGCCAATATTTATTTCAACCGGATGTACACACCATAGATATGTGCAATCGCCCATAGATTATTTACGGACGGTTCCGTAGAAAAGAAATAACGGCACCGTCCGGACGGTTCCCTAGCCAGTCCGTTGTAATTAATTCAAATCCAGCTTCCATTTAATGAAAAAACTGACTCAACTTATATTTAACGAAAAAATAGTTTTCGTCAGTGGAACTTTTATGTAGGCAAAGAACTATTCTCATGGGTCCAGCTTCTACTTACGGAAACAATTATTTTCTTCAATCCAGCTTCGATTTACGGTTAAAATTATTTCCACCTAACCAACTTCTATTTAAATACACAGATGGTTTCATCAATCCCACTTCCATTTAGGGAAACCATTTTTTCATTAATCCAGCTTCCATTTTAATTTGACGATATAAAATAATTTAGCAACGTAAACTACGGGTTTACCTGAAAATTTTACAAAACCTTTTTAAAGGCAGGCGTAGCCTAACGCGACTATTTTCAGCACGCAGTTTACTTTAAATGCCGATATATAGACATTTTAAATTTCAACCATAAGGTCCTATCTCCTACCTGAATACTGACGGCCATTTCTCTGACGTCACATGCAAATCAGAAGCTGGCGTCAAATAACACGGCTTCGCCTCGAAAAATTTCGAGCGATAATGGAACATTGCCGAGCTCAACGAGGTAATAGAACAACGGCCGAATTTCGTCTATTATATTTAGCCCGTGGAACAAATAATACGCCTATAATAGAAATTAGGTTATAGAAAAACGGCCGAGGTTAGACTATTTTAATTATTTAGCCCGGGGAACAAATAATACGCCGATAAAAGGTAGAGATAACCCGTGCAGTACACGGGCAAAGCAACTACTTTCACCTCTAAATATCGTTTCCGTGCAGATATATGGACAATTGGACATGTTCTTAAAGGTTTGAAGCCCATCATCAAATATAGTAAGTAAGTAAGTGGCCTCTATTTGCAGCCGTTACAAATTACGCCTGGGGAAAACCCAGGCGAACGCCGGGTAAAAACTGCTAGTATCTTCATAAATCAGTATGCACCCTATTCTTAATATATAGATACGCTATGCGACATATAATTTATTTTAAAGCTGAACTAGTAGTCATTTTCATCTTCAGTGTTACAGTAGATGAAAGTAAAAATTGACGTGCTTAAACTATAGCACCTAATCATCTAATAACTCTGAAGTGAACAGGTAGCCTAACAGGAAGAACAATCCGGTAGACAGAATGACACACATCATACTTAAAGAAATTTTACAGATATTTTGGGTTGATTTGTTTTTTAGAAAAGCAGAAATTTGATGAACTGAAAGTCAAACTTGAAATGATACAGACGGAACGGACAGCTACTGGTATCAGTAAACCACCGTCTCCACAGCATCCCGATGGCGGCAAACTTGGTATGTCATTTCAAGTAGCGTACATCATGCAAGAACACCCGCAGAAAACCACCACTATAAGACAATGATTATGGTGAAAATCACCTAAATTCTATGGTCCTTCAATGGAGTTTCATTTGGCGTCCAATTGAACCCAATTTTTAGCCTCTTTTATGGATTTTGTTGTACTACACTTTCCTGTGTCTAAAATGCTATTCATTTGCCATCCCTACATTTGCAACACAGTAGCAACGATCTTTAAATACGGATGTGATTTAAGGTACCAACCATCATTCATTCATTCATTTCGGATATTTATATAGCGCCCCTTCAAGATTTCTACTCAGAGGCGCTCCCGGCTACAGCGCGGACACTGAATCGGAGTTTCACGCCGAAACGCATGAGCAATTGTGAGTGAAGGACTTGCCCAGGGTCCCAACGCGGCGGCTTGAGGTGGATTCGAACCCGCAACCCTCCGGTTGCAAGGCACCAAATATACCCCATTAAGGTGGATTCGAACCCGCAACCCTCCGGCTGCAAGGCACCGAACATACCTCTACACCACCGCGCCCCACAATTAATCATGTCTTCTGCTTCATTAACTATGTTGATATTCCTGTTCACTATTTGCACACTCTTAAGAAAATGGTTACTTTTTGGAATTGAATGTCGTAATAATTTAATTTTCAGAAAACAAAGTTTATTACAAAGACGATCCCGTCTTAATAAAGACAATCAGCACAAAAGCCGCCGAAGAAAACAACAAAGCAATCAGTGGACTTGCCATAGCAGATAACGAGCTGTTCATAACGAATTTCCATGTCAATGACGTTGAAGTCTACGACTTGAAGAATCTTAGTTTGACGCGTAGCTGGAAAGTGGATCCATTAATCAATCCCTGGGACTTGGGATATTGCAACATCAACAAATGCCTTTACATTATGGATGTGGCGCATAGCAACACTCCCAAAGAAATCTATAGAGTCGATGGAAATGGAAAATTGCTAAAACGTTGGACGACAAATATGGATATCGGATGTATATCTGTTACCTACGATTGCAACGTTGTAATGGCTTCTCATCAACTTATCGAATATACAGCAGACGGACAGATTGTTCGCCAAATAACGCTATCAGCACAAGCAGGATTTGTTTATCCACGACACGCCATAAAACTGCCCAGCGGTCTATATCTAATCAGTCACGGAAAAGATGATTCACTTCATCGGGTGTGTGTGGTGGATATCGCTGGAGACATTCTGATGTCGTTCGGCGGACCGAATGGATCAACATCTGATCGACTCTGCATTCCAATCTATCTGGCCATCGATTCCAACGGATCGATATTCGTCGTCGATTGCGGTAACGGTCGAGTGGTGATGCTCAGTTCTGGTTTGGAGTTCATGAGAGATATAATTTCGAGTAAAAAAGAAGGAATGCATCGTCCGGAGAGAATGGTTCTCGATCAGGCTAATGGTCGACTTCTGGTGGCGCACAATGATGGATTCTGGAGCGAATGTCAGGTGTTCGTCTTCGAAATGCTATAGCAACGTTTTCCGTTGGCACCATAGTTGTTGAAAACGGTCAAAACCAAATAAAAAACGAAAAAAACTCGTTTTATTAAAAAAATAAAAAACGGGAATAAATGGGGGAAAACTAAAGAGGAAATGATTTTACTTTGTCACATCTTCTACTGCATTTAAAAATTAAAAACCTTGTTTACACAATTTAATTTAATCCACAAATAACATAACTTTATTAGTAGGCCTAAACGCCAAGTAACATTAATCTACAACAATTATTTTCTTTTTCATAAGTTTGGTTTAATAAGAAATTGAGAAATTAAAAGTATTTTTATATTTTCAAATTTAAATTGTAGGCCTATATATAATGACCACATAAGTCCATGCTGACATAAACAATTAAAAACTAAACTTTGCTACAATATACATACTTTATTGGTTTCGCCAAGACACGTGATGAACCCCGTGCACTGACGTAAAAATTTAGATGGCAGACTGCTTCGTGCTTACCGTAGACTAGTCCGTACTCCGTACAGCATGTATTTCTGTACTAAGTAAGCAACACCACAAAAGAATAGTAGCTAGTAACAGTGACCTAGTAGCCTAATGTGGTCAATTTATAATAATTCATAATGTCGCCGTGGCGACCGCGGAACATTTCAAAAGTAGCCCAAATATCGCGAGGTCGTGAGGACGAAATTTTCAGTCGCGAGCGCATTGAAAAGTATCGCAACTCGCGCTTTTCGCGACGACCTGGCAACCCTGGTATGTACATGACTTTGTATATTGACGCATCTAGCAAAAATTTATTAATGTTTTCATTCAACTGTTCAGCTCGCGACTTTTGGGCTACTTTTTGACGTGACTGCGCGATCAAGCACTTCCGAAATCTGGCAGCCCTGGTGTGAAGAATCAGAGACCTAATTTGTTGGCCTTGGTATATGATGATGGCCAGTCGTCTTCGTGGCCGCTTGCACTGCCAACTGATAGTGTTTGCTTAGATTTCTCTTTGTACTTGAGTTTGATTGGGCACACGCGAAGCAGAAATTGAAACAAATTTTTGCCCTGTGAGGGATTTGAACCCGTGGCCTCTCGCTTGACAGCCAAGCAGGATATAACCACTGTTAAACTATTAGCTTAGGCGCTATATAACGACTACATGTATCTTTGTTCTATATAAGTTCTTTTTCTTGTCTTGCCTGAAGGTCAAAATGGCTGACTGAACATTTGCGTTATAAAGTTAATAGTTTACTTTTATGATTGAAACGAACCTTTTATTTTTACATTAAACCGTTTAAATCTAACAACCACTGCACAATCGCGCACCACTTCAAAGTTAAAAAACAACCATCCAGCTCAGCTTTATTCACAAATTTAGTCACAGAATTGCTTCTTAGGCTAAATTGAAAAATCCTCCTTTTGTTTCTACGTAGGCTGTAAATTTAAGAGCCCTGCTTGTGGAAAATATGAGGATTAGAAAGTCTGTCAGAAAGCAAAACACTTATTGCGGACGTCTACCAGAAATTATATTCTTTCATTGACTGGGAGTCCCACTCCCACTGTGAGTGGATCGTGTCCCTCATTATGATCTGATGTTTGATAATGCGATATGTAGACACACAACTACTGAATCAGATCTGGTTAGCATACGTCAAGACGCCTCTGGGCGGGATGATTCCGGTTCATATGCTATTTTTGGCTCACTAATAGAGAATTAAGTATCAGGCTTGCACGACTGAATCGGACTGATCCTCGTATCATCCTAGCGTGGGACCCAATCAAATAGGCAGCGGTGGTGGAAGATCTCACTTGATAAATTCTCTAAAAGTAAGCAGGGACGCCGAAATAGCGTCGCAATAAAAAAGTATTCAGGCCAAGTGTTGCATTTCACAATTAGGCCTACAACAATAGACTGTTCCTTCTATCGGAAGGCCATTTGCTATCGAATTGCATAATAGGCCTAGTAATGGATAATGGTAGGTAATTCCCGGTCCACCTAAAATAGCAAAGCCAGTGATAGGCTGAAACTGCTAAACGCTTTGACAAAACGATTGTCACTAAAAGTCTGAAGCCTACTTTGTTGTAAATCTGATTTTATCAGCTCTTAGAAACAAATCGCGTTACCTGTACGGAGAAATATGTGCCTCTGATGTTCAGAAATACTACAGGTAAATATATTAAAACCTTCAACATAATTAATATTAAAACCAATCAGGATTACGCTATTTTGACCTGCAAGCATGTCTGTAATGCAGCCATCTTTGCAACGATTGACTGTTGTAATTAGATAAGTCATTAGGCCTACCGATACCAAACAACTGTTCTTCAAAACATGCCTAACTTTAACTTCTAAACGGGCTTTCTATATTTTTCTATATGAAGGATTGCTTGTAAACGTCCCAGGTTCGCCTGGACCCTCCCGGAATCGGCCATGTGGTCCTCTGTCCCGTATTGATCCCAACCTTTTCGGAACTTCGTGTAATTATCCACCTCCCAAAATGTTTTTTCATATAACAGATAGGTTAGCAATCTATCCACTATAGGCCTATGAAAAAACCTTTTGCTCTTGAAGAAGATTCTAATTTTATATACATAGGTAACTTGTCTTGTGGTAATTTGACTGTAGTTTTCAATTGTTATTTTTCAGTAGACTGTAGGCCTACAGTGTAGATCCTACATTAGGCTGACTCAACAGTTATGCGGACAGAGTTAATTGGTAATGGCATATCGAGTGTCTTTAAAAGCGTCCCGGATTTCCAGCCCTGATAAGACCATATTTAGGTCGTATGAAGCCTATAGGCTAGGTAAAAGTCATAAATTTTAATAATATAATCAAACTATTTAATTAGACGTAAGCCTAGTCAAGACTGCTATGGAAATTACCCACAGCCGAGTTATGGCTTTTTAAATAACTGCTAAAAGGCCCAGGACACAAAGAACTATGTGAAGCCCAAGTTGCCTAGGCTCTGAACTTTAATCGTAATCGTATTCTCGAAATTATGCAGCTCCCAAAAGATGGATTCACGGGATCCAGTCAGTCACAGGCGCTTAGACAAAACAAAGTCGATAGGCATGTATGGGAGTGTTTTTATCCTAGTATTATAGTATATAATGACTTCAGAGTTAATCCATACAAGGACAAAAACACTCCACCCTGCGCATAAATACTCCGGGAGCATTTTCGTTCAAGATAGGACCAAATGACTTGTGGAGTTTATTCTTTCTAGGACAAATTGAGGCGAATACTGTATTTAGTGTATTGATGCGTAATTTTACTGGCGTTTCACGGTATCTTTTGGAATGCTGCGCGGACGGTAGGCCTACCACGTTTTGTAATGACGAAACTAAACCTAACCCTAACCGAACCTCACGACGTCTAACCTTACCATAACCGACTCTCATGACGCCTAACCTGACCCTAACCGAGACTCACGAAACCTACGCACCCGATTCTAAAAAGTGGTTGAATTATGAATGCGATGGTTGGGAGGATTGAAGTGTGTTGCATGTAAATGATAGGGCTTGAATTTCATGCTCAACTTGGCTAGTGCAACTCTCGTGCACGGAATGTTGACACTACACAAATAAATGGCCTTCAAGCCATCCAGAATGCTCTCAAACGTGCTGCTACTAGAACCCCGAACACCATAAGTTACATCAACTCAACGCGCTTAAAATACCTGAACGGATTGACATTGAATGTAGCGACAGTAGAAGTGGTTTTAAATTCAAGAATAAAGGAGGATGCGGAGGAGATTCAATTTTTTTTCCAAATTTATTAGAATCGATTCCATGAACAGTGAATATAATCATTGTAATGTACACGTGTAATACAGTCATTAACAGTTTACATTTCGTACACGCCATTAATAAGAAACAAACATTGAAGAGGTCATAGTCTAACAGGTTAAGTAATAAAAATCGATTCGTGGGGAGAAGAAGCCCAATGGGCTTATCTAGTCTTCCCCACTATGATGGAGCAAATTGATAGAGCTGGAAAGGAAACATGTCAGTTCGGTAAACTTAACCCTTGAACGGTAACCTTTTTTTTACACCGGTCCTCGATAACCTGGGGGTGTTTTCTACCCCCGGGGGTAACTACTGTTGTTTGTGATGTAGGAACGAATTTTTCTAATTACAACGATACAGTACATCATAGTTTGATAATATTCTTTGTATTTAACACGGATATTCTATGCAGATGACTGACGTCATTACTATGATGACGTCATTGCGTCGTTATAATAAAACCAACAGTCGGTTTTGCTAATATTTCATGTTTAGTGAATGTGTTTGCGTTACTGTTACCATTTAACATAACTATTACTACTACAATTTTTTCTGGTCATGGCTGCAAGACCCAGACGGCTCAATGCAGCTCAAGCCACTGCTTCCATTCAGGAAATGCGTGCCAATGTGCCAACAATATCACATCAGCCGTCTGTTGCTCGTGCAATGTTGTCTGTTGGGGTGCATCCAGTGTTACTCAAACCGGAGTCGCAGAAGTCTAGAAAGCGTGGTCGATGTCATGCGTGCCCCAGAAAAAAAGATATAAAAGTTGAAAACCAATGCACTGAATGTGAACAATTTGTCAGCAGCATGCTGAAAAGAAGCTAATATGTAAGATAAGTAGGCCTACAATTGAAGATGTCTTAGAAGACAGTCAGTAGAAGATGAAAGGCATGCTGTTACATTTATGGTTGCTGACATGTAGTGTACATAAAAGATAACATTACCTGAGCTTTTATTTCGTATGTTATAGGTTCATAGATAGCATTATGTTATTTGTTTGGATGTGGACTAACGAATTTCAGATTCTCCTTTGCTTGAAATAGTATTATGCAATTATTTTTTCTTCATAACATCTCGTTTTTCGCCGCCATATTGAAAATATGTTAAATATGGTGACAGTATGCACAATGTTTTTTACATAATTTGAAGCATGGTCAATGTCAGGAAAAGTCACCAAAGCGATTGTAAAAATTTCTAGTACTTCCTTTAATAGCAGCAGTTATAACAGTCTGGGGGTAGAAATTACCCCCAGGTTACCGTTCAAGGGTTAAGAGATCACGGATGTGAATGAAGCAAAAGTGGGAAAGATAGGTGATGTGTTCAGAGAAGCTAAGATTTTGGTCAAAATTCACACCTAAGTTGCGGACAGGAGAAAAGGCAATGAATGTGGGGTCGATGCAGAGTCTAGTTGTGGGAAATAGAGGGATCTGAATTTTCTTGAGCTGGTTATGCATGCTTATAACTATGAATTCAGTTTTATAGAGGATCAAGCACAGGAGATTTGATGTCATCCCAGAGGACATTTGGGTGATCACATGAAGAAGCTGATGTATGGAGCTGGAGAAGCTGTTTGGAGAGAAAGGGATGAATAATTGGCAGTTGTCAGCAATAAAGGTGACGATTAACTGAGTATGCTTGTTTCAGTATGTTGAATGGAGTGTGTAAACGATGAACAAAAGAGGCCCAAGGACTGATCCTTGAGAAACACCGCAGTTGAGGTTTTCTTAGGGCAGCAGGAGCAGGAAGAGAAATAGGATCTGGATGCAGAAGCGAGCAGTTCGTCTCCCAGTAAAGACTGACCTGCTTTGTAGGGTCTAGAACACTTCCATCCCCATAGTCATGCAATGTCATGCAATGTCATACATAGTCATACATAGTCATACATAGTCATGCAATGTCATGCAATGTCATACATAGTCATACATAGTCATACATAGTCATGCAATGTCATGCATGCAATGTCATGCATGCATGCATGCATACATGCATCATACATACAGACACACGCACGCTCGCACACACACAAACACACAAACACACAGTGCTTTTTTTCTAGAAAAAAAGGTTCCGGAACTCGGCATATTCAGAACAATCATAGGGGCATATTTTATGCTAATATTTCTGCTTCATGTATATCAGTATCAATAAACACTGAAAGCACTTTCATTAAATTAAAGTCTCTAAATAATTTTATATAAATTTTTATTAAAAATTTTAATTAACTTAATTATTTCTTAATGGCTGAAAAAAGGTACCGGAACGCCGTTCCGGACCGCTCCGGCTGAAAAAAAGCACTGCAAACACACACTATATTCTTTATTAAGTCAAACTGACAATTACGCATGATGATTACAATTCAGTATGAACGGATGATCACAAGTTATTACAGGAGTCTAATTTAACTGTATTCGGCAGCCATGCAAGGCGCCCATCACGTCCTACATCTCATTTTACCACTGCACCATCTCGCAACATTCCTAACCCTCTTATCTATTTGATTATTATTTTTTGTCTAATCGATATCTAAACTGTTCATTTTGTAATCTTGTTGCGTTTGTGTCAACAAGTTTGTGAAATAAAGGAATAGTAGTAGTAGCAACTGATAGGCTGAGTGGGCCTTTGGGAGGGTGCGGGAAGCGATCTCGCTTCCTACTGCTCTTCACGCCAGTGATATTACCACTACACTATGGACCCCATACATACATACATACATACATACATACATACATACATACATACATACATACATACATACATACATACATACATACATACATACATACATACATACATACATACATACACACACACACACACACACACACACATACATTAGGGTGGTTCTTACAAATAAAAGTTTGAATCTACTGTTCGCCAAGGTTCCATTTCGTTCCATTCCATCCAGAAACATCACACAAAAAGTTGTATAAAAAAAGTTTAATATTTAGGACTCGCACAACACTATAAAAGTTTTACCCCTTATCAAATATAGGAACACTCGAAAAGTAAGCATAATAGTTGCAATCAACCATGAAAAGTGAACATTTAAACCAGGAATAAATTCAACTGCCTGTAGTAGGTCCAGATTATAGCACAATGACATTTGTTGCATGCCTGGTTACTAGTGATTACACTGATGAGTGATTACAATTATTTATTAGAGTTATTATTATTATTGAGGAAATGGTAAAAAATTAATAACTTCTACAAATATGGGGAAATTCTGAAAATAACACATAATTTTATTCAGTTTTAAGAGCTCTTTCTAACGCTATACTCAATGGCAGTTAATTAGTTTTCAATTAGAATATTTTACAAGATCACCTACAATTTTCTAGAAAAACGCTTTGTCTCGTAACTTTGGCCCTCTGGTGGGGGCGGAAGACATTAATTTTTTTTAAATTTTGAACAGTTTTTGATCCATGCCATTAGGCAACTTTTGGTTGCTATTACTTTTCGAATTTATAATTTTTACATTTTTTCCACTGCACCCTTTTGTGTATGCTTGTTCGAATAGATTTGTGGTTATCGGTCTCAGGAACTCACGGATCAAATACCACTAAAATGCCAATAAAAATAAATAATAAACAATCAACGAGGGCATAAACATTGTAGAAATTATTTTTTAGTTGTGTTTAAGTAAAATCATCCAGCCTTTCTGTTTAAAACTAAACATAGGTCCAAAAATGCGAATCAAATATATTAACTCGAAATGACGAAAATTATTTGTAAAAATCAAAATTTCAAAGACGTTGTGCGAGTCCTAGATATTGCTCGATCTTGATAATTTTTGGGCTACATTGCTTCTAAATCAATTGGCATGGAATGCCGGGTTGGCGAAAGTAAACAAGTGACGTTGAAAATTTTCCATTGGGGATGCGACCACCCTAACATACATACATACATACATACATACATACATACATACATACATACATACATACATACATACATACATACATACATACATACATACATACATACATACATACATACATACATACATACATACATACATACATGCATGCATGCATGCATGCATGCATTCAGATGTTCAATTAACCCTTTGGAGGTGAGGTGGAGTATGACACACCCCATAGCTATTCTACGCTGCGTTTTCTACGGAAAAAGTCGAACCAGCTTTGATTATTTTTGTCTACCTTAGTGAATGTGAAATACGGACACATTAGAACAATTTAAGGAACTTTTGAACGTAATTCTTTCATTTTTTGGCATATTAAAGTGAAATTAAATTTTTTCGTATGTATGTTGATTTTAATTAATTTAAAAAGTTACGGCTTAGCGCAGAAATAACGGGCGATTGTGGAAGATATTGCAGATAATATATAAGATACTATATATAGTTTTGCATGAATGCAACATAGATTCATTATAACGAGAATTATGTCACGTGTTCACAAACGTTACATGTTTCTTGGGCCACAAAGACGCCATTGTAGAGAGCCGCTTTGAGTTTGAACACCCCCGCGCTGGCCTTTGTGATTAAAACAGATAGGCCTATTTGTTCACGACAATCACCAGTTTAGCTGATAATTGGTTACAAAAACTATAGCTTAGCTGACAACTAACGTTATGTAGTTGATATTGCGACTTTCAAGTAAAAAAATGTATTGGGGTATGTCATACCCACCTCACCGTTAACGTTCCAATGCTTCACCTCACTTCCAAAGGGTTAATTATGTTAGCTCCTCCGCACAATTAATCGTTATCATTTCATACACGATAAGAAGTGGTAATAAATTACATCAATTTAGTAAAATCCGGCATGTAGTAAAACGTTCATTTTCATTTATTAGCTTCTCTGTGCAGTTTTTAGCTACAGAAAATTATTATTTGTAGGTATAATTGCATTGCTTATCAACAGCATCCAATTTTCCGTTTGCCGTAGTTTACACAATATGACGTTGAAAATAAATTACATCCATTAGTCACTTTCTGGCTTGTCTGTGCTGTTTGGCTCCGGTTTACGTGTATTTCGCCTCTGAGTAGATATCTTGAAGGGGCGCTATATCAAGTCTCATTGATTGATTTAATTCTTTTTACAATTATTTATGTTGAAAGTAAGAGTTATCTGTTTACTTCTGTTTCCTTATCTAATGGTAAAGAGAAGTTGATTGCGATCAGCCAGTGTGCTTTAAGGACTTGGACTCTGTCCCCACGTATAAATCGCGTCAGTGGAGGCAAGGGTTTCCTTTCTTCTCTTCCACATAATTTCCCTTCTCACTCTTCCTCTTTTTTCTTCCAAACTTCGACGTTCAAATCCATTTCCGTATATCCACAGCCATCCAATCCTGTTTTCACAAAGTCGCTGTCATAGTATTGAAATCTGACGAGTTAAGCTACTGCTAAGTAGACAGAAAATGCGTTATAATCTAAGTGCGAGCAGGTTTGTACAGTCTTGAGATAAATTAAGGGGCAGTCACCAATCTTGGCGGGTGCATACTTCCGTCAGTGCCTTTAAGTTAAAAATATGCAAACATACTTCCAACTAAGAATGCAAACCCGGGTTTATGGTACCCGGGTTATCCGGGTTGCCCGGCTTGTTTTCAAACCCGAAACCAACGGTTTGACCGGGATTGAAAATTGTAGGCTAACTTTCACCGTCGTTCAAGCTGTGAAACTCACAAATCCAGAGTAATGGAAATGTAACGAAAATAGTGGATGATAACGGGTTACGTAATACAACTTCTAATTACTTATTTATCGGCTATTCCGTATCTTTATTGGCGACTTCGTATTAGGCTAGTGTGACTTCACTTTTCACTCGGCCAGTGACTAATGTTGAGTTTTTTACACGTCAGAGTCGTAGCTTTGAATCCGTATATAATAGCGTAAACTGTTTATTCAAATTTAGTGACTTAAGACACAAATCCAAACAATGTTTAAATCAGTAAATGTAAAGAGTGGTGTTTAGGAACATTTCGTTCGCGATTCTGAGGGTCAGACGGTTCAATGCCAGTGGTGTAAATCGCAGCTGAAAATTGCCGTTGGTCCAAAAAAAAGTAGGTATGCATAGGCTATTCAGTATTCATCTCCGGTCCAAGCATTTATAGAAAATCCTGCTGAAACACAAGGAAGTTGGTGATCCTTGTCGTTCTGACGAAGCCAAATATGGTAGGCCTCTTAGTCCAAGCAAAATCACAGGCAGCGATGGCTCCCACGCAGCATCTATACTTCAGTAAGCTCTCGTTGTGCCAAATTGGGTTGCAGAGTAACGATAACTAATTATCTTCTGAAAGCAAATGGGCTGGCACTGGCAGGGCCTAAAGCTGCGATGTAGACGATTTAAGGTGTCATTTGACATTTCTTCTTATAGGCTATGCGATGTTCTTTCAGACAGAACGCTCCGGAACGCCGTTCCGTGTGCTTTTTTAAGCTGTAAAAAATAATTTCGTTCACTAAAGATTTTAATGAAAAATTATGTAGTTACTTTAATTTAATTTCAGTGTTTTCATTGTTTATTGATATTTGAGATGTTATAAAATAAGAGGCTCAGGTGAAGCCCTTCTTAACCCTTGCTATGTCTTCCATAACTGTTCTGAATTTGTTCAGTTCCGGAACCTTCTTTCTAAAAAAACACCGCTTATATGCATGAAACAACTTCTATGGCGATTTTCATAAAGTTTCTTTTTATGCAAATTCTTGTCTGTTGGAAAACTTTGGACTTGTAGGCCTAGCTGCATACGTCGACGTTATTCTTATCGCAAGAAATAGTGCAGTTACTGTAGTGCTAGAGTATATTATCATGTAAAATTTGCAAACCCGTCCAAACCCGGGCTACCCGGGTTTTTACGGTCGTCAAACCCGAAATCCGGGTTTCGAAAAAAGGCCACGGGTTTGCATTCCCTACATCCAACGGAATCGATAGACTTTGTTTTTACCTCTGCACCATGACAGGGAGCATTTTTGTACACGCCTATAGGTCAAATGAAAAGTTTGTGTAGCATTGTATGTAACTTGTTGATAGTTTGATGGCTTCTAATCACTTAACGGTCTATAATGGGTCACGGGTGTATAATTTGTGTGCAAATATCATTCTTGTACTTTACGCGGTATATTGACTTGGGTCGTTTTATAAATGGTTCGCGCTTGTTTAAATGAAAAGTCTGCATATTAACGCCCGTGACTGGCTGATAGTTTGATGGGTTCTAATCGCTTAGCGGCCTTGTAATAGATAACGAAATATTATTTTATGACGACACTTAACCTCAGCTGGTGTAGGAGGCTGTGAGGACTCTAGGCACATTTTGTACTCTAGAGTTCATGATACCTGTAGGCACTATGGACTCTAGAGTACAAGTTACAACATCCACAAACACGAGAGTAGGAGGCAGGGTGGACTCTAGGCAAGTTTTTTGCTCTAGTCTAAGAGCAGAGGCGTATGGAGAAGAATTGCCACCCGGGGCGACGGCCCAAAATGCCGCCCCTGGTCACTTAATTTTGGATAGGCTATTTTCCTAACAGATTGCAGTTTTCATGACGGTCGTCGATCTTATTACATACGCCAAAAATTTTATTTTTGAAGTGCGTTTTAGAATATCTGTTTTAGCAACAGTCTACATTTTCAACTTACTGAAATCTATATTATGAGAATAAAACATTTTATTTTATTGTATTGTATTGTATGCATTCAAACATTTATAAAGCGCCTCTCATAGGGTGAACCATTCATAGGCGCTCCCAGTGCACAAGGCCACAAGAGAAGAAAAAGGTTTTGAGAAAAGCAAAGGTGGAAGAGAGGTTACTAGCTAGAATTCAAGAGCGAGTAGAATCAGTAGATGGATACAGCGCATTCCAAAGAGAGTTAAATGAACGGGACTGGGCCATAGCTGTTCTAGTATGAGGAACTAAAAGGTCAATCCTGTTTGATGAGCATAATGGTCGATGGGAGGAGGCTGAAAGATGCCGGAGTAATACATCAGCTAAATATTTTGGGGCAAGACCCCTTTGTGCCTTGACGACTAAAATGAGGATTTTGAATTTAATGCGAGCAGAGAGAGGAAGCCAGTGCAGTTGTTCAAACATGAAGGCAGAAATGTGAGAGTACCGTAGAAGGCGTGCTATTAATCTGGCGGAAGCCTTTAGGACAGAAGGGAGAGGTTAAAGACGAACCTTAGGAAGAACAATGAGAATGGAATTACAGTAGTCAATTCGGGAGCATATGAAAGCGTGAACCATAGTGGTGAAAACAGAAGATGAGACAGAACGCCAAACAGTCCTAAGATATTAGGATATATTAGGCGAAAGGGTTGACTGTTTCACACAGTGACCCTTTGTTTCACAAAGACCAATTTAATATGCCCTCCTCCTAGATTCGAGTAGTTTCTTCGACTTTCGCGACAGCCCACTTTTCTTCCAGACATGCAACAGACTTGGATAAGCGTTCGTAGCGTAAGCGTTAGCTAACTTGCGCAGACTTGTGTTAAGCTCTTTTCGTCGAGTTTCATTGAGCTTCTTATCTTGTCACTACAGTCGCAGTTCCGTCGCGGGCCTGCCTTTTCGCCTTGTAGGGACAGCTTGTTTCTAAATCGAGCCACTTTATAGCACCAACCGTGGAGGAAGACGTACTCAGTGACTTCGATTTGGATTGTCCGCGGACATACGTCTTCCGTCGTTTTTTGAAGGCCTGAAATGACAACGCAGTCGATACGTTTCGTACTCTTTATTAACGTCAGCGGTGTCAGCTCTATTTATACTTTGAAGTCCGATTTTAGCAACAGGAGCCGAGGTTTTGCGGCGGTACAGGCACTCTTTTAATAAGAGAGGTCATATTCTACATAATTTATTCTCTTCACAGGTAGGGGTCCGCGGACTCGGAAGGCAACTACCCCGCTTGACTCGGCTGCGGGCTCGACCGACTGCTGACTCGATTGCAATGCTCACTCGACTGACAGCTGACTACTCTGCTGACTGATCGGTTGATGCTCTCTCGGCTGATTCGATTCGACTTTTAACTCTGCTCACTGCTCTCTCTTTTATACCTACAGCAATGGGTGTTTGGGGCAACGAGTGTTCATTGTAAAATAATAATGATGCCGACATGAAATTATTATACTTTTCGCTAGATTTCACTTTCACATTCCCAGAAATGTGAATAAAACTTCACTCTTCTGGAATAATTTCCTCTGAAGCATATTACCGTGTCTTCTTGCATTTTGCAATTGGATTTCAAGTAACTCGCAATGGTTTTTGTTAGCTTCAACGACTGACTAATACCTTGAGCAATGTAAAAGTGTAATTTCTCAGGGTATTGCTGTTGCTGTTATTATAATTGCTGATATTAGACTACTATTAGGGATGAGCCGATTGGCATCTTTTCCAGATTTCCGATTCCGATAAGCTGGCCTGCTTTTCTCGCCCACTCCGATTCCGATCCGATTAATGGGCAATATTCAGTTGTATTTACATATCTATTTATTATTTTATTTTTATTTTTTATTTATTCCAAACATTTATATAGCGCCCTTCTTACTCAGAAGCGCTCCCTGCGCTATTGTAAATGACGATAGAGTCATTAATTATGACCAGACATATAACGAGGGGTTTAAGCCAGACAGGAGTAACTACGTTTTTTGACATTTCGAGATAAACGAAGAAAACGAAAACTTTGTTACAGTATTTTTTGAAAAAAATATTTTTCAGCATTTTTTATTTAAACAATGAAAATTATTTCTACCTAAATGCTGAGCACTAAGACTCCTCTTCAATATGCATTAAAGTATGCATTGTATTGTTTACACATAACGTGATAATTTGGTGAATTTTGTCAAAGTTTGACAAGATGCACCCTTCTGGCAAGAGACAAATGAAATGATGAAAAACATCATAAATTCATTGTAATTTGCAAGATAACCACCCACAAAAATATCTGAAGAAACATTGAATCATACTGCACAATCTAGCACAAAAATATTACTAATTATAGGCCAAGATCATAATTTTTTTTGAAGATACAACATTCTGGTGTAAAATCATAAAACGCACCCTTACAAAATGGTATAAACAACTAATAACCTTAGAATAACATAAATGATATTACGCTCTCCAATTTCTATGCAAGTAAGTAAGTGGTTTAAAATGTTTGAAGAGTAAAGTAAGTAAATAAGCATTTTTTCACGCTAATTTTAATTGCCTAAAAATAATTCATGTGTGCCATAGAGACGTATCTAAGAAATGCATGGGTTTCACGTAATGCCAGATGGATGTATCTTCTTCAAGATGCACCCTTCTGCCAATAAAACCAAAGATGTTAGTATAACATCTTTGATAAAACAGTGCTATTTTTTCATCCTTATGGCATAAAGGTGTCCCATGATGAAGGGTTGTATCTTCAAACCAACTCTCTTAAACGAAGCCTTATAGCTACGTCCTTCTGGCAGTACCTTCTTTGACGTCAGTTGATTCAATTTATGTGAAGATGTCTATTTTTCAAAAAATCGTAGATACGACCTTCTGGCTTAAACCCTCGATAAATATTATGTATATTATATATATATATATATATATATATATATATATATATATATATATATATATATATATATATATATATATATATATAATTAAAGATGAACCATAAAACCAATTCAAGAAAATGTAACGTATAATAATAACCAAAGCATTCGAAAATCCAATCCTAATTATTAAATGATAATTAAAGATTGAAGATTACCGCAGGAGATCGCCAAAACGGGTTACTATATCTGTATTAATGAAAGAAGAAATTGTTTTGGGTCAAAAATATTATTTTTTGCTTTTCAGATTTTAAGGCCTTGGATCGCCGATTCCGATTATTACCGATTAGCGCAAAATCCGGCTCGAACCGATTACCGAACGATTAATCGGCCAATCCCTAATTACTATTGTTATTGTTAGTCATGAGGTTTGAGAAATTTCTGTGCCATCACCCACAAGCAATGGTTAAAATGCTTATCCAAAGGAAATAAACCTCTAATGGTTCGGCATAGGCACGCAGTGAGACCTAATTTCAAGAGGAGGCAACTTCACAGACCATTGGCAAAATCCTGGCCATTGGGGTCATTAGTCAATGAAGTTCCAATATATAACAAAGCAAGAGTGCCTCCTTTTGCCTCAATGTAACTACGCCTATGGTTCGGTTTACCTAAAGACTAAGTCTTAATGGCTAACGTTTACCCGATACTCACTTCTATTCTTGCTATTCGGATGAAACAATTTGTGAACATGATGCATTTAATTGATTATTGCAATCAAATATGCATAATAATAGATGCTGGGTCTTTAAATGAGAGATCTCATGCATGTAGTTCAGTTGGCTGATGACAAATCAAAGGTGCTGGATCTGAGATCCGGTGGGATCCAGCGGCATTTAGCCACTTTACCAAAAGTTGCGTAAAAGCTAAAAAGAGGCATACAGATACTAATTTTTGTTTTTAACTGTTTTACATAGGTGTGGTATACTGGTCATGGCTACTGCTAGTGACGGTGATGTGAACTTTGAGACATTTGACTTTGAGAGTGCAGCAACTATGAACAAATTCATTAACAGAGGGGCCTATGGTGAAATTTATGGGCCGTTCATGTGGAACAGTAAAGAGTGCGCTCTCAAACGAATCTCGATCAATCAGGAAAAGCCTGATGTTTTCAAAAAAAAAGTTAATGAGAGAAAAAATATCTGGACTACATTGAAGCATAAAAACTTGATAAAAATTCACCATGTAAGTTTTAAGGGAGAGGCATTATGCATTATAGTAATGGAGTTTGCAAGTGGTGGTTCACTAAGAAGTCGGCTAAATAATTATCATGACATCGCAGTCCATTGCCAAAAAGACGTTTCCAATTGGGCCAAACAGATAGCTGAAGGTATGCTGTTTCTACATGAAAATGGTATCGTTCACAGGGACTTGAAATCCGGCAACAGTAAGTATATGTCTAAACGTTTCTAGCTTAGAATCAGAGTAAAATATTTTATATGTTTATTTGCATAAGTATCTGTCAGTTAACTTTTGAGTTGAAATCAAGGTGGAAACAGAGTTGAGAAAGCGTGAATCTCACTTGACATAGTTGAAGCACACTATTCATGTTTAGTCATCACAAATGCGGTTCCTTGTCGATAGTCCGAAGGTTCGATAGTCCGAAGGTTCTATAGTCCGACATTAATTCGACGTAATAGCGCTCTAAATTATTCGCCCATTATAGCATACATGTATTAGTCTGAGCATCAGTCTAACTTTTACATACACTATAACTTTTGTCATCAATCCAACTTCTACTTACACATTGAATTTTTCATCACTCCAACTTCTATTTAAGCAAGGATCATTTTCATCAATCCAAGTTCCATTCAAGCAAGAGTTATTTTCATCAATCCAACTTCTATTTAATTAAGAATTCTTTTCATCAATCCAACTTCTATAACGTTCAGACTATCGAACCTTCGGACTTTCAGACCTTCGGACTAGCGACCTGTCACCTAAAAATGCTGGGGTCAACATACAAGTCTCGGAATTTTCTTGTCACTACCAAATTTTTTTATGTGATCCTTCAATCCTTTCCCAGAATTCTGCTTCGAGATTTTATCGCTTTCCTTTAATTCCACGGATTTCTTTAATTTTCCACTTTTCCAAATGAGTCCAGAAAAAATTACTGAGCCTTTCAAAATATCTGGTTCAGAGACGTTCACAACTATGCCTCGGTTAAAGAGAAGTCTTGATATCCACACAAAGCGCTCAAGGAAAGATAAGATTGAGAGATGAGGAGTAAGTTGGAGAAGCACTGTAAATGAAGACAACACTTGGACAAAATACATGGAAAGCAATAAATATGATAAGTGACCGAACAAGACTGGGTATCAGTCATTCTCACCTATCACCATAAAATTGTTGGCATCAGGGACTGATGGTGATCATGACTGTTACCGATTATGATGATTCCTTAAAGCTAGAATATAGCGGCAATATTCAATTAAATAGTGGAAAAGGAACTATTACAGAGCTCACGGGTTACTAGTGTGAGACGAGGTAGAAAAGCAGACAAATTATTGCTTTTAGAAACGTCGTAATATTCTGATACACTTTATGTCCTCTGTATAGTTATGCTGATGAAGAAATTTGATTCAGAAAATCCTCATAAAGAGATGACACTCAAGATAACAGACTTCGATGAGGTTAGAGAATTCGATCACACGGTCACAATGTCGCTTAGAGGAACAGGCGCATATATGGCACCAGAAGTTCTGACAACAGAAAGGTTTTCCAAGGCCAGCGAAGTTTGGAGGTAATTGTGAAATTTATCGTTAACCAAACTCAAGTAACTTTTCCTAAATTAATTTTTATCGTTAATTTACAAGTTAATTTACAAGAATAAATTTGTCCAAAAAAACGTTGACAGCAGTAGTAGAAATTATATTGATAGCCTTTAAAGTTTTTAAAACATTCATTTAGGTTATGAATGCTGAAGTTAAAGTCTAGAGTTTTATTTACTTGTAGTCTAATATCGTTGTAACTTATATGTAGACGTAGGCCTACTGTCCTCATGTGAGCGTTTAATATTTAGTTAAATACTTTGCATTCAAGTAATGTATTTCTCTGTTCAGCAAAGAGGTATGTGAATACTTCCCCAAGATCAGCGTCATATGTTAAAGAAATGACGAGAATATGGCGCTATTCCTACATTATGCCGTATGGACCCACAAGAGCATGGTGTAAGATTGTTCTGTAAGAGCTCATTGTGTAAGAGCTTATTGTGTAAGAACTAAAAATGTTCTGCCGTGGTATCAGCCACCTAGTTCCATCCTATGCTTTGACCTTTCTTTCAAATCTTACTAGCACGCAGTAGCCCTCAGGGTCAATGCCACTGTTCAAATGCTAAACTAGCATTTAACATTTTATTGGTTGCAGATATATACATGTAGCATGTTTATCACTTCATATTAATATAATTTTTATCCAACTTTGAGCCCAAATAGGCTATAACTATGTAGGGCATGCGAAGTCTATATCTGGATAATTGCAGGGAGACAGTCCATTGGATTACTTGATTTTCAATATTATTTTTACAGTTATATTATCACTTTTTTAAAATTTACTGTTGCGAAATTCATAATTGGCTGGGCACTCTATGGAGCGCTGTAGTATCAATTTTAAGTCACCTCCTATTGAGCTGCTAGGGTTGGGTTAGCTGATTTGGCACTCTATGGAGCGCCGATGTTTGATAATTGTGTTGGTGCCGATTTTTGATCGACATCTGTTGATTTACGTTGATATTGACACCGAGAGAGCGGCAAACTGAACCGGTGCCATTTTAGGAATTGTCCTGTGAGCTACATATAGCACCTGCTGGTAAAACTGCACCGGTGCCATTTTAGGAAATGTCCTGTGAGTTACATATAGCACCTGCTGGTAAAACTGCACCGGTGCCATTTTAGGAATTGTCCTGTGAGTTACATATAGCACCTGCTGGTAAAACTGCACCGGTGCCATTTTAGGAAATGTCCTGTGAGTTACATATAGCACCTGCTGGTAAAACTGCAGCGGTGCCATTTTAGGTAATGTCATGTGAGTTACATATAGCACCTGCTGGTAAAACTGCACCGGTGCCAATTTAAGATATATCCTGTGGTGAGTAGGTAGCACCGGCCGGTAGAACTGCACCGGTGCCATTTCTAGTTGCACCCCATGGAAAAGGTGTTGGGGCACCAGGGTTTTCTGCACCTCTGATAGGTATAAAAGGCGGGGGTTGGCCATGGAACAGTCAGTCTGAAGAAGACCGCCTGGAGATTCGGCCTCGAGCTATTTGCATCGGCCTAGCAGTCTCGGTGGAGTCTGAAGAAGACCTGCCGCCGATCTACGGACCAGCCATCCGAGAAGCAGTCGCTAGAGGGCTTGCTCGATGACACGACGGGGAAGCAGCTGTGCAGTTCTCTCTCGATGTCAAGTTGCCTGTTGGTGTGATTCTGTCGATCATCTATGAGAAGAACTATTCAAGCGGTGTTCTACGTGTGTGAGTGTGTCGCTGTTGATCATTCAAACCTCTCGATAGACCACGAGAGTCGGACCGGACTCCCTTTGTTGAGGCCTGGGGTTTCGGCATCCTGGTAGAGCCTTGAACCACTCAGCAAGGAAGACGAATTGAGAGACGACCCCTGGTTTCCCGACATTACCAATCTATTTTATACCTTTGCTGAGGTAACTTTGATTTTTCTCTTTTATCTTTTTGTGTCGTTTTGCTTGGCAGCTCATTACATATTTTGTATATTTCATTAATCATTATCCATGACAATTATCTCTCTCTTGTTGCCTTCATTCCGTGGAACTAGTTCCCTACATTGCTGCATGGTTTTTTGATTTAAGTCAAAATATCCAAACTAGCATTTTATTCTGCAGGCTCTTTTGGTTGATGAAGTTGAAACAAATGCCGGAGCAGTCAGGCAGTGAATAAGCTGGTGCCTATACTTAGCTCTAAGTAGCGCATCAGAAATGTCAAGATTTCGATTATGATTTAGCCTTGAACATCAGCCAACTGAAACTCTAGGCCTATATACCTTTCGTTGTGGACGTTCCTTACGTTCACTTGCATTTTTATGAAAGTTGGTTTGAGCCAATCGTCAGCTTACTTTGTCAACTTTCTCTACTAACATAAATGAACCCCAATGTGACTGAATAATATTGAGGTTCATAATCTTCTTCTTTAAGTTCTCTGCCCTTCGGCAGGTTCCAACTTCCAATGACGCCACTCTTCTCTGTGCTGTGCTTTTTCCTTTAATTCGCTGTATCCGTCGGCCATCCATCCCAACATCATCTGCCTCGGTCTTCCCCTCACTCTTTTCCCTACCATTCTCCCTTCTATGATTTCTTTCAGGAGGGAGTCTCCTCTTAATACGTGCCCCACCCAGTTCTTCTGTCTTTCTCTTATTGTTGTAATTAGCGATCGTTCTTCATCAACCATTTGTAGTACCTCGTCATTCGTTATATGCTCAGTCCAGCTCACCTTCTCCATCCTTCTCCAGATCCACATCTCAAAAGCTTCTAATTTCTTAATCTCTTCTTTCCTGATGGTCCAGGTCTCTGACCCATATAAAGTCACACTCCATACCAGTGTTTTGACCAGTCTTTTCTTTAGGCTTTTATTTAGCCCTCCTCGCAACAATTCTCCTCTTCTCATGAAAGCATCTTTTCCCAGTGCGATTATTCGTTTCACGTCGCTTTGGCACCTTGCATCTGTTGTTATCATGCTTCCCAAGTAACAAAAGCTCTTGACCTGTTCCACCTCCTCACCGTTGATTTTTATTTTCTCTGTTAGCTTCCCCTCCTCTCGGCTTATCCTTATACTCTGTCTTTCCAAGGTTTATTTTCATGTTGTATGTCTTTGAGGTCAGATTTAATTTGTCCATCATCTTCTGTGCCTGTGTCGTCGCCAACATTGCTTGATCATCAGCAAATCTTAAGGCTTTTATAAGTCTTCCTCCTACCTTTACTCCTTCTTCCATCTCCTCCATTGCCTCCTGTATTAGCTCCTCTATATATATATATATTAAAGAGGAGTGGTGATAGAGGACATCCTTGTCTCACTCCTCTTCCAATTTCTCCTTCCTCTGAACATTCTCCATCTATTCTTATCTTTACTTTCTGGTTCATATAGAGGTTCCCTATAAGCCTCCTATCTTTCCAGTCGATTCCTCTTCGTCTCAGTGCAGTCGAAGAGGAATCGACTGGAAAGATAGGAGGTTTATAGGGAACCTCTATATGAACCAGGTTCTTAATAAAGCACAAATAATTATTTATAATGTGGTGTAGTGGCAAACGTCAAACGTGGGGAACTTTCTTTCTCTTTGAAGTCATATATCTTTCAATATATTGCTCTTTAGCATTAAGACGCGGGTTAGGGCCTACAAAGTACAAGCACAATATTTAGGGCCTACGAAGGAACACCCACTTGCAAAAATCTGTTTTATTTGGCGAAAAAGTAAACTTTTAATTGTTGACGACTTAATTATATGGTTTACCTATGTGAAATACAGATAAGAGTGCTATCCAAAATATGTTCACGCTGAAATGCGCTTCACTAGACGGACTCCCAAGGATCTTCCAAGTCACAACTCTTCCCGATTTTTCTTTTCAGTTTCCTTTGGCTCGTATCCACGTTTTGCTTGTGTAACAAGTAACAAGTCGCATGGGAACCTACAGGTTCCATTTATGTGCAACTACTGAATCAATCAATCAATCAATCAATCAATCAATCAATCAATCAATCAATCAATCAATCAATCACAATATATATGTATGTATGTTTGTAGGCTATGTATGTATTCAGTAGTAAATAATATATATATATTAGGGTGGTTCTTAAAAATAAAAGTTTGAATCTACTGTTCGCCAAGGTTCCATTTGGTTCCATTCCATCCAGAAACATCACACAAAAAGTTGTATGAAAAAATATTTCATATTTAGGACTCGCACAACACCATCAAAGTTTTACCCCTTATCAAAGATAGGAACACTCGAAAAGTAAGCATAATATTTGTAATCAACCATGAAAAGTGAACATTTAAACCAGGATTAAATTCAACTCCCTGTAGTAGGTCCAGATTATAACACAATGACATTTATTGCATGTCTGGTTACTAGTGATTACACTGATTAGTGATTACAATTATTTATTAGAGTTATTATTATTATTATTGAGGAAATGGTAAAAAGTTAATAACTTCTACAAATATGGGGAAATTCTGAAAATAACACATAATTTTATTCAGTTTTAAGAGCTCTTTCTAGCGGTAGCCTATACTGAATGGCAGTTAATTATTAGTTTTAAATTAGAATATTTTAGAAGAAAACCTACATTTTTCTCTAAAAACACTTTGTCTCGTAACTTTGGCCCTCTGGTGGGGGCAGAAGACATTAATATTTTTTTTTGAAATTTTGAACAGATTTTGATCCATGCCATTAGGCAACTTTTGGTTGCTATCACTTTTCGAATTTCTAATTTTTACCTTTTTTCCCACTGCATTATTTTGTGTATGCTTGTTCGAATTGATTTGTGGTTATCGGTCTCAGGCACTCACAGATCAAATACCACTAAAATGCCAATAAAAATAAATAATAAACAATCAACGAGGGCATAAACATTGTAGAAATTATTTTTTAGTTGTGCTTAAGTAAAATCATCCAACCTTTCTGTTTAAAACTAAACATAGGTCCAAAAATGCGAATCAAATACATTTACTCGAAATGACGAAAATTAGGCTATTTGTAAAAATCAAACTTTCAAAGACGTTGCGCGAGTCCTAAATATTGTTCGATCCCGCTAATTTTTGGGCTACATTAGGCTACTTTTAAACCAATTGGCACGGAATGCCTGGTTGCCGAAAGTAAACAACTGTAGTTGAAAATTTTTTATTAGAGATGCGACCACCCTAGGTAATTTGACCAAATTCCAGCCGGTACCTTAATTCCGGCCACCCTTTCGTTTTGCTGTAACTTTTGTTTTCAGCGTCCGAATTTAGGAACGCCACCATTTTCAGAATCAGACTGAACGCGGCCATCAACCAGGCCGATGGTATCACGTGATTTTTGCTGAAGCCTCGGGACTGTTTTGGCTGGGCGCCATGTTATAATTATATAAGATGTCTATGCCATCAACAAATCACTTACTTCCGGTTAGAGTTTACCTAGCGGCGTGACAGTTTGACAGTGACTATCCACCTAAAATATAGCAAATTCTGCAAAGATTTTTCAGAATTTCAAAAAACTTCAAGGTACGTTTGGCAAATAATACACTTTACCCGTATTTTAAGTTGGTAAATTATTTTATATCGTCAAATTAAAATGGAAGCTGGATTAAAGAAAAAAGTTGTTTCAATAACTCGAAGTGGGATTGATGAAACCATTTCTGTCTTTAAATAGAAGTTGGATTAATCGAAATAATTTTTATCGGAAATAGAAGCTGGATTGATTAAACTAAGTTTCTGATGTAATAGAATCTGGATTGAAGAAAATAATTGTTTTCATAAGTAGATCTAGGCCTAGAAGCTGGACCTATGAGAATAGTTCTTTGTCTAAATAAAAGTTCCATTGATGAAAAAGATTTTTTTGGTTAAATAGAAGTTGGGTCATTTTTTTCATTAAATGGAAGCTGGATTGATTAAAAAAAATTCTTCATGAAATGGAAGCGGGGATGATGATAGTTATCATGGACACAAGTAGACTGCTTACTTACCAACGTGAAGTGCGGCATTGAAGATATTCAAATAATTTACCAACCTAAACTACGGGATAACCACACAAAGTACCGTAACATATTATATTTTATGTGAAAAACAGTGCTAATGAACAGATATTTGAACGCATACTTTGTGTGTTACTATTGTCTACGGTTTGTATAATTAGTTTGTTACTCCCTGTGCGATATGACCAAATTCCAGCCGTGCTTAATCCAAATTCCAGCCGGTGGCTGGAATTGAGACAAGAATGGCCGGAATTGAGCCAATCATATTATTCCCATGTAAATTCAACTCCATTTTAACGTATTTTATTCAAACGATATAAGGTAATTTATCGTTTGAGCGTTCTAAAATATTCGCCCACGATAGCATATAGCTTGAGCATCAGTTTTAACGTATTTTATTCAAACGATATAAGCTTAAGGTAATTTATCGTTTGAGCGTACTAAAATATTCGCCCACGATAGCATAAATTATAGCTTGAGCATCAATCCATCTTCTACTTGCACTCTGATTTTGTAATCAATCCAGTGGGCCTACTTCTAACACTGTAAAATAGTTCTTCGTTCCAATTTTCACTTACACAATAACAAAATTTCATCATTCCAACTTCTATTTAAGCAAGAATTATTTTAATCAATCCAACTACCCTTTAACCAAGAATTAGTTTAATTAATCCAACCTCCATTGCCATGAATATAATAAAATACACTAAAATGGAGTTGACCATGCATAATAATAAAATCGCTATTACTTTTTACTGGAAAAAACAAGAATAAAATGCGCTAAAATGAAGTTTTACCTTAACATATTGCTTAGGCCCAGTTTCTTAATGAAGACCTTCATTTCCTAGGCATAGCTATTATAATATAATTATCTACTTTATATAAACTTATTTATAAGCCTAATGGGAACATTATCAATTTGCAGGATGGGTAAAGTCAAGAAGTCAAAGTGTCTGCAGCTTCAGCAAAAGCAAACGCCAGTAAAAAGTAGACCATCTCGCGGACCATCTCATGGAAAACACGGGAATTCGACAGAAGAAAGCATGGGGAAATAGACCAAAAGAAAAGAAAAAGAAAGCATGGGGAAATAGACCAAAGCAAAGCACGGGGAAATAGACCAAAGCAAAGCATGGGGAAATAGACCAAAGCAAAGTCAAAGTGTCTGCAGCTTCAACAAAAGCAAACGCCAGCAAAAAGTAGACCATCTCGCGGACCATCTCATGGAAAACACGTGAATTGGACAGTCTGGAGCCGCAACAACTGTCAATCGAGATTAGCGCTTGCATAACAATTAAGGTTGACGCTTGCATAACAATTAAGGTTGACGCTTGCATAACCATTAACTGGATAATTCAGAATATCATTGTCTCCATCACCTGGATACGATGCATTATATTATATACATAGGCCAATTTAAAGTTTTCCAGTTTGGAATGGGCTAGCCATCCAGCGGATATATTATGCATTTCCGCGTTGCAATCAGTTACTTTAACAAGGTAACATTTGCCTGAATTTAGCTTATATATAGCCTATATATATGCTGCTTAATTTAGTTTCAATTTAGTTTAATTTAGTTTCACTCTCCTAAATATTGTGTTCTTTACTCAGTGTTTACTCGAATTGTTTGGTGAACAATAAAGTACTCATTGATTGATTGATTGATTGATTGATTGATTGATTGATTGATTGATTGATTGATACTTACTTGCGAGATTTCTGCTGTGGAAGTGCGCAGCGACGTTTCTATTTATGTCGGGAACGGCCCTATTGTTTACATGTATATGGTAATCGGCATTTTAAATTCTTTTCACAAGCAATTCTGGTTCGACAAGTTCAGCACACATTCTGTTACGCTGGTCAGTCCATAGTAGAGAGTGACATGGGGAATTTCCCGGCGTGGAAACCGCGGTAACCGCGGTAAATCCCGCGGTACTTGGGACAACTATTGCGGTAATACCGTGGTAATGGGGTTTACTTTCGCGGTAATACCGCGGTAATGGGGAATGAGCCGGTGTCACGAAATAGAGTATCCCCATACATGAGTATCCCCCTTAACGAAATGGAGTATTCGGTTTAAATTTGCATTTTTGGCGGTTTCTAAGTGTATTCAGTCGTACTGTTTGGATTTATTGTACGCATAACATTTTGAAATTGCGTATCTCTAGTTTGTAAGTCGACCTGAAATCAATTTACTTCGTTTTTGGTGATTTTGACTGGATTTTCACCGAGGATATCGTAATGCGTATACCGATGGGGGATAGAATGGTTTATCCCTCCGGATACTCTAAACCGGTTTATTCCATCCGGGGGGATAAATTCACACATCCCTCCGGATAGTCCTAGGACGGATAGGACTCTGTTTCGTGATACCGGCAATAAACCCGGGTGATGTTAAGAACTTGAGAACTGATAAGGATATTTTTTACTTCCTGAAGCCAACTAGTCAGAAATAGTCACTCAGGATTTGGTCAATGCAAACTGTCGATACGATAATAACAGACTAATGCAGTCAGCAATACAAATAGCTTTGTAAGCTAAAAAATGTTAGTTTTTAAATTTGAATTGGTGTAAACTTTTTGCAGGGAATGTGATGTCGTCCTGCGGGGATGGCGTGGGCATGGGGAGAAAACCTGCGGGGATGAGGAAAAACCAGTTATATTGCATTCATAAAACATTGCACTGACAAACACTTTTCAATCCGTTTACGACGTTACATCAGCGCAGACACTGTGTGACTTAGTAATTAAGAATTAACGATGCCACTGCTCCAAGTCAGAATACAATGGTTTTAGACTATTTACTTTTGGCATCATCTGACAGGTTCATTAAAATCATTTGTTCTTGGCCAATGCATTATAATCATGATCAAGGCGGCTGTTTTAGGTTCAAATTGTTATGTTTAATATCATAAATTTATGTATTTCGACGTAAAAGTGCAGCATATTATATTATGTGAAAAATCACGGCAAATCTTGGCAAATGATAAAATTCACGGCATTCACGGCAAACGCCAAAATTCACTGTTTCCACTAATTCCGTGAATTCGTGATTTTCAGTAACCCTAGTAATCGCCTGCAAGCAACACAAAGGTTAAGATTACCGGAATCAGAACAGAATACGAAAGATATGTGATATAGGCTAGTACACTGTCAGCCTACCTGCATCAGATAAATTTAATGATTTATGTACACGTTGCATATGGTGTGTTTTAGTTTCGGCGTAGTGATCTGGGAGCTGTTGACAAGGGAACTTCCACATAGCGGTCAAGCAATAGGACCATTAGTAGTGAAAGCACAGTCTGGGGAGCTCACACTCTCTATTCCTGAATCTATTCCTGCAGCATATAAGCAGCTTCTTCATGGTAAGTCTAAACTAGACATTGGCGTATGGCACATGTTAACTCATGTGGGACCAGCCAAATACCTTTCTTACGATTATGACATACTAGCTTTTTTACCCGCCTTCGCCCGGGTTTTCCCCAGGCGTAATTTTTAACGGCTGAAAATAAAGGCTACTTACTTACTTACTTACTATATTCGCTGATCGGCTTCAAATATTTAAAGTGTCCATATATCTGAATGGGAACGATATTTGGAGGTCAAAATAGTTTCTTTCCCCGTGTACTACACGGGTTATGTTTAATATCATAAATTTTATCTCTACCTTATATAGGCGTATTAGGCCCTATTTGTTCCCGAGCTAACTAATTACAATAGACGACGCTCGGCCGCATTTCGAATATTTAAAATGCCCATAAAATTCTATATATCGGCATTTAAAGTAAATTGCGAGCTTAAAATAGCCGTATTCTACCTTGTATAACCGCATTATTTGTTCCCCAGGCTAAATAATAATAGACGAAGCTCGGTCGTTCTTCTAGTGCCTCTTTGAACTCGTTCCCTTCGAGTTTTGTGTTCCATAAGGACTCGAAATGTTTCGAGGCGAAGTCGTAGTATAATGACGAATGCACCTGATTTGCATATTTAGGCACGCGTGACGTCAGACAAATGGCCGCCGTTATTGATATTACCTCGTAGAGTTTAATCATATCAAAATTCAAAATATCCATATATCGGCATTTAAAGTAAACTACGAGCTGAAAATAGTCGCGTCGACCTACAAATTGCTATGAAAAGGTTTTGTAAACTTTTTTATAGCGCTAGACGTTTACGTTTCGGAGCCTTTAGCTGGGTCACGGAAGGACAAATTTTGAGTTTTATAGGCTAGTATAAGATAGAACATGTGGTGCTAAATTTTGCTTCCATGGACAAATAAATATAGGCCTACAGCCCTACATGTAGGCTATGTCACGCGTTTGAAAAATTCTCACAAGGTCTGAAAATTTAAAAACTTGGTTGGAACTATGTTGAATTGCGCTAGATTGCTGAATAATTGGGTTAAAAGTAGCTACTTCTGAGAAATTTTGAGTCACAGTTTATCTTAACTAGGCTATAATATAAGTCTCCGTGCCTAAGAGCATGAATGTTTATTAGTAAATAAGGGCATATTCATGCGTCTCTGAGACTGCTATTAATGAAATATCTTTAGGAAACTGGTTAAGATGAACGATTGCATCACTTGGTCCTTTCCAAAATATTCTATGCGCGTGACTTCAAATTAAGGCACCAAGGAGAATTGCTAAATTACGGCTTGTTGCAAACAATACAAACAAATACTTAGATAAGCCAACTGTTCATAGGGGCTAAAGGTAGTGTCATATTAAGTAACTCAGTGAGGACTATAAATCTCTTGTATTTGATAATCTCACTAGGCCAATTCTATACCTAGGGCCTACTCAGCATCTGAATGCGTTTCTCGCAAAATTGCTTGTCAGACTTATATTTTGTCATGTACGGCTACTTATTATTCAACTCAATTGTAAATTTTGTGAGTTCACCTCATCTACAACAAGAATAAAGGGTTACTTCAAATTAAGGCACCACTTAGAATTGTAACGGCTTACATTCGTTTATTTAACGACGCCGTCATATCGACGATGATTGGCGTAGAATTGTAACGGCTTGATTGCACAGCTTAAATTTATAGGCCTAAGGTCAATTGTTGTTTAATTATATAGGCAATCCCTACCAACGAATTCGCAACCCTTTTATACCTAGAGAAGCAGCCAATATCTGTCCCACTTTTAACCAGAAATATGGCCAATCCTTTCATCTTCATACACCAACAGCAGTGGGCCGGACTCGGAAATTCTCAAGAAGCTCTATACAGTATTTCAATAGTTGACGAAATTCAAATCAGAATCAATGCTGGAATCGGCGTAAACAGCCAGTCGGCAATTTGAATCTTTATAATTTTATGATTCCTTCTTTGAAGTAGCCTAGTGTTTTTGTACTGTGGTGTCTAAATTATACCTGATATTTTTAGAATGCTGGAGTCGTGATACAAAGAGCAGACCATCTTTTAAGAAAATCATTGATAAACTGAGTAGTATTGACAGCAGACAAGGCAAGTCTATGTTCCTATTGATGTCTCTCTCTCTCTCTCTCTACTTACGTTAAACTGTGAGGTACGGTACATTAAAAGGCTTGATCTTGTCAAATTAACCCCAACCATATCGGCATACCGAACAACCTAAACGTACCGTGCATGTGGGGTCGCAAATGTCCCCATCTTTATTTTTTACTATAACAGGTTTGTAACTTGATTCTCAGAAACTTTTCTATCTAGATAACAACTTGAACTGTTTTAATCTACAATGCTTCACAGATTTTAGTCACTTTCATCAGTCTGAAACAAGTTTTATATGCAACTGTTACACATAGACTGCTGTAGGGCCTACACTGTGCGTTTGGCAAACAGGGTTGTGATAGGTAGATCAAAGGCGACTGACTTTCCGGTCTGATTCACGCCGACAAGGGCTTCTTCTGTGCCGCTCTTCTGTGCCGCTTCTGGTTGTGCTGCAGGATCACGGTGACACAGTACAGCTTGAAAATCCTCATCTACAAACACCATCTGAATGGCATTTCTAACTGGGAGGCTGTGCTGGGGAATTGATGACCTTTGTCTGATTTGAGGCATGCCAAGTGCCAAGTGGTTATTCTGACAGCGACCTTTCATATCTCACACCTTCCAGTCAGGGAAGTGTTACAACCAAATGATGAATCCCGGAAACTAGCAACGCTAAGAGTGTAGGAAAACCGGAAAGGCAAATAACGTGAAAGAAGAAAAAGTGAAGAGAAAAACTTAAATCAATTGCCACGTGACCCAAACGCTAAAACTGTTCATTTGCTTTGTAAAAAAAATATCTGGCGTATTACTGGTAAAGTGATGTTTCAAAATACGAAGCTGGTTGGGTCATTTACGACCTCAACAGTCTGTCGCGGATTTATAAGATGGATCAAATTCAATTCTTTGTGCTGATTGCGCTTATTATTTTTTATTGAATTAATTGGAAATAACGAAATCATTATGATTTCTTGCTGATAGGTTGCAACGAAGGATGTGTCGCAGTAAAAAAGACGTTGGAACAAGAACAGACAGAGAGAAAAAAGCAAATCAAACAACGAGTATACCAAAGACAGGAGGAAGGTATCAGGAAAAGTCATCGTTAATTTATGATTAAATTATGCTATTTTGTTGGCCTTAACTACAGAGTAATACTTCAAATTTCTTATTTGAAATTGTGCTTAGCTTTCTTCATAAGAGTTAGTATTTCTTTGTAATTTAAGTAGGCCCTAATTTGATATCTTGCAATCGGAATATTTGATCTGAATAGCAAAAATAATATTGCCATGAAAAGAACTACACATGATTGAGTCAGTAACATTCCAAATCAAAACTATAAAATCACAAGCGACAAGCGACAAAAGGCCTTCGGATTCACGCCTATCATCTTCGATATGACGGCGTCGTTAAATAAACGAATTTAAGTAAGTTAAGGCCTTCGGATGATGAGAACATTGCATTACTGAAAACGGATTCTCACTGAGTAAGACTTCTCTTTGAAGCCAAAACAGTTTTGAAAGACCATTGTAACGCAATTTTTTGGACTTATATAATACAATGCAATACAACTGTACTTTGATATTGCCCTCCTTACAAAGTTCAGAAGTGCACAAACGACGAAGTCGCAGATACAATTATATTGCAGAGTAGGCCTAATTGTGAGCGATGGTCACACTTGCTCAAGGTCCCTACACAGTTGACTAACTGACTAACTGTCTCTGGCGAGGCTCGAACCCGTACTGTCCGCGTTACAGGCCGAGCGCTCTAACCAATCGGTCACCGTGCCCCTAATGTAAGTAACGACACTTCTCCTGCGACAACGACTACTGGGCGCCGATTAATGGCAAAATTGGTTTTAGCCACCATATCCCCTCTCGACACAGCGCCTTTCTCCCTTCAATCGGTCTTAAATGCTTCAGCTAGGCTCATAGCCCGACTCCCTCGCTTTGCGCATATCTCTACATTATGCATGATGTCTTGCACTGGCTGTCTATCACTGCGCGTATCCATGGGCGTATTGAGGGGTGGAGTTTCCGGGTTCAAACCCCCTCCCGAAATAAGTTTCCGAGCATTTTTTTATTATGCTTTTACATGTGAAATACCAAAAACCTTAATTTTTGCGACCATTTCCAATGTAAAACCGCCCAAAGTCTTAAAACCCTCTCCTAAATTTTTTTATGGCTAGGCCCATGCGCGTATCCAATACATAATCCTCTTTATAGTTCCCAAAGCGCAGCTGAGCAGTGCTCCGTAATATCTTAATAACTCCGCCGACAGAGTATTCTTTATATATTCGATTTTCTCTCTTCTCAAGTCTCCCTTCAATTCGTCAGACAGCGCCATTTTTAGTTTCGCAAAGCTGGCTGCAGTTAAACTCTTTCATAACGCTATCGACTGGCAGCAGATTAAACACACTGATTTGCTGTTAACAGTATCCATAAAATATTAAAATATCCATTCATCTTGGAACTGACGATTTCCTCTTCAATTTTACTCTTCTTAGCTGCAATTTTGTGCATTTTCACTCTAGAGTACGGTAACTTTATTTAAAGTAAAAAGGAAATCGCTTCTTTCTTATCACTCAGTTTATAGATGATGCCAGTGAAAATAGTTAACTTCTAGAATGGTTTAATATATCTGTGAGAGAACTAAAACAAGGTCGCGTAGGGCGCCGCTTATCAAAGATCTTAGAAAGACACGATTACAGCTATGTTGTCATAAATTATGTCCCAAATAATGAGTAGTACAGTGAGGTTTTAATTTAGTTTATGTAATTTCTGTTCGCGGGCCACTTTCTTTTGCAATTTTAGATTGCCCCGAGAGCCGTACAGGACAAGTCCAGGGTCCGCGGGTTGAACACCTCAGCCTAACTTATTGAATGTGAATACACAAAATATGCCTCTGAACTCCTGAGCTCCTGACTCTTAGCGAAAATTTAAATTTTTTTCTCAGAAAATTTCTGGACGACCTAGTGGTCTTATCCGTTTAGAAATATTGTACGTCTCGTGTACATAAGAGACAAGGATCCAACTCACTCGGCCTATGCAGAGTCGTGATAAACACTGTTGCGAACCAGTTCTAGCTATATTTCTGGTGCGCCGACAAAACGGCGCAGTACAAAACGGCGCAGACAAAACGTCGCAAAACTTAACTAAAGAACAATAGTTTATAGTAGTTTAATAGCAGAAGCAGCAAAGATATATAATAAAATATATACTAGAAATAACTGAATAACTGAGAAACTTCATCAAGTCTTATAGTTCATTGGGTAAAGTCGTAGTTTACGTTGCCAAATTATTTGATTTTATCACTTTAACATGGAAGCTTGATTGATGAAAAAAAATTGTTTCCCTAAATGGAAGTGGGATTGATGAAAACATTCCTGTGTTCAAAATTGAATTTCGATTGATCGAAATAATTTTTTCCGTAGATAGAAGCTGGACGGATGAAATTAAGTTTTCGGTTCAATAGAAGCTGGATTGATGAAAACAATTGTTTCCGTAATTAGAAGATGGATCCAGGGAGAAAATAGCTTTGCTTAAATAAAAGTTCCATTGATGAAAAAAATTTCTTTCGTCAAATAGAAGTTGGATTGATAAAGTAATTTTTTCCAATTAAATGGAAGTTGGATTGATGAAAATATTTCTCGATGAAATGGAAGCTTGATTGATGATAGTTAACATGCACATAGGTAGACTGCTTACTTATCAGCGTCATGTACGGCATTGAAGACATTAGAATAATTGAACAACGCAAACTACGACTTTACCGTTCATAGTTCATACGTTTTCATTTCAATCGAGCGAGTCTATGGTAGAACTCAGCTTATCACGTGGCGGCACTTTTTGATTGCTAATAAGCAAACAATCACTAAACGGTTATCATAATCTTTGTACTGCGCCATATTGTCTGCGCCGTTTTGTCTGGGTACTTTGAATTGCGCCGTTCTGTCTGCGCCGTTTTGTCTGCGCCGTTATGTCTGCGCCGTTTTGTCCTGCGCCGTTTTGTTACGGCGCCATATTTCTGCTTGTCCAGAATAAAATTATTTAGCTGTGTTTGGTCGATAAAGAGTGACTCTTAATAACGACATTTTCTGATTTTTTTGCTTTATAGTTATGGAATCACACGAACAAGAAATGGAGCTAGAAGGAAGACCAGAAGACCGAAGACAAATCGATACCGGTTAAATATTAGTATTAATAAAATTATAATAATGAATCTGTGTTTTGCACAGAACAAGTATTACGGTAACAATTCCAAATAAGTAAGTACGGTGCAACACGAGCCGTGAAAAGCTAATAGCTTATAGACTTCGGCTGGAAAATTTGCCAAACAGACTGCTTCTTGAGCCAATCGTGAGCAACGTCCTCGATAACCCTGCCTGTCGATTGTTTTAACATCAGATTCTGTTATCTGGTGAGCGTCCAATGCACCTTGTTGTTTCTCACGTCCGCGCAAGCCTTCAGAGAATAAGGCTCTTGCTTGCTCGCGGTCAACCTCCAAAGCCGAACCGGATCTTATTTTAATAATAATTGCTGACTTCAGACTGGCTCTTTCTTCTCATACTAGGAAATGGCAATGAGGCTGTCGGTAGCATGATTGCGCTGTGGGTGCGTTTGAGAACGGCGTAGACCATATAATTCTTCGTCTCTTCTTTGGATTCTGCACGATTGACGGTATTTTCTTCGCTTCTCATCTAGGCCTACGTGACTCTGTGATAAGGAATAGGCACCTCGATTTTATTGGTCCTCCAGCTGAAATCGACTGCCTCAGTCCCTTAGGACTGACTTCCTTTCTCTTACCTCTGACCAGTTCCTCAAGCACATGAAACCTCTCTGTTTGTCAGTGAATATACTTCCTGGGTCGGGAGCGCCTCTGATTTTAAGTGGCGCTTATGTAGAAACATGAGCGGGAGACAACATTGACATGATCAGTCTATGCGAGTTCTTCACCATGGCTGAAGTAAGGAAGAAGTTCTGCCTGTCTTGCCCGATAAGCTGTTACTGTAGTTTCTGGCTGTAGACAGTTCTTTTCTTTCAGTCTGGATGCTAAAAGTTCAGCTGCTTGCTTGATAGTCTGAAATCTCATATCAGATCGAGTTATTCCAGGGAGAACTGCTGAGGTGTTGAAATGCTTCCTTTATATTCACTTCCACTGCTATCTATTGTGCTACTTTGTAAGTTCTGATTATCTTCAACATCTGACAACGGAAGGTCAGGCATTGTAGTAAACACTGGTATGGGAACTTCTTCACTGTGTGCCACTGTGTGGAATAGGTCGCCTTGCTGATTCCAAATCCGGATAGTCCCACTTGTGTTTCTTGTATTGATTGAAACCTTTCGCATTCAAAAAACAAAGCTAACAATGGTCATGGGGTTTTTCTGCTATCTCCTCACCATAGGTACACCGAAGTTTAAACTCTTCCATTTTCTATTTGTCCACTGTCGTAAGCATTCAACACAGGTTTTGCAAACCGTATGAGGAGTTCAAGACTTTGTCTTGGTCTTCAAGCGCCACTCCAAAATAAGCAAGGTAAGCTTGCTACAGAAAGTCTGTGATGTGTTTTCTATGTTTCTCCAGACGCTATTCGCCACAGATGTAGCAGAATGCATTAGGATTGTTTAAGCAGCCTGTTCGTGAAGAACCTTTATTTACATGTAGCTGGAAAAAACACTAAATCGAATATTTCGTTGCTTATTTTTATTTGTATTCTTGTTCAGTTTATTTATAACCTTTCATTTATACTTTCTGTAGAACATAGTTCAACTTTAAAGTTAATTTAAATTAATTTCAGTTAATTGACTATATTCCTACTTGTAACAGTCTCTTTATACAAATTGCCAGTATTAATTTAAGGGAGGTGTCCATTATCTCAAGAGCTAGAGCCAATTGGAAGAAATCACTTTCATTTTCAAATTCAGCGACCCCGAAATACCAAAGATTCGCTGAAAAATCCTTGGGAACAAAGGAATATTTTTTGTAATAATAGGCTACGCGTTATAGGCCTAATGTGAAAATGGCTGAATGCAGCATCACAATTTCGCTGTATCTAATACAGACTATGGACTAGTTTGTAGGTTATTGTTACAAATGAAGCATCATTATGTTTAGAATGTTCTTGGATACATAGATCAGTTTCAAAACACACATAATCTTATATTTGTTTATCCAAACAGTACAGAATGTACGCAATAATAGAAAATATCGCTAATTATATTATCGGTTCCGTTGTTAAAAATGATGTAATTTCGAGATGCAATTGTGGCGGACAAGACAGAATGAAGGCTGTCCGATCGAAAATAGGTTTCCCCGCGTATTATCTTTCTTTGCGTACCTAGCGTCGTTCATAGTTACTTTCGCGGTTTCCCCGTGGAATATCTTTCGCTACGTACTTACTCCCGTTTCCCCGCGGAAAAATCTATACTTACCGCGGAACTAACCGCAATAGCTCTATTCGCGGTTTCTCCGTGTAATATCTTTCTTTGCGTTCTTAACGTCTGTTATACTTGCTCCGGCGGTTTCTCCACGGAAAATCTCTACTTGCGGGATTAACCGCAATATCTCTATTCGTGGTTTCCCCGCGGATTCTTTACTTGCGGGACTAGCCGCATATCTCTCTGTTCGGGGAACTACCCGACAGATCTGACCGTGGTTCGTTCAGGTGTGAGAGACAGTACAATTCCCTAACAGGGAAGCAAATACACTGGTCTGTGAGAAACAAAGTGGTAACGTTAGTGACACTTGCCTCTGATTCCGGCAATGGAATCGAGTCCGAGGATTCAGAAACGAATCCTGTGAGTCCGTGCGCTCCCGGGCACAGCTCGCTATATGATTCGGAAAGTCTGATTCAAAAGATACCTGAGGCGGAGTAAGGGCCCACTCTGTTGGCAGGTCTCGAATCAGATTGATTCGGATAGCGGGAGGGAAGGTTGTGCAAGACTTAAGCCGGGGAAGGGTATACTCGCGAGACAGAGCGAGTCAACGCCCTCGGTGAGGAGTACGAAACCCCAGGTGGGTAGATTAACGCAGACCAAGATAGTTACCGATATGAGAGAATCTGGATAGTCGGATATCCAGATCAAAGTGAGATCAACCCAGACCAAGAAAGTGACCGATACGTGTACGTTCGGGTAGTCGGGTACCCACGTAGATACATATGTGCTGGTGTCAACACACAGCTCTGAGAACTGACTGAAGTGCGAGGCTGGGCCCCCTCGTGCGTAGGTTGGAACAAAGTTCTGTGTGTAGATAGTGAAGGTTATAGAGAGAGGACCTTCACTATCAGAGTCCGTAGATACCTTACCAGTGTTTCTTTCTTTCGAAGCAGAATTTATCATTGTGCTGGTTTTTCTTTGCCTTCACTCTCAGAGTCCGGTGATACCGTATATCTTATGAAGCAGAATTTCTTACTGTGTTGGTCGATCTTCTTTGCATTCACAGTCTGTGAGATCCTACCGGTGTCTTTCTTTTTCTTTCGAAGCAGAATATATCTATGTGTTGGTCTTTCTTTGCCAGCACAGAGGCTAGTGTTTATTTTTGTTTCTAAGCAGAATTTATCACTGTGTTGGTCGCTCTTTGCCAACACAGAGGCGAGTAAGGGAACTAACTCTGGCAATTGTGGTGCATGACGATATACGTGTTAGGCCGCATGCCAAACACGAAAATGGACCGAGAGACACATGACAGTAGGAAGACTCATTGCCTCATGGACATTTGTCTAGGACGAGTTGACGTAGAGATTTGTCCCCAGTATGGTCTAGGGCAAGAATGCGTAAAGAGTTGCTATCAGTAGTGTCTAGGGCGAAATGGCGTAGAGACTTGTCATAAGTATTCCTGGTCTCTGGAACTTAGAAAACGTTTGGTGGCCCTTATTATTGGCGATGGTTTAAGAGTCACGAGATGTCGAGTGGTAAGTCGAAGTTCAGATCAGGCAGAGAGGAAGAGGAAGACCGTAGCTAAGAAGGTACACAAAAGGAGAAAGACTCGTGCTAGTAAAAGAACGAACCCTGTTCTGAGAGACGGCCATCCTCAGGACGTTGCCCATCCGGCAAACAATGATAAAACCACAGGCGTCTGAGTTATAAATACAAACTACAAAATACAAGCTTTAGTGAACAAACTTAAGTGAGCAGGTAGCCTAACAGGAAGAACATTCCGGTAGACAGAATGGCATACATCTTACTTTAAAAAAATTACCAGATATTTTGTGTTGATTCGTTTTTTTTAGAAAAGCATAAATTTGATGAACTGAAAGAAAAATCACTGTTGACCAGTGAATTATTTATTTTTTATCACTTCCGGTGTTCAAAAGATAAATCAGTAAGCAAGTAAATGAAGCCCTTCATTCCCTCTATCGAATGGTATTTTTGTTTCGCTTCTACGAAGAAAACTGAATAAGCTATGGTTGAAAAACTAAGGGGGATTATCCACCCCCTCTGGTCTCTCAGCTATATCGGGTATAACTTTTGAACGCCGTGAGATACCATCATGATATTTATCTCAAAATGTGCGCCAATGAATCTGCTACAGCTACCTAAAACGTAAAAAGTATATTCCATATGAAGAAAAAAAATTATGCATAAAAATCTGGGAGGTAACCGCCACCCCCCCCCCTTGGTAGCCCGAGGGTTAAGAAAATGGTTACTTTTTGGAATTGAATGTCGTGATAATTTAATTTTCAGAACACAAAGTTTACTACAAAGATGATCCCGTCTTAGTAAAGACAATCAGAACCAAAGCCGCCGAAGAAAACGACAAAGCAATCAGTGGACTTGCCATAGCAGATAACGAGCTGTTCATAACGAATTTCCATGTCAATGACGTTGAAGTCTACGACTTGAAGAAACTTAGTTTGACGCGTAGCTGGAAACTGGATCCTTTAATCAATCCCTGGGACTTGGGATATTGCAACATCAACAAATGCCTTTACGTTATGGATATGACGCATAGCAACACTCGCAAAGAAATCTATGGAGTCGATGGAAATGGAAAATTGCTAAAAAGTTGGACAACAAATATGGATGGCGGTTGTATATCGGTTACCTACGACTGCAACGTTGTGATGGCTGCGCAATGTGCGCATCATATTATAGAATATACATTAGACGGGCAGATTGTTCGCCAAATAACATTGCCAGCACAAGCAGGATTTGTTGATGCACGACACGCCATAAAACTGCCCAGCGGTCTATATCTAATCAGTCACGGAGTAGGTGATTCACTGCATCGGGTGTGTGTGGTGGATATCGCTGGAGACATTCTGATGTCGTTCGGCGGACCGAGTGGATCAACCTCTGATCGAATCGACATTCCAATCTATCTGGCTATCGATTCCAACGGATCGATATTCGTCGTCGATTGCGGTAACGGTCGAGTGTTGATGCTCAGTTCCGGTTTGGAGTTCACGAGAGATATCATTTCGATTATGAAAGAAGGAATGCATCGTCCGGAGAGAATGGTTCTCGATCAGAACAATGGTCGACTTCTGGTGGCGCACAACGATGAAGGTTGGAGCGAATGTCGGGTGTTCGTCTTCGAAATTCTATAGCAACGTTTCCCATTGGCACAATGCTCGTTAACATAACACAGTTTGAATGGAGGAAAGGCAATTCTTTTACATTGAGGATGAATGTATTTATGTGCCTAGCTATTTCTGAAGCGCAATCTAAGAAACTAACTCATAAAGGCGCTTACCATGAAAATCTAACAAATCTAAAAAGTTGCGAGCTTGAAATTGTTTCTTGAGCTTTCTGTAACGAAACAGTTCGTGTTTCATAGCTAGTAGACTGTTCGGGGAAGATGGTTCAATGCATGAGAAAGCACGATGTGCCCGCATCGCTGTACGAAAGTTATGGTCATTTGACCTTGATTTTTAAGTTTTGACCTTTAAATTACCCTGGATTGTGTTAGTCTTCCAGAAAACAGAGGACTAAAAGACTAACACAATCCAAGGTCACTTAAAGGTCAAAACTCAAAAATCAAGGTCAATGAAAGTTAATTCCTGCCGGTCCGCGACACTGAAAAGTTTGGGAAGCACTGGCCTAGACTATATGTCGTAGCCGGCAAATCAGACAATGATCTGGAAAAGATATTTATATTAGCGTCTTAAACGCCTTCAGCCTGAGATTTTCCTCAGGCGAAAGATCATCTGACTGGTAACACAACCCGAGCTCCTCCAATGGTGTAGGCCCCGATGCAGCGTTAGGGGAGTTGCCCAGGGTATGGCCTACTGGACCGGTCTGTGTGGTTGTTGATGATGTAGTTGTTGTCTGTGTAGGCCCTTTATCCGTTAGAACAGGTAGTGTGTGTGTGAGCATATTGGTTCCACTGTAGCCAGTGCCTTGTTGCGGGGAGCCAAATGACATGGTTTGTCGGGTTTAAGATCTTGCACACAGCGGTGGTTTGGCTGCGGTCAACGGTGCTGCAAGCGCATATAAATTGTTGACCTCGGGTGACCGGCAATGCTTCTAGTATTGCAGCCTCGGATGCGTGTTGTGTTTGTAATGCGATAGGTATGAGAGTCCCAGTGTCAGAGAGGAGGAAGCATCGTAGGCTGCAGCGTACAAACAGAGTGACATGCACGGTGCTGAAAGGCGGTAGACAGGTAGCGACTGTAAGGTTGTTAAATTTTTTTAGTTTCTCCTTGACCGCTGTGAGTTCCCTGACCGCCTCGCGATATTTGGGCTACTTTTGAATTGTCCCGCGGTCGAAACGGCGACATTATGAATTCTTATAAATTGACCGCATTAGGTTACTAGCTCACTATAACTAGTCTCCAGTTTAATATTCTTATGACATTGTGGTGTTGCTTACTTAGTACAGAAATACATGTTGCACGGAGTACGGACTAGTCTACGGTAAGCACGAAGCAGTCTGCCATATAAATTTCTACGACAGTGGTTTCATCACGTGTCTTGGCGAAACCAATAAAGTATGTATATTGACGCATCTAGCAAAAATGTATGAATGTTTTCATTCAACTGTTCAGCTCGCGACTTTTGGGCTACTTTTTTACGTGACTTCGCGACCAGGCGCTTCCGAAATCTGGCAACCCTGGTAAGAAGAATCAGAGACTTCATTTTTTTGGCCTTGGTATGATGGCTCGCCTCCAATGGCCAGTCGTCTTCGTGGCCGCTTGCACTGCCAACTGACAGCGTTTGCTGAGATTTCTCTTTGTACTTGAGTTTGATTGGGCACACGTGAAGCAGAAATCGAAACAAATTTTTACCCTGTGAGGGATTTGAACCTGTGGCCTCTCGCTTGACAGCCCAGCAGGATATAACCACTGTTAAACGATAGGCGCTATATAACGACTGCATGTAGCTTTGTTCTATATAAGTTCTTTTCTTCTCTTTCCTGAAGGTCAAAATGGCTGACTGAACATTTGCGTTATAAAGTTAATAGTTTACGTTTATGAATGAAACGAACCAGGCCTTTTATTTTTACATTAAAAAATGTGTGCAGGTGTGTTGCATACGTTCACTGTCTTTCGAATGTGTGCAGGTGTGCTGCATACGTTCACTGCCTTTCGAAGCGGCAAAAACGGCGGTTGTTTGCTTCGTGGTCACTCAGGTCGATCGTTGCAACAGCCTACTGGCTGGCGCGCTCAAACTGCTGCTAGACAGACTGCAATCCGTCTTGAATTCAGCAGCGAGACTAGTGTGCAACCGAAGAAAGTATGATCACGTCACGCCGCTGCTTCGTGATGTGCTGCACTGGCTCCCGGTGCAGTATCGTATAGATCACAAACTCGCCCTACTGGTGTACAAGTCCCTACATGGCATGGCACCGGAGTACCTAAGAGCATACTGCATCGGCGTATCGTCATCTAGGTCAGGACCCTCTTTGCGATCTGAGGCGCGCGGTGATCTGAAGGTCCGAAAATCCAAAACCTGCTTCGGAGACCGCGCATTTTCTGTTGCTGGACCTAGGTGTTGGAACAATCTTCCACCTTCAATCCGTTCAGCAACATCCTTGGAGTCATTTAAGTCCAGACTCAAGACACATTAATTCATGTTAGCGTATCCTGATTGAGTCTGTTATCGTGTCAAAGCGCCCTTGTAATAATAATAATAATAATAATAATAATAATATCTTTTCTTTATTAAGCGCCTGACAAACGCACTGCGCTGTACATTTACATGTTATGCAATTGAAATCTTAACTACTAACAGAACAGACAGCCTTGCAATACAACGGCGCTAATAGCAGCCTACAAAGCAAATCCGCCCAACGGGGGCTCGAACTCGGTACCTCTCGGTCACTGTTCCAGATCTTATCCAATGCGCCACGGGCCCCCGTGTTGCGGCGCTGTAGAAATTGTCATATTCATCATCATCATCATCATCATCATTAAACCGTTTAAATCTAACAACCACTGCACATACGCGCACCATTTCAAAGTTAAAAAACAACCGTCCAGCTCAGCTTTATTCACAAATTTAGTCACAGCATTGCTGGTTAAATTGAAAAATCATCTTTATGTTTCTATGTAGCCTAGGAAAATAAATTTAACAGAGCCCTAGGCTACTTGTGGAAAATATGACGATTAGAAAGTCTCTCGGAAAGCAAAACACTTATTGCGGACGTATACCAGAAATTTTATTCTCTCATTGACTGGGAGTCCCACTGTGAGTGGATCGTGTCCCTCATATGATCTGATGTTTGAGACTGTGATGTAGACGCACAACTACTGATCTGGTTAGCTATACATGTAGTTAGAGCATACGTCAAGACGCCTGTGGGCGAGATGATTCCGGTTCACATGCCATGTTTGGCTCACTATGGAGATTTAAATATCAGGCTTGCAAGACTGATCTTCGTATCATCCTAGCGTGGGACCCAATCAAATAGGCAGCAGTGGTGGAGGATCTCATTTGATAAATTCTCTAAAAGTGAGCAGGGACGCCACAATAGCGTCGCAACAAAAAAGTATGCAGGCCAAGTCTTACATTTCACAATTAGGCCTACAACAATAGACTGTTCCTTCTATCGGACGGCCATTTGCTATCGAATTGCATAATAAGCCTAGTAATGGATAATGGTAGGTAATTTCCGGTCCACCTAAAATAGCAAAGCCAGTGATAGGCTGAAACTGCTAAACGCTTTAACAGAAACGAACGATTATCATTAAAAGAGTCAGTCTGAAGCCTACATTGTTGTAAATCTGATTTTATCAGCACTTAGAAACAAATCACGTTACCTGTACGGATTAATAATGTGCCTTTGATGTTTAGAAATACTACAGGTAAATATATTAAAACCTTCAACATAATGAATATTAAAACCAATGAGGATTACGCTATTTTGACCTGCAAACATGTGTGTAACGCAGCCATCTTTGCAGACGATTGACTGTTGTAATTAAATAAGTCCTACTGATACCAAACAACTGTTCTTCATGCCGAAGTTTTTGTGACAATTCTAGACGAGAGTTAGCTGTAGGAATTCTTTAAAACAAGGGTGACTAGCACTTGGTATTTCCATTATTGGTGGAGCCTATCTGAACAACGCTCAACAGGAAGTTGCATGCCATTCGTATTACGAAAATCATGGATTCGGTTATTATATGTAGATCTTCGGCTCAGCGTCAGATGTAGAAAAAAACAACAGTCCTTTAAGCTGGCCTAGGAGGCAGTTCATGATACGAAGTTTTAGCGACTTCATGTAGTAACCCAATAGCAACGTCATAAAGTAGGATATACGAAGGCCGTATGGCAATATTTCTAAACGGGCTTCCTATATTTTGCCATATGAAACCTAGGGCTGCCATCCGTCCCAGGTTCGCCTGGACTGTCCCGGAATCGGCCTTGTGGTCCCCTGTCCCGTATTGATTCCAACCTTTTCGGAACTTCGTGTAATTATCCACCTCACAGTTTGCCCCACCCTACTGTACAGTGCAGAAACTGCAGATCCTACATTAGGCTGACGCAACAGTTATGCGGACAGAGTTAATATTGGTAATGGCATATCGAGTGTCTTTAAGGGCTTCCCGGATTTGCAACCCTGATAAGACCATAATTAGGTCGTATGAAGACTATAGGCTAGGTAAAAGTCATACCTAATCACCAAACTATTTAATTAGACGCAAGCCTAGTCAAGACTGCTGTGGAAATTACCCACAGCCGAGTTACGGCTTTTTAAATAACTGCTACAAGGTCCAGGACACAAGGAACTATGTGAAACCCAAGTTTCCTACGCTCTGAACTTTAATCGTAATCGTATTATCGAAATTCTGCAGCGCCCAAAAATTGGAATCATGGGTTCCAGTCAGTCACAGGCGCTTAGACAAAATAAAATCGATAGGCATGTATGGGAGTGTTTCTATCCTAGTATATAATGACTCCAGAGTTAATCCATACTAGGACAAAAACACTCCACCCTGCGAATAAACACTCCGAAAGTATTTTCGTCTAAGATCGGACCAAATGACTCTTGGAGTTGATTCTTCCAAGGACAAATTGAATGGGGGAGTTGATTCGTCCTAGGACCAAATAACTTGTGGGGATGATTATTCCTAGGACAAATTGAATGGGGAAGTTGATTTTTCCTAGGACAAATAGACTGGAGGAGTTGACTCTTCCTGGGACCAAATGACTTGTGGAATATATTCTTCCTAGGACGAATTGAGGCGAATATTTAGTATATTGATACGTAATTTTACTGGCGTTTCACGGTCTCTTTTGGAATGCTGTGCGGACGGTAGGCCTACTATGTTTTGTAATGACACTAAACCTAACCCTCACCGACTCTCCTTAACCGACTCTCGCGACGCCTAACCTGACCCTTACCGAGACTCACGAAACCTACGCACCCGATTCTAAAAATATCTAGCCGGTATTTGACTGTTTTCGTTTGGATGAGTTTTCTTCGTTGTTGATTGGTCCTACACCGAAGGTATACCTTAACTAAGACTGTGCCATTCAATTTGTCCAAGGAAGAATAAACTCCACAAGCCATTTGGTGTCCAGAAAGAATCGATACTCCATTCAAACTGTCCTAGGAAAAATTAACTCCCTCATTCAATTTGTCCTAGGAAGAATCCACTCCACAAGTCATTTGGTCCTAGTAAGAATCAACTCCTCATTCAATCTGTCCCACGAAAAATAAACTCCCCAGTCAATTTGTCCTAGGAAGAATCAGCTCCACTGGAGTGTCTGTTCACTCTTTGCCTAAATTCTGCACAATCTTTGCAATGTGTTGCATATATTGTTAGCGCCTATTAAGCAATCTCGCTTCTCGCAGCGGCAACCGTCCCATAACCATGAGCTTCCTATGTTTGACAACCTAACTCAGAAATGCTTCCTTGCCCGGATGCTATACAAATAAACAATGTTCTCCCTAGATTAGTCTATTTAAGTTCTTCATTTCCCTGTATGACCATCAATCAATATAATCAATAAATGCTTTATTGCTCACCGAAGGAAACATAGACACGTAATCACAGACAACATTCCGTAACTCTTCCTCCCCCTAGGTTCATAATAATAATAATAATAATAATAATAATAATAATAATAATAATAATAATAATAATAATAATAATAATAATAATAATAATAATAATAATAATAATAATAATAATAATATCTTTTCTTTAATAAGCGCTTGACAAACGCATAGCGTTCATTTACATGTTATGCAATTGAAATCTTAACTAGAAAGACATCTGGCAATACAACGGCAATAGCAGCCTACAAAGCATATCCGCCCAACGGGGGCTCGAACTCGGTCCTCTCGGTCTCTGTGCCATATGTTAACCAATGCGCCACGGCCCCCCATATAAAATAACTTCTCTCATTCAATTCTCTGCTTGTATATTATTTGTTTGTTTTTGTTAGAATGTATTAATCTTGCACAGTGATGTGCGTTTGCTAGTGCAGCTCTATAAAGAATAGTCTTACTTACTTACTACTACCAACATAAGTGTTTTAGTCCTAGTAACAATACACTCCACCGGTCAATTATTCCTAGTAAGAATTAACTCCACAGTCAATATATCCTGGCATAAATAGACTTCGGAGTGTTTAAAAGGTGGAGTCTATTCAGCCTACTACACCGGCTTTATAATAGGCTATTTTGGCGGCTGCGTATAGACTGAGCATTTTTCAAGGGGCAGCAAATTCATAATAAAGCTCGAAAAACATATTTTTCTTGAAATAACTATTAAAAAAGGAGCGGCATTTGTGTACATGCCAATAGCACAAAACTATCAAAGGCTGAAAGGCCGCTACTGATTGGATGGATCAGATAATTGTCTTAATAATTCTGGTGGGAGTTTATTCCAGAGAGGCGGAACAGCTACGGCAATGGAGTGTTTGCAAATTCTAGTGACGGGATGACGGAAGGGCGGAGAAGTATTTGGGCGGAGGAGGAGCGGGTTGAGCGAAGTGGTTGAATTATAAATGCTATGGCTGGGAGGATTGAAGTGTGTTGCATGTAAATGACAAGGCTTGAATTTCATGCTCAACTTGACTAGTGCAACTCTCGTGCAAGGAATGTTGACACTACACAAATAAACGACCTTCAAGCTATCCAGAATGCTCTCAAACGTGCTGCCACTAGAACCCCCGAACACCATCAAGTCACGTCAACTCAACTCGCTTAAAATACCTGAACGGATTGACAATGACAGTAGATGTGGTTTTAAATTCAAGCATAAGGAGGATGCAGAGGAGATCACGGATGTGAATGAAACAAAAGTGGGAAAGATAGGTGATATGTTCAGAGAAGCTAAGATTTGGGTCCAAAATCACACCTAAGTTGCGGCCAGGAGCAGGAGAATTGTCGATGCAGATTCTAGTTGTGGGAAATAGAGGGATCTGAATTTTCTTGGGCTGGTTATGCATGCTTATAACTATGAATTCAGTTTTATAGAGGTTCAAGCACAGGAGATTTCATGTCATCCCAGAGCACATTTGGGTGACCACGTGAAGAAGCTGATGTATGGAGCTGGAGAAGCTGTTTGGAGATAAAGAGGTGAATAACTGACAGTCGTCAGCGTTTAAGGTGATTAACTGAGGAGTGAGGATGCTTGTTTCAGTATATTGAATGGATTGTGCAAACGATGAACAAAGGAGAGCGAGAGCTAGAGCGAGAACGAGGGAGGGAGAGTTTTAAGATAGCAATGGAACGTGTCGGAGGTAATCCAGGAGTTGACTTACAGGAGGTGACCCTGGGCAGGAGGTGCAGGTATTGAGGAAGCCCGTTCCAGACCATAGGGCCAACAACAGAGACAGAGCGTCGCTGCCTGATAATATTATAAGTTCGCGCATAGGGGACAAGAAGTTCGCCCTGTGAGGAGCGGAGAGAACGGCTGCCCTGGACATCCTGAGTGGAGCGAGACAGGCAGAAGCCAAACCCAGGAGGCAGCGCCACACCAAGGCCAAAACCCTGTGAGCAATTTGCTGCGGGAGAGCTAGCTGGTGCAGAACATCACCAATGTAGCCAGAAATGTGGTCGAAACTAGGAATTCTTTCAACATGGCACACCGCCGACCGCAAAGCGCGTTCCAAGTACCCTATTCGTCCCGCTGAATGCAGAGCTAACAGTAGCTGCAGAAGTAAATTCTGGTGATCACAGAGTAATGGATTAGGATTACAGTGGCGGTGGCATTACGAGTGTCATTAGGACATATAGTCCTTACACTATTGAATTCTCCATCTTTAAAGTTTTCTTGCAGTGTTCTTATTCCTGTGACAGAGCACAAGACTTATTCGTCGGGTTTGTCTTTCACCAATTTTGTTTTTTTACCGTCGTAAACAAATGCCACTAAAATTTAGTGGCATTTGTTTAACGACTAATCCTTCAACAATAACTGAAAATAATATGATTTAATCATATTATTTTCAGTTATTGTTGAAGGATTAGTTATCGGTTTTTGCAACTCTTGGTCGTCATTGTGCATAAGCCCAGCAATGTGACAGGCGCTGAAGTAGCAGTAGGCCATGTAAGCTTGAACTGCTGCTTACTTCTCTTGTGATGGATTTACGCGATAGACAACTAATTGTAATTGTTATCATGGCATTAAATATCCGGACATAATCGCAACGCCCATAAGCTGAACATGCAATTAAATTTGGAACATGACGTTTCACGTCCTACATGTACTGCATACGTCTAGTATCTAGAAGCATCTAGACTTCAGGGTTGGTTGAATACTATGTGTGATATTAGGATAACTATTAATAGGTCAAATATTGGGCTGCAGAAAAAAATGATTCGTGTATGGCAGTCTTAGTATATTTCTCTGTCAAATCTTTCAAATTGTTTGCTTAGGCTACAGACCAAATCATTCGTGTATGGCTGGCCCTACACTAATGGACATCGATTCGACTTCTCAAAGAGTACTATGATAAGTTTTGACGGCGGATTTTCACCTGAAGCGCTCAATGATTGAAACCTCTTATGTTACAATAAGGGCGTCAGGTCATTAATTACAATAGTGCGAGTCGCCAAATCTTCGCGTGATATCAAACGTCGCAGTGAACCCAAACCACCACTTAATTGCTACTGTCAAGTGCCATCCGAATCCCGAGAAGGCGAAAAGGTACGAGACTAATGGAGGAGAGATTTGAGAAGCACAAGGCGTTTCTGGTGGATCGGATCGATCCGGATTTCGGACTCTTATGTAAATTACGGGCGAATGGGACATTGACGAGAGAAGCCGTGCACAAGATCAAGCTGAAAGACAACACAACAGAGGATAAAAACAGAATACTTCTTGACTTTATACTGAAGAACAAGAAGACGAATGAATTGATGTCAGCTCTCAGAGACAGTGGACAAACTCATTTGGTCAATTATATAAACGCTGATGGAGGTAAGGACCTAACACCTCATTCACTGGACGTAACATAAACTTATGAAGTGCTTTTATGTAGAGTTTTATAGACATGTGCAAACATTTAGTGTCAATATAATGTCTGACTGAGTTCCTGCATCTAAGTACGGTGATAGCCTACAAGGTCATGTACAGCATGTTGTATGCGAGAGAAGGCAATTTTCTTACAGTAACTGTGCGCTGAATTTGGACTGTAGGAAATTATTCAAACTTTAGTCAATTAACGAAAAATGTAACAAAAGACAGCTTTGTGCTTTCCGTAAATATTGGTTCACCCGAGACTTGTGATAAAATTAAGTATAAACGGTTTAACTGGTGTCAGACGCAAATCCTTTAAGATGATGTTTTAAGTTTGAAGTGCTGCTAAAAGTTAGTTGTACTAAGAACTTTGCAGAAGGGAAAGTTTTCATTTAACGGAATGGATTCAACATATCGGCTCAAAAATTCAAAGACGTCTTTCATGCACAAGTATGAAAGATAGAGCTGATTTGAACTTTCACCATTAAAAATTAGAAAAGAGACACAAAAATGATCTACGAAAACGAAAAATTAGTGTGAAAGATTGAAATGCATCGGAAGATTATTCCGCCATCTGTTCACAGATATTTCAATTTCAAATAGCGGAGAATAACTACATACTGTAACTATATACATATCTTATCGAAGTTATCAGTAAAGCCATTGTGAAAGTTAATTTTAAAAGTAATTAAAGTTATTAAGCAATTAGAACTTACATTATTAAGTACCATAAATATGGCTAGCTTTGTTAGTCTGATACTTTCCTGAAGAAGCTGTAGTAATAGGTAAAGTCTTAGTTACTAAGAGCAGTTAGAAAAGTTGTCTGTATATGGTTACTTAAGGTATTGTGTTAAAAGTAACACAGTAACGAGGAACTCTGCATTCTCTAACCGTTCGATTCATAGCTTATTTTATTTATTGTGTTTCAATAGATTGAGACTAATTCTCTGTTATTGTCCCTGTATGTTAGAATTATAGAAGATAACTCTTTGTTGTTTGTGTAGGTTATAGGTTTGCATTTGGAGACGATTGGCCACTTAGTGAATCTGACATTAGCCGACTTGGGATCAATTGCGAGAGTTTGGTGGATCTTCTCGATACAAGCGATCTATGCAACAGATTATTTTCTGAGGAAGTCATAAATAATCGGCAAAAACAGTTAATCTCTTCGAAGCCGACTGATGCTGAGAAAAACGAGGCACTGCTAGACATCTTGACAAAGTGCAGTCTTCGACAATACAAGAAGACAATAGATTGTTTAAACAATTCCAATCAAAGTCACCTTGCCGACTTACTTTCTTCAGGAGGAGGTGAGCTATCTTCTAAGCACTGCCAAGTAGAGGATTCATTCTCCCTATGCTGATTTAATGAGTAACTGACCGAATGACAAAGTGAGTGAGTGATTTGAATGAATAAGTGAATGAATGTTCGAATGAACAATTTAAAGAACGATTCTGAACTAATGAACGAGAATTAGTTAATTAACAGAGTAATTAATAGACAGCTAAGACATGTAACAAAGTATGAATTAACAGTAATTAACTAACTAACTAACCCAGTAGAAACGACGATGTCAGAAGCGAAAATCTGGTCGACAGGAAGGTGTTTTATGACTGGTCCAGGGTTGCAAGTTCAATTGCGTAAACCTGATTCACCAATCTGTTTGTTGCTGTTCGATACCAAGCAAACATTGAAGACGCTTGTCTAGCACCTCAAACTCAGAATTACTGACCATGGGCGTGTAATTAATGCAATATGAAATATGTAAATTAATTAGTTTACAAGTTACGGATGATAAGCATATTATCAATGTTCATCCTTCATTGCTCTTTGTTCATCCTTCACGTCTTTTGGAATATACTAGTTGCCTGAACTGTCTTTTTGCTGACATAACTGTATTGTGCATTTTTCAGTTGAATCCGAACTAAGATAATAATAACAGCCGTTGATATTTTGTGTGTATAGTCGTTGTTCGAGTTCACGCGAACCTTGAAGACGCCGTTGGAAACAGAGACGAATTGGAAGACGAAATCATCTCCCAGTTGAAAAGGGTTCTAGGAAATCGTCCGTCAGATGAAGCCATTCGATTGCTGGACCTGACCAAGCTGGATATCATTGCCGTCAAGAAAGGACAAAGCATCCTTATCTACATCCAGTGCACGACTCACGATGAGCTGCTGCAACTGACCGATCTGCTAAAGACGGACAGACTGAAGGGAATCATTGAGGAGGTCTTCATTGAAATGCTTTCGATTGGAGATGATCTGAGGGTTAAGCTTACCTGGTCTCCGGAAGAGTTCAAAACAGCTGCTACGTACTTTGGTTAGTATGAGAGATTCTTGGTCTATTCAGGATGCCGTCCGTAGAGTATTCAAATGGTCCCCTGTATGAAAGTTTGCAATTATGAGGCTGTGAGTGGGTCCCTTTTGTAGGGTGTCACGACAATTCGTCTACCGACATTTCGTCTACGACACTTCGTCTACAGACGAAGTGTCGTATCAAAGTTATTTGATATTGTCACTTTAAAATGGAAGCTGGATTGATGAAAAAACTGTTTCCCGAAATGGAAGTGGGATTGATGAAAACATTCCTGTGCTGAAATAGAAAGCTGGATTGATCGAAATAATTTTTCCCCGTAAATAGAAGCTGGAAATCAACCTGGATGCATGGATGAAAATAAGTTTCCATTCAATAGAAGCTGGATTGATGAAAATAATCTTTTCAGTAATTAGAAGCTGGATTCCTGAGAATATATAGCACGTTTTAGCGAAACTATAAGAAAGCGGCCTCTGTTGATTAGCCGTAATGGATACGGATACACGAAATTGTAGACGAAATGTCGTAGACGAAGTGTCGTAGACGAAGTGTCGGTAGACGAATTGTCGTGGAACCCTTTTGTAGGCTTGGATCAGCTGGGTTTTACCGTCTCATGGTCACGCTAACGATTGCATTGTATAATTGTTGTAGAGTCGTTGGATTCGTTTGACTTGCCGAATGACGGTACAAGACATTCTAAAGAACGAAAGGAAAAACGTTCACTAAAGCTTCCAAGTACGAAGGAGCTCACATATTATAGCTACGTGTGCCTGTCTGTGTGTGTGTGTGTGCCAGTGATCTACCAGGGATTATGTGTGCAAATGGAAATTGTAGTTATTATTGAGCAATAGTATGCTATTATGGGAAGTCAATATTGCAATAATTATGCGATCGTTACTACTACTACTGCTGCTGCTCCTGCTATTACTACTACTACTACTACTACTTCTACTACTACAACAACTACTACTACTGCTAACTACTACTGCTGGTGTTGCTACTGCTGCTGCTATTATTATAATTATTATTATTATTATTATTATTATTATCATCATCATCATCATCATTATCATCATCATCATCATCATCATCATCATCATTGCATCATCATCATTATCATCATCATCATCATCATCATCATCATCTGCATCTGCATCATCTGCATCTGCATCATCATAATCAATGTTTTGTAGTTATTATTACTATTCAGATACTTATATCGGATCTTTGAAGATGAATTCACCTCAAAGGACAGTTAGCTGGAAAGACAGTCTTCAGTTATTTGTGAAATGCAATAAGAGATAGACAACAACCCCTCAAAGCTGGTGGTTGTGAGTTACAAATGTGAGGACCAATGCCAAGTGGGAATAAACAGCTGGCCAGAGGTAGCTGATCTTAGAAAGACTAAGATTATTAGAATGAACTATTGTGCAGTAATATGTCTTTGTGTGATATGATATATTCTATATTATATAATTATATTCTACTAATTTTTTAATTGTAATTGTAATTGAACATTTTTAAAGCGCCACTCGGCTATTAAGAGGCACTTCTGACCTAAGTCAGTGCCATCACTGACAAATAAAATTGACTTCGGGCTTTTTCCAAACAGAGGAAGAGAAAAGCTGAGGAGCTCAAGCCGCAGTTCCTGGCAAAGATTGTTCCAACTATAGGGGCCGACATACATGTAACTAGAAGTACCGACATGAATAACAATCAGTAATCAGGATTTTAATACACTCGGTATTAAATTCATTATGCAGTCAGTTTAATATTCTAATACTTGTGAGGATTGTCCATTTCTTCTTTGTATTTATTTTTCCTTGTTGCCATCTGCGGCTATAATAATTAGCCTTAATAGATAGTTACACTGTTCCACTTGTTCAAAAGCTTCTCATTGGATGCTGATAGTTACTTGTCTCTTTGATCCGTATTATAGGAGGCCGAATCAGATGCCAATTAGGTCTATGTAACATTAAACTCAATCATATTGCATCCCATTGACAGGTCGAGTTCTGTATACTGTCAAATTTTATGACCTGTCTTCTTCATTTCTATTTCGAAGTTTTCACTTATCATTCAAATCCAGCTGTTGATTTTGGATATTTTGAGTCAAGAATTCAGTGTATTTTATACAGAATGGATACAGAAGAGATTCAGCAAAAAGAAACGTGTACTGAACGAAGCCGAAATCACGGAGACAAATGAAGGCAGGCTATAGAATCTCCTTCGTTTCGCGTCATTTATCTGAAACGCCCCTATTAGGGGTCTGCGAGTATACCCGTACCCGCGGGTTTACCCGTACCCGACTCGTTCCCGCAGGTCGGGTACGGGTCGGGTAAGCATTTCACGGGTCAGGCCGGGTACGGGTAGGAGCATTACGGGTACGGATGCACCCGGTTTTACCCGTACCGACGTGAAGTTTGGGGATGTAATAGCCATGTACCTTCAAAGACTTGCTACCACTGGCGGCATCATATCTAAGTACCACATGCCTGTGTTTAACTATAATCTGTGCCGATTGTGCGCCTTAGTGAACTTGGTATTCATTAATAGATGTTCAAATTACAGTTACAAAGTGGCTTGTTCCCATTAACAAAACGTAGCGCTTTTACATTATGTCTGATCTGAGTTTCAGACCATGGGGTAGTAAAAATAGATTAATTAATCATTTGATTTTGAGTCTCAAATTTGAAGAAGATACTCCAAGCATTAATAATTCAGGTGGGCAGTACGACATAAAGCAGGTTCACTATCACCATTCTCATGCTCGTAATTATTGCTATTATTATTAAAATTAAAATTATTATTATTATTATTACTATTAACATTATTATTATTACTACTATGATCATCGCTATTATCGTCAATTTATTATTATTACTACATGCTTTGGAGGACTATTGAACTGGTAGGGACTGGGACCATGAGGAGGCCTATTAATGACGTGTCGGTTACGGTACGGGTACGGGCATACCCGCGGGTACGGGTTGGGTAGAAATTTTGACTATGGGTCGGGTACGGGTACGGGGAACGGTCCTGTAATACTGGTACGGGCCGGGTAGCCAAAATGCTCTACCCGCAGACCCATAATCCCTATCCTATTAAATGTATTCTATTCTATCCTATTATGTTTCGGCATAGTATAGTACACCACATGTTTTGGAGCTATGCTTCTGTAATTGATGAAGTCATTTGTCAATTTCGGTGTAGCATAGCATGGTATGGTATGGCCAGTGTGTGATTTGTCAAAAAAGAAGTGTGGGGGTCGGCTTAATTTCCTTGTTTGGGGGGGGGCCAAAATACGCCGCGGCATATCCGACTAGGGGGTCTGGGGGAGCGTCGTAAGCTCCCCCAGCGGGGGAAACCGCTATTGATTTGGTGCAATCCAAAGCAAAATCTTCTATTGAAAGTGAATTGAATGAATTGAATAACATCACCTTTTTAAAGATCAGTGAACATGTTATTTATGTTAAAGGGTTTGAAGTTTATAATAGTGGCATAGTGCAACATAAGAACATAAAAGTCTAACTTCAACATAAAAGTTGGCTGTACAAATGCAGTAAAATGCACAGGTGCAGGATATATTGAGGTCACAATTTAAAGCGAATGAAATCAGAAAATGTAGTAACCAAAAAACTTGAAACTTCTACCGGCAGTCCAGCACACGATCAATACTTCGCAGTTAGCACCAAAATCAATGATCATACTTAGTATATGTACCCTTGGAAAGCCGAGCATACTTGGAAGTTGGCACCAAAATACTTGTTACTTAGTACAACGCAAAGTGAGAATAATACTCAGCAGTCAGCACTCAAAATAATGAAACAATAGTAAGGTCCTAGGATGAACGAAGTGCTCGGAACTTCACAAGTCACAAGCTGTAACGCATAAACTAAATACTGTTCTTATAACAACTCACAAGAAATAACTTCAAATAAGAAGATATTTGTGTTCCTATTGAGGACTAAAAACAGAAATAATTTCAAATGACAACAGAAACAAGAATCATCAATAACGAAGTGCAAATTATTTATGATGAACTAGTCATCATGCGAAAATTATTGAAATGAAATTGTCATGTATGATGTAGCCTAATTTGTGATGAACTCTAGCTAAGTGGTAGTGACTAGTCTTTAATCATGGCAAAAAGTTTATATCTTGGTCTAAGCTCATCAACATTCCTTTTCTTCCCTGTTGGTTTGTCGTTGGCACCATGCCTGCCTTTTTTGAACCAAGATAAGACATACTCGTGACACTTGAAAATTGCACAGCAGGGCCATTAACAGCTATCATCAATAGAGCACTGACAGTTTCAGTTTTTAGTCTTTAACTTCCGGAAGTTAAACGTTCCTAATCCGATAAACCTGTAGGCTACTATCTCTCAATCAAAGCAACACAAAAGTTAATACTTTAAGTTCAAATTCCGGAATCCCTGCACGTCTCACGAACGGTTTCTCGCCGAACATTGTTTCAGGACACTCCCCCGAACTTAAAAAAGTTATATGTATACTACGCTTCCGGAAGTGAAATATTCCTAATGCTTTTTGACGCTAAGATCCTGCACTATTAATTTGTGTATGCATTGTTTATACATTGTTTACTACTCAAAGACCTCTTATATCGCTCAAGCATAAACTCATCACTAAAACCTTCATAACTTTTTTTCCCAATGGACGATAAAGGACGATTTTTGCAGGAGTCTTCCTTAATACCTTCCGGATAGTTCCCTAAAAAATCAGCTTGTTACACTCAATGTCCGGGTACCAATATAAATTTTTTTTTGTCTCCCCGTCTAGTTTTTAAAATAATTGTTAAAAATATAGCGCAGTCTATTTCATTGACGTCATTGGATGAAACGAGGTGAATTGATTTAAGTTTGCTGCTTGCATCAATATTAAACACACTCTTTCAGAAACCTCAACCGATTTAATCTGTAGCCTACTGTAGTCTGTAGGCCTACATTTAAGTAGGCCTAAGTTAGGCTATGTAAATTTTAACAGTGACTTACAGCTTTTCTCATCCAGATTTGACTAGCATTCAGAAATCGTGAAAAGAAATACAAATTATACAATCATCTATTATCGCTCAGTTTTGTTGTTTTTGTTGTTTGTTTCTTCTTCTTTAGAGCCTCACAACTGTCAACTGTTGAACGAATGAGGAAATGAAACGAATAAGTCCTACTAACTGCTTGCAGTGGTCCAATTTCGACCCCCTCTTGTGGCACTGGCCGCACTGCCAAAAGAGGGGGTCGAAATTGGACCCCCACACCTTTTTTGGAGGTCGAAGTGTGGGGGTCGGGCCTTAGCAAAGAGGGGGTCCGACCCCCCCAACCCCCCGGCAAATCACACCCTGGGTATGGCATGGCATCATATGGTATAGCATAGAATAGCATAGCATAGTATTGTAAAGTACGGTACAGGATAGCATAGTGATGGATAATTCAGTTTGATGTGCATTTGTATTGCTTATTCATCATAGAATTTTATATTGCAACGTTTCCTAGTGCATGGAGTCATTATCGAGTTAACTCAGCTTATCAAAGTATTTCAGATATCTAATGCTATTCCAGATTCTGATGATGTGTCTTTGAGCGGAGATCTACAGTCGAAGCTAAGAGTTACTGAGAGACCATCTCTTTCACCAGCATTGGTCGAGGACAGTGGACATGTAGGTCACTCAGGTCAGAACGTAATGGATCATTAATCACTTATCTTACGGCGCCGTTATTATAATGACCACAAAATAAAATCGGTATACGGACATTTGAACGGCAGTCAATTGAACGAACGACACTTTAACGACAGTAGAACGGGCCGACATTTAAACGAGGGTCAACTGAACGGTGACTTTGTTTTAGCGGGACGACTCATGGACAATTCCCAAGGTGCGGCGTTGTATACTCTGCATTGTATACTCCTTGTATACTACTTAAGGGCGTAGGCGTATACTGAATGTTGAGCGGGAGTTCTTTTTGTGAGGCGGAACTTTAGCGGGACGTTTATGACAGGTCTCAAGAATGACAAGCAAATGCAAAAGACTAACTTTTTGCAAGGATCTACCAGAATGCTTCAGCCAAGCAACAAGAAATATCAAGAACTGAACGAACGAGTTAAACGCGCAGTCGCCGCCCACGGCAGAGCAGAAATTTTGAGCGGAGATCTACAGTCGAAGCTAAGAGTTACTGAGAGACCATCTCTTTCACCAGCATTGGTCGAGGACAGTGGACATGTAGGTCACTCAGGTCAGAACGTAATGGATCATTAATCACTTATCTTACGGCGCCGTTATTATAATGACCACAAAATAAAATCGGTATACGGACATTTGAACGGCAGTCAATTGAACGAACGACACTTTAACGACAGTAGAACGGGCCGACATTTAAACGAGGGTCAACTGAACATAACATAACATAACATAACAAGGGTTTTAAGTGGTTCAGAAGACGTTTAGTCTGTGTTAGAACCACTGCAATTAACCTGGAACATGATTAATAGCCCAATTTTCCTAGCTTCTTCTTAAAAGCTGTGATAGTGTCCACTGAGACAGTACTATCATCCAAACTATTCCACAAATCTACAACTCTTGCACTGAAGCATTTCTGCCCTAATGTCCCTTTCGGTTTCTTAAATAATTTATACCTATGTCCCCGAGTTGCCTTGTTTGGTGCTAATTCAAAAAACTTCTCCTTCTGCACTGCCTCCTTTCCAGTAATAATCTTGTAGGCTTCAATTAGGTCTCCTCTGCTCCTCCTTCTCTCCAATGTTGTTAGTCCACACCTTTTCAACCTTTCTTCATATCCCAAATCCTTGTAGCCCCAAATCATTTTTGTAGCTCTTCTTTGCACCTTCTCCAGCTTTTCCATGTCCTGTTTCAGGTAGGGACTCCATACCTGGATGCAGTATTCCAACTGTGGCCTAACCAGTGATTTGTATAACCTCAATATTGTATCCTTGTCTCTGGTGACTATTGTCCTTCTTATCATGCCTAAAGTCGAGTTAGCCTTTTTTGATGCTTCAGCACATTGCCTAGAGGGTTTTGCACTCTTGTGCATAATCACTCCCAAGTCCCTTTCTTCCTCACTCACTTTCAACACCATGCCCCCCATTTCATATGAAAACTCGCTGTTTCTCTTCCCCATATGCATCACTGAGCACTTTTCCACATTAAAGAGCATCTGCCAGTCCTGTGACCATCTGAACATTCTTCTTAGATCTTCCCGTAGTATCTCCGCTTCTTTTTCATTTCCCACTGCTCTACATAGTTTGGTATCATCTGCAAATTTAGAAATTTTAGATAAAATCCCATCATCGATGTCATTAATAAAAAGTACGAACAGCAATGGCCCAAGCACTGATCCTTGTGGCACTCCACTTAGCACTGTCGTCCAGCTAGAATGTTTGTCACCTATGCCCACCTTTTGTCTTCTTCCTGATAGCCAGCTTTGAATCCATGCTAATACCTGCCCTCTAATCCCGCATGCTTGCAACTTCTTGGCCAGTCTTTTATGAGGTACTTTGTCAAATGCCTTGGCAAAATCTAAGTAAATTACATCTACAGGCTTTCCCTCATCTATCCTCTCATAGACTTCCTCAAAGAATTCCAAAAGATTTGTCAAACACGAGCGACCTCTAGTAAATCCGTGTTGACTGCCCTTAATAATGTTATGCTCATTCAAGTGTCCCACTATATTATCCTTAACAATTCTCTCCATGACCTTACACACAACACTGGTTAAACTTACTGGTCTGTAGTTACATGGTTCACTTCTGTTTCCTTTTTTAAACAATGGCACTACAAGAGCATCTCTCCATTCCTGTGGTACAACTCCAGTCTGTATCGCTTTATTAAAGATCTGTGCTAATGCCTCTCCAATTTCTTCCCTCACTTCATGTAAGAATTTAGGATGTAGTTCATCTATTCCTGGACTCTTGTCAGTTTTTAACCTTTTCAGCTGTTCCACCACATTTTCCTTAGTGAACACTATCTGTGTTAGTCCTTGACCACCACTCTCTAAAAATGCTTGGTTGGGTTCAGGGATGTTTCCTAATTCCTCCAATGTAAACACTGAGCTGAAATATTTATTAAGCGTTTCAGCAGCTTCCACATCATCCACAATAACTTCTCCATTCTCCTCTTCCTTTTTCAATGGCCCTACCCTTTCTTTCCTTTTCTGCTTGCTTCTCACATAGTTGTAGAAACTCTTGCTGTCTTCTTTTACATTTCTTGGTGACAAACGGTGACTTTGTTTTAGCGGGACGACTCATGGACAATTCCCAAGGTGCGGCGTTGTATACTCTGCATTGTATACTCCTTGTATACTACTTAAGGGCGTAGGCGTATACTGAATGTTGAGCGGGAGTTCTTTTTGTGAGGCGGAACTTTAGCGGGACGTTTATGACAGGTCTCAAGAATGACAAGCAAATGCAAAAGACTAACTTTTTGCAAGGATCTACCAGAATGCTTCAGCCAAGCAACAAGAAATATCAAGAACTGAACGAACGAGTTAAACGCGCAGTCGCCGCCCACGGCAGAGCAGAAATTTTATTGTATTTTCGCTCAATTGCCTATTTGTCCCATAACTAAACACAGAGCGTAGACAAGACAGCGCATGTTCAATTGCTTTCAAATTGCTTTGAAATGTTATTCACTTTATGGATAAATTGTTCACCGTCATCTGTTAGGCTACGCATTCAACTGTCCGGCCGTTCAATAGTCGCACCGGTCAAGTATAATTATATACAAATTATACACCGTTCTACAGTCGCCGTTCAAATGTCGCCCGTTCTTTTGACGCCTGTTCATATGTCGCCCAACCATAAAATCGATGGTCACTAAAATTGTAACCGTAACCAAATAATCAGTTTTAGTGCCTGGTCGAAATCCAGCGAGTCAGAGAAACCTGTAGTCAGACAACTTGGAAGGGTAAGTAAGTTAATCTGCCATCGTAGTTGGTTGCTACGTGTATGCGGGTGCTCGCCCGCCTAGTTCATTTCCAACATCTCGTAACGTACACCACGCATGATGCAAAGGACATCCGCAGAGGACAATGAGTTCAGTAGTACTCTAAAACGTTCTTTGTAAATCTGTAAATATAAATATAATACCTCATTTCAGACAAGAGTTTTAGAAACTGTGAAAAGCAGTTTGTAAATCTGTAAATATAAATATAATAGGCTACCTAGTTTCAGACAATCATCTTTAAAAGTTATTTATAGTTATCTGCTGTTCGTGTTGCAGATATAAAGCGATGGCTCTCGGGTCAGAGTTCACCGAGATCCATAAGAACAACACGACGCTCTATTCACAGCGGATATTCCAGTGGCTATGTGAGCCATTCGTCCAAGTTAACCATGAGCAAGAGCTTGTCTTCGTCTACGCTATCTTACAGCTCGGAACCATTTGTACTGAAGTCAAGTGGGACCGTTCCGGAAGAGCTACCACCCCTGCTTAACTCTGAATGCGGTAGGGTAATACTACGTTCATGAAACACCTTCCACGCAAAGAACAATAATATTGAAGTCTCTTTAAATTTTAATAAATTGATCGAAGTGTGGGTTTCTAAAGCTACTAAAATAATCTGACCTCGGCATTTTAAAATTTAATAGTCTGCATACAATAATAATTATTGTGTCAGTATAACCTCTGCTTTAAAACACCGACTTCAGTCGGTTGAAGCCGTATTAAAGGACCCTATTCCGCAAGACAGTTAGCCATGCAGGATCAACAGGGTATCCTGATTTAGGCTTGGTAGGCCTACTCCGTTAGAATGCGGATGTCCGAAGAGAGGATAATTATGTGGATAACTACAAAACGGACAAAGGGGTTCCAAAGTAGGATCATTTTGTTCCTGTTGTCCTTTTTGGACAACTCCTAGTTTGTTTGTATAACTCAGACGCCTGTGGTTTGATCATATTTGCTTACCATTGATATCTTAATTCAGCTGAGGAGCATATTTCCAATGACGATTACGGATCAGCGATCACTTCGACGAAAGAGAATGAACAGTTGATCGAACTACAGCACGAACGTCACCGAGGTTGGAAGAAATTGAAGGCGTCGATTAATCATTCTTGCGAAATTGATCCACTATAATTTTCATAATTTCTTTTTATGCTGGTTGATGAATTTTATGGGAGTCGTTATATAAATGAACAATTAAAGTAATATTACAATTAGGCTATTTGTCAAACACAACCAAGATAATCTGCATTCGGCCGTATAGACCGACCTCTGGTTGCAACCACCCAGAAACCAGAACTTTATAATTATGTGAGTGTAGGCCTAGGTTTGTTGCAAATCGCGATGCATTTAAAATTTTACACGCAGGCTACCTCATATTTTTGTAGGTCAGGCTTTAAGGAAATTGCAAAATTGTCTGTATTTTGTTAAATTCAAGATAAAATCAAGATCGAAGAGCTTGAAAGGGAACTCTCTAATGAACATAGAAAGTCTGAGAACTTGGTAGAGGAACGGAGAAGGCTGCAGGAAGAACTGAAAGAACGTAAGTAGCCTAAGAAACATCTGAGCTGAATCGTCAGTCATCCCGCTACTAAACTATTTGAACGCCCAAGTCTTAGTAGGCCTACTCGAGTTTTGCATAAAATTTTATGGGGTTCACCGTGTCAAAGATTTTTGAAGATTAAAACTTCCTAGAGAAAAATTCTAGGTTTTTATGGATTCTAAGATTTAAATTGCATTTCCATATTGTCATAAATAAAGAATTCCATTGCGGAAATCATACCTTACTGGCTAAGGATCCTGAGTGGCCGAGTGGGTTGGTGCCCGCTCGTCACGTCGGCGCCCCGGGTTCGCTTCCCGGTCGGGTCGGTTTATCAGAGATTAATTTCTCGGATCTTTACTGCGGGTGGCTCGGTCGCAATATAAACGTGGAGTACAATACAACACACAATACAACACATCACAATACAACTGGGGCGCGGTGGTTTAGGGGTATGTTCGGTGCCTTGCAGCTGGAGGGTTGCGGGTTCGAATCCACCCCAGGGTCCCCGCGCGGGGACCCTGGGCAAGTCCTTCACTCGCAATTGCTCATGCGCTTCGGCGTGAAACTCCGATTCTGCGCAGGAGTCGGGAGCGCCTCTGAATGGGAAATCTGGTAGGGGCGCTATAACAAGTGTTCAAATACAATACAATACAATACAATATGAACAACAGAGAACTGATCGCTGTGTCTCAACTTTCCAACTGCCTCACTCTTGTTCCATATTTAACTAGGTAGGCTACTTACACACATGTTCTTCCGGCTGTAGGAAGGTTAATACCAGAATAAATAAATATCCTCGTAAATCTTCTTAATATAATTATACATGTTGCTACGCTATGCGACATATGACATATATTTTAGAGCTGATCTGTTAGTCATTTTCATTTGAAAGTAAAATTTGACGTGCATAAACTATATCACTAATCATCTAATAACTCACAAGTGAACAAGTAGCCTAACAGGAAGAACAATCCGGTAGTCAGAATGACGCACCTCTTACTTAAAGAAATTTTACAGATAATATTATTTTGTGTTGATTCGTTTTTTTAGAAAAGCTTAAATTTGATACACTGAAAGTCAAACTTGAAATGATACAGACCGAACGGACAGCTACTAGTTTCAGTAAACAACCGTCTCCAGAGCATCCCGATGACAGCAAACTTGGTATGTCATTTCAAGTAGCGTACATCATACAAGAACACCCGCAGAAAACCGCCACTGTTAGACAATGATATGGTGAAAATCACCTAAATTCTATGGTCCTTCAATGGAATTTCACTTGGCGTCCAATTGAATCCAATTTTTAGCCTCTTTTATGCATTTACTTTGCTACACTTTCTTGTGTCTAAAATGCAACCCAATTGCCATCCCTACATTTGCAACACAATAGCAACGATCTTTAAATACGGACTTAAGGTACCAACCGTCATGTATTCTGCTTCATTAACTATGTTGATATTCCTGTTCACTATTTGCACACTCTTAAGAAAATGGTTACTTTTTGGAAATGAATGTTGTAATAATTTAATTTTCAGAACACAAAGTTTACTACAAAGATGATCCCGTCTTAGTAAAGACAATCAGAACCAAAGCCGCCGAAGATAACAAGAAAGGAATCAGTGGACTTGCCATAGCAGATAACGAGCTGTTCATAACGAATTTCCAAATCAATGACGTTGAAGTCTACGACTTGAAGAATCTTAGTTTGACGCGTAGCTGGAAACTGGATCCTTTAATCAATCCCTGGGACTTGGGATATTGCAACATCAACAAATGCCTTTACGTTATGGATATTCGATATAGTAACACTGCCAAAGAAATCTATAGAGTCGATGGAAATGGAAAATTGCTAAAAAGTTGGACAACAAATATGGATATCGGTTGTATATCGGTTACCTACGACTGCAACGTTTTGATGGCTTCTCATCATCTAATAGAATATACAGCAGACGGACAGATTGTTCGCCAAATAACGCTATCAGCACAAGCAGGATTTGTTAAGTCACGACACGCCATAAAACTGCCCAGCGGTCTATATCTAATCGGTCATGGAGAAGGTGATTCACTTCATCGGGTGTGTGTGGTGGATATCGCTGGAGACATTCTGATGTCGTTCGGTGGACCAGGTGGATCAACCTCTGATCTATTCGGCATTCCAATCTATCTGGCCATCGATTCCAACGGATCGATATTCGTCGTCGATCGAGACAATAGTCGAGTGTTGGTGCTCAGTTCTGGTTTAGAGTTCACGAGAGATATCATTTCAAGGAAGAAAGAAGGAATGCATCGTCCGGAGAGAATGGTTCTCGATCAGGCGAATGGTAGGCTGCTGGTGGCTCACAACAATGAAGGTTGGAGCGAATGTCGGGTGTTCGTCTTCGAAATTCTATAACAACATTTTCCATTGGCACAATGCTCGTTAAAATAACATAGTTTGAATCTGTTTGATTGGAGGAAAGACAATACAATACAATTCGTTTTCATTGAGGATGAATGAGTTTATGTATCTAGCTATTTCCACAGCGCATTCTAAGAATCTAACTCATAAAGGCGCTTAACATGAAAATCTAACAAATCTAAAAAGTTGCGGGATTTCAATTTTTTTCTTGAGCTGCCTGTAACGAAACAGTTCGTTTGTTATAGTAGACTGCAGCTCTGGGAGGATGGTCCAATGCATGAGAAAGCACGATGTGCCCGCATCGCGAATCCTATCAAAGGGGCGCAAATCAAAAAGGCGAAATCAAAACGGTGCAATCAAAAGAGCGCGTGTTTAAAAGGGCCACAATCAAATGAGCGTATGTTTAAATGGGCGACAATTAAAGAGCGCATGTTTAAAAGAGCGACAATCAAAAGAGCGCATGTTTAAAAGGGCGACAATCAAAAGAGCGCATGTTTAAAAGGGCGACAATCAAATGAGCGTATGTTTAAAAGGGCGACAATTAAAAGAGCGCATGTTTAAAAGGGCGACAATCAAAAGAGCGCATGTTTAAAAGGGCGACAATCAAATGAGCGTATGTTTAAAAGGGCGACAATTAAAAGAGCGCATGTTTAAAAGGGCGACAATCAAAAGAGCGCATGTTTAAAAGGGCGACAATCAAAAGAGCGCAGGTTTTAAAGGGCCTGACGCCGCCTGAGGGTTAATTAGGTTAGGCCTATCATCGAGAAGATAAAACAGTTTGATATGACACAGGACAGTCTATTGTGGACAAGCAATGTATCGGAAAAGGGATGATTCGAAAGTCCCCGATTCTAGATAAAGTTTCAAGTTGAGAAAGATATTAGTCGTCGCAAGATTTGACTTTTTAGCCTATTCAAACATTCAAGCATTCAAGCATTCAAGACTGAGCTGATCAAGCGCTTTACGATTAGGCACACAGCAAACCATGCCCTTCGTTTGAATCACGCTGAGGACACTTCCGGCCAAATCGGAAGACAATGATAGTGAGACATCTCAGCAGCATATCTGTTTCAGATATCGGAATACAAAACCTGTCTGTTGAGGCCAGTAGAACGTAATGGTAGCCTAGGGCCTAATTAAGTTTCTTTTATAATCAAGTAGCTCCCTCATTTCAGCCTTCAGGGCGCTGCCATTCAGGAGATCGATCTCTGACCAACCCGAACCAGCGACAGCTACAAAGGCGTGAGCTAAATTAGACCAGAAAGAAAAGAATCGTCAGCTCAAGAATTTTTATTGTTATTATTATTATTAATAGCAGTTTTACCCGGCGTTCGCCCGGGTTTTTCCCCAGGCGTAATTTGTAACGACTGCAAATAAAGGCTACTTACTTACTTACTATATTTGATGATGGCTTCAAATATTTAAGAACATGTCCATATATCTGAACGAAAACGATGTTTAGAGGTGAAAGTAGATGCTTTTCCCGTGTACTGCACGGGTTATCCCTACCTTATAGCCTAATAGGCGTATTATTTGTTCCCCGGGCTAAATAATTATAATAGACTAAGCTCGAGCGGCCGTTTTTCTATAACCTATTTTCTATTATAGGCGTATTATTTGTTCCACGGGCTAAATATAATAGACCAAGTTCGGCCGTTGTTACATTACCTCTTTGAGCTCGGCAAAGTCCCATTATCGCTCGAAATTTTTCGAGGCGAAGCCGTACGTGTTATTTGACAAAAGCTCCTGATTTGCATATGATGTCATTTGCATGTGACGTCAGAGAAATGGCCGTCGGCATAGAGGTAAGAGACAGGACCTTATGGTTGAAATTTAAAATGTCTATAGGCCTATATCGGCATTTAAAGTAAACTGCGAGCTGAAAATAGTCGCGTTAACCTACGCTTGCCTTTAAAAAGGTTTTGTACAATTTTCATATCGCTAGGCCATTACGTTTCGGAGCCTTTAGCTGTGTCACGGAAGGACAGAAAAACTGACTTCGCCTTATATATTAGATTATTATTATTAATTATTATTATTATTATTATTATTATTATTATTATTATTATTATTATTATTATTATTCTTTGCTTCACTCAAAGAAAGAATCTTCGCGAAGTTATTTCCCTGTAGTTAACTTTCGTTTTATTAAGAAAGCAACAACTTGTTCCAACCGACCTTTAAGTCTACGCAGTGACAGTTTGAACTCCACTGATCTAAAATTTAAACCGATCAATCCGTTCTTGTTTTCAGATCTTTCCTTCAGCTCTCGACAAGGCAGCCAATCAGAAGCCTTCGTCACGGGTCAGTGACTTCCGTCACGTGCGAAATTATATAAGCGCAGGCATTTGTTTATATAGTCCTCAAGTGATAATGTTAGAGAGCAGGCCCTAATAAAAATGTAATACATGAGTACTATTGAGTAGCCCATCTTTGCGCCCTGCATTATTGTAATTACTTTAAATGTAAGACTCAAAAACACGTTCAAAGTATTTCTTCCGTGTTAGGTGTCTGGAAATAAACTAATTGAGGACTTTCCTGTGAGAGCTTAAACAAGACGATACATAAAGGCTCTTCAACGAATATATATATATATTCGTTTTATTGAGAAAAAAAATCTGACTAAAACGTAAAAATGCTAACATGAGTGATAATGGATAATTAAAGTTCATTAGAAGATTTTAGAATAAACCAATAAATATTTCTATAATTATAGCCTAATGATCTGGGAATAAATTGAGAGTGGTCCTTGGTTGGGAGAATATACTGTTTTACTCTTGTTATATATAAGAGGTCGTTGGTTTTACTAGCAAGGATTTGTTTTGGTTCATAATGTAAGAAATGGATTGACTCTCTTACGTTATAATGGTTTGGATATACAACGTTTTACGCCTTTGCCACTAGGGGCGCCAGTCTCCAGGGACGCCATTTTTAGTTACATACGCTCTCATAAGGACTTTCCAGTCCTGTGCTTGTAAGGTCCTTGCTTCGTGCTAAGCTAATTTTCAATTCTTACTCTTTCGTTCTAAAATTATTACGAAAAATATGGTACAATCTATTTATAAAATTTTATGGCAGCAGATTTGTTTAATTTTTGAAATTTTTTAAGCTGTTTTGTTTAAATGTAGATCAATTATGTAAATGTTGAGAGGTCGGTCAAGGCCGTGTGTTAAGGACACTGTCTAGGGACCGACAACAGAGGTGAAGTTTTCAGTCGAAAAGTGGCGAATAAACCGAATAAAACCGAATATTTTGGTGCTATTTGAAACTAGAAACAATTCAAGGATGCCTGGCCCAGTCAAGATCTGTATAGTGGGATCCGGGAACTGGTGAGAAGGCGTTTTTTATGTTTAAATACTACGAAATGAAGGCATGTTGTGCAAATAATAGACGTTTACTATTATATTTTTAAGTCGTTTTTTAAGTTTAACACGTGGGTAAACGTGTATTTTAGCATCCTAAATTATTCGCCCGTTGTAGCACTGTTGTTTTTCATCAGTCCAACTTCTACTTTGGCGAGAATCATTTTCATCGATCCAGCTTCCATTACGCAAAAATTCGTTTCATCAATCCTGCAGCTTCTATTTAAGCAAGATTCTTTTCATCAGCCCCACTTCGATTTAATTAAAAATTATTTTCATCAATCCGACTTCTATTTAGCAAGAATTCGTTTCATCAATCCAACTTGTTTACGACCAACGCTAAAACCCATGCAATGGAGGATAATTTAGGACGCTAAAATACACGTTTACCAACACGTGTATAGTTTGAATGCATATCTGCAAAACTTAAATAATTTTGGTTATCTATTTGCTTGATTTTGCTTCACGAAACTCATCCACGAGATATTAATTTTAAAATGTAGCCAACTATCAGCGTCTTATTACCGGTTTTTGTGAATGGATGAAAAATTATGTGAATGGAGCTCATCTGACGTTTGATGTTCCTTTTCGTAGTTATTTGCAAGTACTGCCTTTGATTGTTGTCTGTTGTTGAGTATTTGCTTCTGACTTGCAGTAGGCTATATCGGAGAGTACTTTTCTTACTTGGTGGTGTTTGCCGATGTCTGATCATTATTAATTGTGTTAAATTTATGTAACTTTGCCCCATCACATGAGGAGGGGACGACCAATCTCCTTGGTAAGATTCTGTCAGCTACAAGGTGGTTGATGTTGCCAAATATATGCAACATGAGTAAGTAAGCTAATGTGAAGGCATATTTTAACAATGTTATATTTAAAGTATGCAGGAATAGACCACTTTCAATTGTTGTTGCTTGAACTTGCAAAAGTGGTAGTGACCACTTTTAAAAGTGGTCGTGACCAGACCCGCCATCACAATCCAAAGTTATGCCTATGGTTATTTGAAGCTAAGACAGGTACGGAATTATTTATTTCACCAGCTGATGTTGTTTGTTCTCAGGGGATCTGTCATAGCCAAAGTTGTTGGCCTCAATGTCCAGGGCAAGCCTGCCTTTGCAGAAACAGTGAAGATGTACGTCTACGAAGAAATAGTGAATGGACGAAAACTGACAGAAATAATCAACACAGAACATGAAAACGTCAAATACCTTCCGGGTTGCAAAATACCAGCCAACGTGGTAAAGTGGTATTTAATTCATTCATATTTTGAAGCATTTACATAGCATCCTACCAAAGGTACCTCATCAGAGATGCTCCCAAGTGAGAGGCTTTGGCCAGAATGACATGCAGATCTTTCACCTATTGTACTTTGATTACATAATAACAGTATGGGCAAGATATGTGTAGCACTGCATTTGTGAAGGAAGAAACACGATGGAATGCTCTGTAAAATATTTTCCTCTGTTAGCTTGCTGTGCCAGACATCGCTGAATCGGCAGCAGATGCAGATATCCTGATCTTCGTAACTCCTCATCAGTTCATTCGAGGACTGTGCAAACAGTTGGATGGACATGTCAAGAAGACTGCGATTGGAGTCTCACTTGTCAAGGTTATTATGTTACATTGTTGGTTTGATAAGAATTTGTCAGGTTTTTGATCTGCTTTGCCCTTCCTTCCATTCTCTGCTCTTTCCATGTTCCATTAATTTGCTAAACCTTATTTAATGAATTGGTAAGAATCTTGACCCTTGCTTTTTCCTTGCTTTTCCATGTCTTAATAAATTGTTAAGCTGCTCGGTTTTACCTCCTACCTCACCTTGTATTTCCTTCCATTTTTATGTTACAAATAATTAACTGGTGAAGCACTTGACCTATGCTACCCTATTTTGCTTGATTTTCCGTGCTTTCCCTTATATTAGATTAATTTATTTGGTATTAAGGTCCTTAACCTATGCTGCCTTACTCTCCCCCGCCAGGTCTTGCCCTGCTCAACACTACTGTATCTGAACTTGCTGACCTTACCATGTCCAATTGTCCATTCAATGCCTTTATTTGCTCAACAATACCTTAGAATAGTTTGGTGTTCTCTTTGCAACATTTTATTTAGTTTATTTGCTTAACTGGGACGTGTGATAGTCTAGTGGTTAGTCAGTTGTGCTGTGAGGATTCATATCTCCACCAAGTCAGAATTTTTGGCCAATACAACTATAATGAGTACACTGACCTTACGCTGTCGGTGGGAAGATGAGACGGTGAGGGAGAGGGCTGGCCACCTGCTTTCATATGTGGAGGCTAAGAAAATGAAGTTGCTAACACTTCATACGCACTTCATAGCCTCTTGTAATGGACTGCTCTTCTTATTTACTTAATTACTGTTGAAACTGTGAAAGGCTGAATTTGTTTATTTCATTGTTTATGTCAGGGCTTGGACGTAACAGACGGTCGTCTGGACCTCATCTCTAACGTCATACGTAAGTTGCTGGGCATAGACTGTGCTGTCCTCATGGGAGCCAACATCGCATCAGAAGTGGCCCTCGAGCAATTCTGTGAAGCTACGATAGGTTCGTTGATAGACCTTTTCTATTTGATATCTCTAAGTGCACTTGATACACGACGTTGTTATTCTAAGTTATTCGAATTATGTACCGTGGAACGTTTATGGATGAATGTAATTAACAGTAGACTCATAAATACAAAATTTGTCTCTGAAATAGAAATATGATGAAGAATCAGTCACTCAATCAATGGCCATAAATTTGTATAGCAGTAATCAATTTAATTCAGCCAATTACTACACTCAGTAATGCAAATTTGTCGGGGACATGCCTCATGATACAGTGCATAAAAAGGATTAATGCTGAATATGTTGATATTTAGCACTGCAATGCACAACATACAATGTGTTGACCAGCATGACATGTAAGGTTAATCGTCTTTGGGACTAAACACCAAGTGCTTCATATTATGCAGAATAGTTTGTAAACTGGAGAACATGATCATGCCAGACTCTATGTATCAAAGCACCTAATATGTTGCTCCTTTTAAGTGTCCCTTGAAAGTGCTGAGGATTATTGGTCAGACTAAGTTATCAGTCAATTCGCTTTTTATTACTAGAATCATCAAAGAAGTTTTATGAAACGGAGCCACTCTAGTGGTGCAAGTCACCGAATCAAACAGTCATTTGAATGCAAAGCTGGTACGACAGAAGATCTGAGGAGTCTGCTGCACTTGTCAATTTAATAATCAAGTGGTGAATCAATGCATTCATTATTCAAGTAGATGGGGTGAACATTACTGATCAGTCAATCAATCAGTCTATCAATCAGTCATTTGACTTTGTACTTAGATACATGTTGACATCAAAATGTGCTTTCGTATAACTATGATGGGCATTGGTGCATAATGTTGTTAACAAGTTTCTAACATTGAGAATTGTCTTTATAGGATGTAAGGATTTAGTACTTGGCAAACTACTGAAGGAGATCTTCCAGACGCCGTACTTTCGTATAACCGTCGTTCCAGATGTTGAGACCGTTGAACTGTGTGGGGCGCTGAAGGTAACGATAGCCATTTGTTGACCAGTTTTAATTAAGATTTGGTCAAATTCACATCCAATGTGTTTTTTGTTATTTCGTCAGTGTCACCTCATGAAGGGTGACTTTGCTATGCTGTGCCATGACTCATGAGGTACAGTATCTGAAGACTGAGTGTATTACCCTGTTGTAGATATGGCCATCTCTTATATTGTCATGTGCATGCATAGTTCTGCTGATGTTATGAGGTTAACTGTCGATAAAATAGGGAGGAGAAGAAAAGCAGTCACTTAAGCTAGTCGTGAAAGGCAGCCAATTTCTCAGCCTCGGCAAACAATGGTGGGTTGCTGGTCATCTCCCTCGCCGTCTGACCTTCGTAGTGACAGTGTGGAGTTATTGTACATATTTTATTTTATAGCTGAGTTGTATCGGTGGGGTCTAGGACATTTCCCCCGGACAATTCCCCCCGGACGTTTCCCCCGAAGTTGGACTGATGAAAATAATTCTCTACTTTAATAGAAGTTGGATTGATGAAAGAAATCATTTTTCTTTAATAGAAGTTTGATTGATGAACAAATTCTTTGCCGAAATAAAAGCTGGATTTATGAAAGAAATTCGTCTTTTAAATAGAAATTGGATTGATGAAAAATTATCTTTGCTTAAATAGAAGTTGGAATGATGAAAGAAGGTCTTTGCTTCAATAGAAGTTGGATTAATAACAGTTATCATGGACAATGGTAGAGTTACCTACTTACTGCTCGGGGGGAAATGTCCGAGGGGAATTGTCCGGGGGAATTGTCTGGGGGAATTGTCCGGGGGAATTGTCCGGGGGAATTGTCCAGGGGGAATTGTCCGGGGGGAATTGTCCGGGGGGAATTGTCAGGATACCATATAGGTGTCACAAGTGGAACAGAATTTGAAAGCTTCCTTAGTCCCAGAAGAGATTTGACCTGCTAAGCTTTGGATTGACAGGTGAACCACTAGGATATTGTGACCTCTGTTGATAAGATAAGAAGAGGAGCAGTTGACATGTAGGCTAGCCCCATAGAGTCAGCCATTGGGTATGAAGTGTTAGCGACTTCATTTTCCTTAGCCTAAACAAATTTCTGCCTTGGTGGGGATTTGAGCACGTAACCTCTCAGACTGCCTTTCTCTGCTGACCTTCCCAGTCAATGTACTTATTATACTGGGGTTGCGCTAGGAGGCACAAGTGGAGCCAAAGTCTAGAGACAGATTTCTGCTGTGGTGAGGATTTGAACCTGTGACAGTCCAACTAACCACTAGACTATTGTAACCTCTGTCGACAAGGTAAGAAGAAGAAGAAGAGTCCCTTAATGTATTCCTGATGTGTATGAAGTGTTAGTGACTTCATTTTCTTAGCCTCTGCATACGAGGGCAGGTGACTAATCCTCTCCCTCGCTGTCTCGTCTTCCCACCCACAGTGTATGGTCAGTGTACTCGTTATGTAGCTGAGTTGGATCAGAGGCACAGGTGAAAGAGAAACCTAGAAACAGATTTCTGCCCTGGTGATAACCAGTTCAGCACACTAACTGTTGTACTCCTCGGTTGACAAGGTAAACTCGCTGCTAAATGTTGGCGTCTGTTGTCATGGTGTTTCTGTAGAACATAGTTGCCGTTGGAGCGGGGTTCATCGATGGACTTAAGTACGGTGGAAACACAAAGGCAGCTGTGATTCGCCTTGGCTTCATGGAAATGGTTGCCTTCTGTAACAAGTTCTTTAACAGTGAGTATCTGGTGATTCAGTGGAAGTGAATGGCTTCTAAGTTCATGATCGTAGGAATATATAACAGGTGCATTTTTAGGCAGCTGAATGTTTGCAACCCAGTCAACTTATAATGAAAGACTCTTCGACAGAGATTGAGACATGATGTAATTGAACTATATTATTATAGATACTATTTTTTATTAATAATAAGCATCTATGTGTTACATGTTCATGTTCTTTGTAAACCTCAAGACTGTCTTGTTTAGCCGTGGTTGGACTGGGAGCGCTTCTGAGTAGATTACCTTGAAGGGGCGCTATATAAAAACTCCTTAATAATAATAATAACAATAATGAATAAATACCAATGCTGGGCAGGTGTGAGTGAGGGAATTGCTCAAGGTCCCTATGCAGTAGCCGTCTCAAGGGAGGCGGCTCGAACCTGTACTTTCAGCAATACAAGGCAAGCACCCTAACCAGTCAGCACTTAATAAATAATAATATTTATTATAATTTTTAATTGTAGGAATATTTTTATTTGTTAATGTGACCAAATTAACGGATCTGATTGTTTTGGTTTGATTTGGTTAAGAATTGTGTTTATCTGTGAATGCAGAGAGCAGAACGGAGACGTTTCTGGAGAGCTGTGGCTTTGCAGATCTCATTACAACGTGTTACAGCGGACGTAACAGAAGAATTGCCGAAGTCTTCGTAACGGCCAATGGAAAGGTCTCTTCCTTTTTTCCCTGTTACATTTAGAGCGATGGTACTCAACCTTTTTCAGAGCAAGGCACTCCACTAGAAATCACTCAGTCAAAGGCACCTGGCCTCAGTTTTATTTACTTCTCTTCCAGCTAGTTGTTTATTTTAATGACGAGCTATGTTCCTTGTATTCAACCACAGTGTTGCGACTATTTCTATACTACTTTAAGTTTTAGAAAATAGTCATAGTCCTGTGTCAGTAGTGATAATTGAGTATCTTTTCATCTTTTGGCACTCTGCCAGCAAACCAAGGCACCTCCAGATCAGAGTTCAGTGAACCCTTTGGTGCCGTGGCAAACAGGTTGGGATTCAACTCTATTGCTTACCTCCGTACATTTGCCCTGCTAGAACTGGATAAAACGTAGCCATTCCAGATGTTATTAACTGTCTCTGGGCAATTGTTTTTGCCTTCTGAGGGATTATACGTACCTCAGATAAAATTATAATAATAATAATAATAATAATGGATTTGTGTTTGGTTTGTAGTCAATTGAGCAGCTGGAGAACGAGTTGTTGAATGGTCAGAAGTTGCAGGGTCCTCCAACGGCCGCCGAAGTGAACCATGTCTTGAAGAAGTCAAACTTGGAAGACCAGTGAGTCTGTTTAAAAGGCAGTTAGTGGCACATTAGTTGACATCTTCAGACAAAGAGTCTGTTTAACTTTAACCCTTTCAAAGCACGAGTGTATTAAAAGTGACTGGTAAGCCAGTGCAAACTCATTATGAACGTGCTAAGTGTCCTGTTTTTATATTTAGAATCATATTTAGCAACTTATCTTCTGCCTTGGCTGTGTTATGGTGCTATGTTCTTCTAAATCTCTTTATTCTTCTTGATCTTTTTGTCTCCCTAAAGAAGACGAAGAGCAGCTTGCCCTGAGACAGCCATGGGTGTGAAGTGTTAGCGACTTCAGTTCTTACCCTTGGCATATAAGAGCAGGTAGCTAGTCCTATCCTTTGCTGCCTGATCTTCTCACTGATAATGTATTGTCATTGTATCATCTAAGGGTGCAATCGAGCAGAATGTCGAACCAAATTTCTGTCTCCATAAAGGCAGTCATTGACTGGTATTCTATTCTATTCTATTTACGGACTTATAAAGCGCCTCTCGCAGTACAACCTAATCAGAGGCGCTTCCAGTGCGAAGTATTATAGTAACTGTACAAAGGGAATCATGGAAGCAGGTCATTTCAAATAGCCACAACATTGTTGCGTGTAGTTTGACATATAGTTATGTTTTAATTATTAATTACTGATTAAAGTTTACGGCGAATTGTGCTTAATTAATAAGTGTGTTTGTAATTGCTCACTGACTGATAAATTAGAGATTAATTGACTTATGAGTCTGTTTTCTTTTGTCCAGGTATCCGCTCTTCACTGCCATTCACCGAATCTGTACCCAGCAGTTAAAACCGGAAAATTTGATCGATTGCTTGAAGAACCATCCAGAACATATGTGAAGATGATGCGTAGTCTTTCGATCATGATGGAAATGATCCATCATTTGTGTGGCTCAAGCAAATTATGAATCCCTCGGAATCTCGTGTAATTCTTGTGACCAGGAGTGTTTTGGCTATTTTAAAACCATCCGATTCCGTGATTCCTCATGTACGGCTTCCTATTTTATACCATGTGTTCGCAGCTACCTACCTATTTATGATCGTTTGTTTTTGCTATTTATAATTCCTCCATTATTGCTCCATTGTGATTCATACTATTTATTTTGTTTTAACCATGATATTTACACATAGTGTGTTTGTGTGTATGTTTTTGTATGCGAATATGTGTGTTCATGAATGTCAGTGCCATTGTTAGTGGTATTACCATATGTAGAACAGGCAGCCGATAGTTTATTGGTTGTGTTGTTACTTAGAAGTTTGTACTAGGATGCCAAAAGATTGTAGTTGGCTATTAGATAGTAGATAGGCTTGTATTTATCTACCATTGTTTATCTGAGGCAGATTTTAATCCGGTGAAGTCTTGAATCATATTTAATTGACTGCCTGTTATTGAGGACGTCTGTATTGATGAACCTAATGTGCTCGCTGCACCTGTTGCTATCTTGACATTGTGTAACAATTTTGGTCAACTGGGTTATTTATTTGAACAGTTTGTGCCAATGCTTCTTCTTTCAGCTGTGCATTGTTTGTATTGTATATGTACTTTTGAACGGCTGGATATTGTGACTGATATCTGGACTATGTATCAGCAAGTTCTACCAGAGTTTCTCGAGTCTTTCATTTATGCAATATTAATGTTACAGCTACAGTTTAACAGATGAATAAGCTATCTTTATGAGGTTACGTGTATTTGCATGGTATGCTCTCCTACACCTGAATCTCAGGTTTGTCGTGACAACTTGAGCGCTGAATGGCAGTTATTTGTGTTTTTAACTATTTCTGTATTGTTAATGAAAGTAATGTTTCTGAAATTCTGCAGTGAAATGTATGATAGATGCCTGTGTCAAAACCAGTTCTGATGCTTGTCATATTTTGAGGTGTAGCAACCTAAACTTTTCAAACTGTAATAAACCATAAGAACAGGTAGGATATAGACAAGAACTTAAACCACAATTTGATATTGGAGATAGTAAAAAGGCGGCCAGTGCATTGGCGGCGCTGGTGTTCATCGACTGCCCTAAAGCGAATTTCTGAAAACATGCTTTGTCCAAGCAATTTCTTCAAGATTTGGCGCAGACTTGACGTGTTTTGTGGCCTATTTCTCTGCCTATTCTCGGTCTTTGATGTGGAACTTTTGTTACCCATCCTTGACATTTGAAGTAAATGTCAACCTCGTATACTTTACCGCTTTTGGTTCAGCAATGACTGAAAAAAGTTAGATCTAATATTCTCTTCAAATGACTGGAGGTGTGTTTATTATTTAGGAGGTTCCTTTCATTCTTTGTTATAAGCTAAGTTGCTCATTTCTGACATAAGGGAGAATTTTAGGTTATTTTTATTTTGAACTTTGTTTTGTTTGTTTATACTGATGATGTAGATGTTGATTTTTTTAGTAATACTTGATAGTATAGTGGTTCACACGGTGGACTGTCAATTGAGAGGTTGGGGTTTAAATCCCCAAAAATTTGGTTCGAGATTTCTGCTCAACCTGCACTCCCTAGCCAACTGAGCTATAATGAGTACATTGACCATACACTGTCGGTGGGAAGATGAGACGGTGACCCACCTTCATGTGCCGAGGTTAAGAAAATGCAAACACTTCATACCATTGCTGCCTCAGGGCTAGCTTAAGGGCCTGCTAAAAATATGAATAAGAGTCTGCTAAAAAATTAGAATAAGGGTCATTTGAGAAGAATTCTATCAGAAGTAACTCGGTAGTTGAAGAAATATTTGTTGTATGTTAAGGCATATTTGAATATTCTTATATTTACGAATTGTGTACGTATTTTCATGTATTACCTGTGTTCATCTGTCAAGGAAGCATCTCGGATGATTGTCCTTAGAACTTTTTAGAATGTTTCATAAGAAATTAAGAAATGATGTTGGCTAAGTTTGATTGATTTTCTGCTGAAATGATGGTATTTCTGATGTTAGTTCGCTATTTGTATCAGTTCTTGGCTTGGTTCAAAAGGTTCAACAGATGACGAAATAGAAATATTGTCATCCAAGAAATGTTGTAGACTAATGTGAGGAGATGTTATGTGGTACTCGGTTCATTCTTGTTTGGTATTGATCCAATGTCTCGAATAAACTAGTCGTGTTTATATGGTGGGTTTGCAAGGCATTGTGCTTGGGCATCGTAATCATGATTTATAATTTAGTATAGTTTACAGAAGCTTACACTGTTTTGATTTGCAAGTAAATTGTCCATTTTAAGTATTTATTCTGGTGAAAATATATGCCTCTTGCTAATCAAAATTATTAGATAGAATTCTTGTTGGCTTGGTAGGTCTCTTGGTTCAGCTAGTCAGCTTTTAATTCTTATTGAAATAGTTCTGCATAAACTATTAAAAAAAGGAAGTATTAAATGACGGTATAATTTTGTCAAAATATTAAAATTCATAAAATTTGATGTCCTTAATATTATTATTTTAAATTTATTTAGAATTATGTAAAAAAGAGAGACAGAGGAAGTCCTGTGTCCAATATATATCAAAACACCCTGCAAGTATTTCTCTGTAACTAAGCTTGTATATAATTATAGATGAAATTTCGTTGTGAGTCCTTCCTCGAATGCGTATAAGCTTCAGATAATCGGAATCATCGGAATGTTTAAAGTTTCCAGATATCATTTGCTCAGGTGTGTCCCAGTTTTGCGCACATCCATAGGCTAGGCGTTTGTGTTCCACGTGCAATGATGTTAGTTATGTAGGTACCGGTATGAGCTTTGGTGCATTTCGGGTTATTTATGAAACAATGGTCTTGTGTTTTCGGATTGAAGTTTGCATTTGAAGAACCTATTTTTATGTGGAGATGGGTTTAACTAAATCTTGCCATTCTTTTGGAATAATTGAAATTGCCTTTTTTCAAGTTTCTGTAATTGTGTGGACCATCACATTTTCGACTTGACTGTATGTCTAAAGCTTAAAGTCACGGTGAAGAGTTTCAGAGTGTTTTTTTAGTTTTATTATTCTAAGTGCCAGGGCAAACCATTACCATTCACCTGCAATTTTAAGTGCTGTTAGTTTCATGAACTGCACCTGTAAAGCTACTTCTACAATTTCCACTGCTTTTTCTATTGCAAGATGGCCTCAGAGTTTGCCCACCGAACTCATTTTGTTTGATAGTCATGTTATGTGCAAGTTTGAGTCCGTCCTTGGACTCGTTTTGAACCTTCAGCTGATCTTTAACCCTTTGATGATCAACACTGGGAGCACCTCTGATTGTGTACACTGCAAAAGGCATATTTCGGAGTTGATTTTTCTATGATTTGATTTTAGCCCAAGGATCTGCTCTTCAACATTCAGTCAGAAAATGAAACGGTGGACAATCACGAACAAGAGAACTGCTTTAGTTTAATGCAAATGATTGACTGCTTGTAAAGTCACACACCAACAGCTAAATTATGGAGTTATTTGTATCTCATGGTCTCGCACTAGCCTGAAATGAAACAATTCTGATAATTGTGAATAAAAATACCCACTGTTAAATACCGACATTAACAGAAATTCAAGCTCCTTCAATTACTTATAAGTAAACCTGTAACTAATTATACATACTGATTAGTTTTACCCAAATACAGCATGCTCAACAGCGTCTCCACCAGAGGTTACAACATAGTTACTGGTTCGGTTCACAGTTGTAAACACAGCTATCTTCTTAAGTTTACCTGCTAAATAAAAGGATTAACATGAAAGGCTAACTCTATGGATTAAAAAATTTGAAGAGTCCTGTCCACACATCTTCCTCTGCGCCTTGCAGTGCTGGTTCTGCAGTATTCAGTTCACTTCCATCTGGCTCTCTGGTTAGGTTCAAATTATCATCTGGCACCACATCAACATCTGGTTCAACACTTTCCAAACTGGATTTGTCTTGTCCTTTATTCTTGCTTTCATCACTACCTTGATCCACGTTTTCAGATTCTTCCTTGCTAGCTGGCTCCTTGGTGTTTGGTTCCGTGCTAACATCTGTGCTCAATTCACGTGTTTTAGTCGTATTTTCAGCAGTCTGTTGGTTGGTAACTTGCTCTGCATTTAGTTTGTCATCTTGTGGATGTAATTGATCCCCATCTGTTCCTATTCTGTCTGCGGTTCTTGTCTTTCTGAGTTCTGGAAAAACTGGGTGGACGTCGGGTAGGTCGATTTCCTCTACCGTTCCTTCTACTTCAGCGAATGCACTGGTGTCTGTTGGAGTTTCCTGGATGGACGTTTCAGTGGGTACATCCGTTACAACGGCCTCTGTTACCAGATCATCAACCGTAGTTGTAGCAGCCGTTACCTCTCCCTCGTCCAGCACTACAAGAAAACAAACAAGACCGCATTTACATGACAACCATAATGGAAAACAACAGTAATCAAAGACAAAGAAGGTTATCATAATTAGTGAAGACAACAGTAACCTCAGTAACCTACCAAACAAACGATTATTATAATATTTCAATAAGACAATGGTTGCCTAAGTAACCAAAGATAAACAACTTTAGTTAGCTAACATATATATATATATATATATATATATATATATATATATATATAATAGTTACCTTAATAACCAAACAAAGGATTATTATGAACAGACAATTATTGACTACATAACCAACAACAAACAACTTTGGTTAGCTTAATAAGTGCAATAGTTACCTTAGTAACCAAACAATAAGTATTACTGTATTATATTTAACAAAGTATTACTGTATTATATTTAACAAAGACAATGGTAGCTTGAGTAACCAAGGACAACACCCTTGATTTCTAGGACATACAATTGTTACCTTAGTAATTAAAAATGATTATTATAATTAGAAAAGCCAATGATTGCCTGAATTATTAAATAAAGCTATTATGTACCATAGTTAGGCTACCTTAGTAACCAAACATAGACAAACGACCATAGTTACATAGTTAACTAATTTGTACAACAGCTGCCTTAGTAACCAAACAATTATTATTATTATAGTAACAAAGACAGTTGCCTGAATTATGAAATAAAACAATTACCATAGTTACCAAATACAATAGTTGACCAAGAAAACGACAAAGGCTACCATAATTATTTAGTGAGGACAATAGTCATCTCAGCAACCATCGCAAAGGATTATTTTTCAACAGGACAATGGTTGTCTTAGTAACCAAAGATAAACAACTTTAGTGAGCTAATACGACCACTACTGTAGTTAACCTAGTAACCTAACAAAGGATTATTATATTTAACAAAGATAATGGTTGCCTAAGTAACCAAAGACAAAAAACCTTTTTTGGCTAAGACGTCCACTAGTTACCTTAGTAACAAAACAGTGATAGAGGTACAATAGTTACCTTATTAAATAAAACAATTACCATATTTACTAAGTAATGTAAGGAGGTAAGTATATTCTTTTATTTAACCAGCTGACAAAGACGCACTCTGGTGCACATACATTTAATATAACAATTAACACAGATGCGACATCCCAAACAAAAAACTCTTCCTCATAAGGTAATCAACTTTGGGCAATATTTGTTCATGCGCCCCCAGTTCAAGGGCATATACTGTATTCTTTTTTGGTGTCAGTAACCCATACAGAACATACATGCCCGGGTTTCCTAGGACAGCAGAAAAAAGTATGCCTACTCTGGAGGCATTCAAATCATAGTTCAAAACTAAAATATTAATGTATCATAATTATGACTATCACTAATTCTTTGTAGTCATGTGCATAGCCCTTTCCTTTTACCTCTGCTGTGCTAAAGCACTATACAAATTGTATTATTATTATTATTAATAATAATAATAATATTAATTGACTCCAAAAACAAACAGCAAAGAATTACCAGAGTTCATAAAGACAATACAGTAGATGCCTCGGCAACCAAACAAAGAATTACGGTATCTACATAATAAAGACTTTTAAGACAATGGTTACCTCAGTAGATAATTATCATAATTAGAAAACAAAGAAGCATTATATAGTGCAATAGAATTTATATAGAAGCTTATGGTACCATAGCAATAAAAGACAAAACAGTGACCTGATTAACTTGAAATTAAAGAATTGATCAAAGCTGACATGAGACAGTGGTCACCTGAGTTATTCAGATCAAAATCATTTTCACCAGGAGGTTCTGGTGGAGCAGGTGAGCAGTTGCATGTTTCACAGCCTCTGTTGTCCAGCGCATAACCATACTCGCAGAAGTTTAGACACATTGGAATGGCACACTCAACTACCAGCGCAAAAAGGGAAATCAGAATATAAGCTTAAACAATTCTGCTACAGAGAACCAATTCACTACATTGAACAGCAGTTGAATTGATATAGCTCCTGGCCTGTAACCCTGAGAGTACGGATTCGAGCATCCACTGAGACAGTTACTGTGAAAGGACCTTAAGCAAGTCCTTCATGAACAATTACTGAACACCATCATAGTTCTGTCGCAAGGTCGTGTGTGCACTAATGAACTTTCGATGGAGGGTAATATTCAATACATATGCATTATGCACATTGCACTGGTCAGTTAAGTAGAAGAGTTAACTCTGAGAAGCAGTTATGGGTACAATATGTTACCTTTATTTCATAAGTGCCTGAAAACCATTTTGTTCAATCCTGAGTTTCCATTGTTAAGTCTCTCCTGAAGAGGAGCTATGTGAATTTGTGATTACAATTACAATTACAAGTGTGTGAAACTCTACATGGGGAATCTCATGGGGAAAGTCCGTAAGGACATTTCTATGTCATTTCGTTCTCAACTTAAGACTTGCCTCTTTCAAACTGCTTGTCCACCATAGGTGCCTCTCTGTCTTACGGACTGATCTTCCGGATATTGACCTGGTTAAGGCTTGGTTTTGGTGCACCATCTGTTGAAGCCTTGTCTATTAGACACCGGCGCAATAGAAGTTGCTAATTACAATTACAATTCTATGAGAAGTAGCTTTCCCCATGAGATTAAATATCACAGTGTATCAACACTAGGGTCATAAATGTGGTGACATAAGTCCTGAACAGAGAGTAAAGATTAGAAATATATTACAAATGGCTAGCTAACTCTCAAAAAAGAGGACAAGCTTCATGCTCATAGCAAAAGGCCTGGCTTCTTTAGAACAACGGAGAGTTTATAAATATCTGTCCTGACCTGGGCTGTTTGTTGATTCATATCCCTTCTCCACGTTCAGTGGTGGATAAGTGACCTGCGATTCAACTTTAAAGTTGAAGAAAAAAATCAAATAAGATTGTGTTCACTTTAAACGCCATATTTGATACGACTCCCAAAGGAAGCCTTTTACGTGGTAAATTTATATATGAAACAAGTTTATATATGAAGTTCCAGTTCATATGTGAATTTCATATGTGAATTTTATAGATTTATATTTATATTTTTATACTATACTACAGAATTTTACTGTTACTACCGTATTTCTCACTGGCTTTAAAAATCTGGATGTCTAGCTGTTCTTCATTTGGGGACCAGTTGCCTCCAATTCACATTTCTGTGTGACTGTGCTCATAAAAAAAATTCAATTAACAATAATATTAATAAAAAGAAAAATAACAAAAAAACAATAATAAAATAATCATAATAAAAATGACATCTAATTAAAATAATTTTTAAAAATCTGATTAAAATTACAAGGTCGAAACAAACCTGAATATAAACTTTGCATCAGTTTCAAGAGACATGCACCGAAACTGATATTTTCTTCAGTAGGCAACGTCAAACAAAAGGTTTACCAGTGAAATTTAGGATTAAGATTTCTTACTTAAGTCACTGTCTGTTGATTCGCTGGTTGTTAGATCTTCAGTTACTTCACATGTACATGTTCCACATCCATATTCATTTCTGGTGTAGCCATTAGAACATGGGTTAGCACATAACACCATGGGACATTCTAACAGAACGATCAAAGCAAGCAGAAAAATCAATCAATCAGTCAATATTCGTTTATTCAAGAGATCTAGCCGACATAGATGCAACCAGTAAATTCAAGCGAATAAAAAAATATTTGTTTTGTCTGTGATTTTTCCTTTGTCTTTATTATTCAAATTTTCATACACAATACTACATGTCATACATTGCAATTAGGCCCATCAGCACCTGTGTATAAGTTGGCACCGACAACTTTCTTTCTTGGGCGCTTGAAAAATCTTGATGTTACTAATATGATTATGACATGGTGCCATTCATTAAAATACCATAAATATAATATGTCATAATTTCAAATCATCAATCCTCAGAAAAGCTGACAGCAATGATAAAATTTAATCAACACTGTAACTTATTTCCAATTTCAACCAAGAACTTATTCAACATAAGAATAAAATTTGCAGATTTAGTTTGGAAACTCCTCCTTGCAATTAGTCTGCACAATTTAGAACTGCCCAGCTGAGAGTTAATTTGCATATGCAAACAGTGGTAATTTGCATATTCAAACAGAATTAATTTGCATATGCAAACAGAAGTAATTTGCATTTGCAAACACAGTTAATTCACGAATGCAAACAGACGTAATTAGCATATTCAAACATAGGTAATTTACATATGCAAACAGACGTAATTACTAATTAGTATATTCATACATGGGTAATTTACATATGCAAACAGACCATGTTGAGTTGGTTGTGGGATTGTTGTAGACAGTTCTTCTGGTTCAACTGTCGGTCGACGTTGAAGAACATGGTGTTCTCTGACAAGCCTTCTTATTTCTTCATCTGAAACACATAAAAATATACAGTGCATCCCATTAAATTCTTTGGTATAGCCATTAATACAGACTTTTATATGTATCCTCCTAAGATGAGGTACTAGGTAGCTGACTGGTTAGAGTGCTCACCTTGTAATGCAGAGTATTGGTTCAAGCCTCCCCTGACGTGGTTACCATGTAGGGACCTAACTCTTTCACTCACAGCTGCTTAGCACCATAGATTGATGCCTGGTTGTTAGACAGTTGTGCTTAGTAAATGTGTAAGAACAATAATAATAGTGGTCAAAAAGGCAAGGAAGGGAGGTCATATCTACATTGGGATCAAAATAATTATAACACACTAATAATATTAATAACAATACTGACAATGATAGTAACAACACCAATAACAATAATGACGACGATGATGATGATGATGATAATAATACTAATAATAATAATAACAATAACAATAATAATAATAATAATAATAATAATAATAATAATAATAATAATAATAATAATAATAATAATAATAAACTCAATGAGTTTTTCTGGCCTTGGAATTTCTGTTTGCCTCCTGACCTACATTTCCTTCCATTCTTAGTATTGCAGCAAAACGGAATCAGAGATACAGATTACAGAAGAATGTTTGCTAGCAGCTCAGATGGAGACATCATACAGGCTATACAATAAAACTGTATTTTAAAATACTACCCTCCTTCCAAAGTGCAAAAGTGCACACATGACCAATGACCATTGACCATATGACAGAACAACGATGGCAGTAAGCAATGACTTGCTCAAGGTCTCTCTACACAGTAACCATCTCAGTGGAGGCACAAACCCATACTCTCTGCATTAAAGGTTGAGCACTCTATCCATTTGGCTATTGTGCCATTGGTGCTGATTAGTTTTCGTTCTTGAGTGGGTCTAAATAAATGTTCAATTACAATTACAATTACAATTACAGAGGAAGAGATGAAGTTAAGAGAACAGAGAAAATGAAGATATTCTCAACTTACGTGATCCATTAACAAAGTCGTGACAGTTGGCTAGAATGAAAACAAAGCAACAGATAAAGGAGATCATATTCTTCGCGATGATCAGTAAGTGCTAGGATTATACGATTATATACTACGTGGGATTATATATATCACCATCATCATCATGATATCTTCATCATCATCATCATTCATCATTACCACCACCATCACTATCACCATTGTCATAATATTGACCAAATTAGATACGTGCATTGTGCAAACTTGTGAATTCATGTTTCAGCATGCTAAAAACCTCTTACCAGCTGCCTTCTTATCTTTTTTATTCCAGTTACGTCTACTATTAGGCTACCACTAAAAGTAACCATATATACATGAGTAAATATGCTAGAACTAATAATGCGTATATTTTGCATACAGTACCAGGGTTTCTAATATGGAACAATCTACAAAGTGACATCCATATTGCTCCCAGTCTACCTCACTTTAAAAGACTCGTTCGCACACACATATTAAATATATGATTCCCGGTTCAGCTCTTCACAGTCCTGTACCCATGTATAACAGCAGGTCGAGCACTCAGCCACTTACTTACACAGTAGGCCCCTATCTAGCGTGACCCATCCCATTGTTCCCATATAAACTGTTAAAAAATTCTGGTATTTAATGATTTCTTGTATTGATTGTTCGGTTCAATTACTGTTTTGTAACTGCAATTGTTTTCCTGGGATCAATAAATGAATTGAATTGAATAATCATTTTCATCACAGTAATATGAACCTTCGTATCCCGCTTTGACGAAGTCCTGAATGTCGACACAAACAGAGTTGCGGATGGCAGAATAGACTGCGTCACGTGTCACAGTCTCCAAAACTTGGCTACGGCCCAGGACAAAGACCTGTTCTGAAGTCCTGTGACAGATTCCATCATCCGTCATGCTGTGACACGAGTAGATGACAGCAGCGTTCTCATAGTCTGTGTAGAGAATCTTAAATCGATCTACAAAATTAATGATAACAGCTGTTGTTAACGATGTTGATTGCAATTTTATGCAAGTGTCGATGCAATCACTATGCTTTCACAATCATCAAATCAAATGATCATCATTTTAATAAGGTTTATCATCATCATCACTTCATCAGTGATACTGGTGTAATAGTTATTATTCTGTCACTTTCATAGCAATCACCTACATTGTCACACCACTGTCACGATTGTTGCTGTCATCGTCATCATCATTATCACTATATAAACTTCATCATCATTGTCGTAACCACCATCATCACTCAAGTAAGCAAACAGATTTTCTAACTTCTAACTTCTCAAGAGTTTTCTGCTGGCAAAAATGTCTAACTTAGTATTGTTCTAACAATTTGTTAATATCACTGAAGTAAATAGTAAACTCATAGATTTAGTGCCGTACTTAAAGGCTATGCACAATTGCACATAACACCAGGTTATTTGCGAGCGCTGCGTCAAGTCAGAGGGGTTATCCAGAGACAGGGTGTCAAGAAGCTGTTATTGTGGTTGAGGCTCTTGTCCTACATCTGACCCCTCTGACTAGATGCAACACTTGTCAAAAAGCTTGTGCCATGTCGCACGGCTTTTAAGTAAGACGAGAGAGGCTGAGAGAAATAGGAAGGAAGTGGATTAGATGCATCAGCTCATCAAATATATAATTTTCACAAAATATTCTTCCTTGAGGTTAGACCTACAGTGAACAGTCCATGGATGATGGCCCTCCTGTTGAGGACCAATCCACACAGTGAGATCTGAGGACTGGAGATCTCCCTGGACTGGTCTGGAATGACCTTCGATCGGACCAAGGCACTGGCCACCCATTGTGCCACTGTAGAGGAAGCCCAGAGATCCAGATACATCCACAGAGAAGTTGAAGATGCCTGACTCCCAAAGAATGCCATGAGAGTATCTTGTACGTTCAACCTCATGCCAGATGCCAACAAACTAAAGCACCAAGATGAACAGCACAACTTCCTCAGTGGCCTAGAAAAATGTATCTTCTTAGATTCTTAGAATCATGTTTTCACACATATTATTATTATTATTATTACTATATTGTTGTTGTTATTACTATAATCATTATCATTATTATTATTCTTCTTCTTCTTGTTATTATTATTATTATTACTATTATTATTATTATTATTATTATTGTTATTATTATTATTATTATTATTATTATTATTATTATTATTATTATTATTATTAGTATCTATAGCGACCGTATGGCCTTGACCCTGCTGATTTTTCAATGATCAGGCGAGACCTTTCACCACCACTGCCTGCTTGTTTGGGCGCCAAGCCAGTTAAGATCCCCATGTATGGACCATGCTAGCCCAAAATTTAAATCTCTTATTAAATTAGCCAGTATCGGAAGGCGAATCACAATCCGCATGCACGCTATTACACAGAGGCGCACGAGACACAGCCTACACATTAACCAATGTAACTAGAAGCATCATCTCTAAAGTAAAGGAGATTCAAACTCTATTACAACAATTGCCCACTTCAATTCTTGCTGTCACTGAGACCTGGTTATCTGACAACACAGCTGATACAGTCCATATTCCTGGTTACACCTTTACATACAGGAATAGAGAGGATGGAAGAGGAGGAGGAGGTGTCGGGTTGTTTACTAGGGAGGATATTGATTATAAGGAAATGATCATCCCCACTTCTTTTACTTCTTTTGAAAGCTTATTTATTAACATACCATCTACAAAAAATACAGATATTGTCGTGGGAGTCATATATAGACCACCTGGTACTAGTCTAGATTTCTTTAATATTGAATTTGAATCTCTAATTGACTTGCTAACCATTCATAAAAATAGAAATAAAAGGATATTTATAACTGGAGATTTTAACATCGACTTATTGGCTTCGGAGACTCATAATCCCACTGCTGACTTTACCGACTGCCTTACCTCTCACCACTTTCTCCCCATGATTCTCCAACCTACTAGAATAACTCCCACTACAGCCACCCTAATTGATAACATTTTCACTAATTCTCCTGCCTCTGTCACTAACTCTGCTATAATAATATCTGATATTTCGGACCACTTACCCATTATAACCTGGATTGAGAATATTTCTAAACCCCTGAATAAATTAGGTAACCCTCAATTGGTAAGGACCGTAAATGATACTACCACCTCTAACTTTAGACTTTTACTAGACAAACTAGACTGGTCACCAGTTTTATCACTTTGCAGCAAAAATGAATCTGACTTAGCATATGCTTTATTTGTAAAATTAATACAGCTTAATTATGACCAAGCTTTTCCCCTAAGACCCAGAGCCACTAATAAAAGAAAAGCAGCTCAGAATCCTTGGATGACTCAAGGACTATTAAATTCTACAAAAAAGAAAGAAAAACTATACATTAAATTTGTAAAAAATCCTACTCTAGTAAATAAAGCCATATTTACCGCTTACCGTAATAAGTATAAAGTAATACGTACTAAACTGGAACAAGACTATTATAGTAATGAATTTGCTAAATATAACCATGACATTAAAAAACTTGGCAACTAATTAAATCCATCGTTAATACTGAAAATAAGGATACGATTATAAAAGAAATATTACTTAATGGCAAAAAAATAGACGACTCTGAACTTTTAGCGGATATATTTAATACCCATTTTACGAACTTACCTAAATCTTTAGCACAAAATATACCTCTATCAAAAAAATCATATCAAGATTATATGCCGGCCTCTTCACTGAATTCCTTTGCTATGCTACCGACTTCTTCCTATGAGCTAATTGCTATCAACAAAACCCTTAAAGATACTCACAGTACTGGACCTGATGACCTCAATCCGCATGTATTATCACCACTTATGGATATACTAGCAACTCCACTAAGCGAAATAATAAATTGCTCGATTAGAACTGGAGAGGTTCCATCTGATATTAAATTAGCTAAAGTAATACCGATTTATAAACAAGGAAATAAAAATGAGGTTTCTAACTTCAGACCTATCTCTATATTACCTTTTTTCCAAGTTGTTTGAGAGGGTTATGTATGACAGGCTGTACTCTTTTATTAGCCAATCTGAAATCCTTTACCCCTTCCAACATGGCTTTCAGCCAGGGCATTCGACATATATGTCACTAATTGATATTCAGGATAAAATCTCTCAAGCCATGGATAACAATGAATATTCCATTGGAATTTTTCTCGACCTAGCCAAAGCATTCGATACGGTTGACCATAAAATCTTGTTATATAAACTTGAAACTTATGGAATCAGAGGAGTTGCACTTGCATGGTTTTCAAGCTACCTAAATAACCGACGCCAGCAAGTTTCTTGTAATGGCAAACTATCAAGTTTTCAAAACATAGTCTTTGAGGTTCCTCAAGGCTCAATACTTGGGCCTCTACTCTTTTTAATATACATCAATGATCTTCCCAATTCTGCATCTCTTCTTCATTACATTCTCTTTGCAGACGACTCCAATGCCTTCTACTCACATGCCTCATATGACCAATTAATTAAAATAGCAAATAATGACCTAGAACTAGCTAACGACTGGTTTAAAGCCAACAAACTCTCGCTTAACCTATCTAAAACAAATTACATCATCTTCAGGTCTAACAATAAACCTGTTCCAACTCCTGACAATGCTCTGACAATTGAAAATAAGTTAATTCCTCAAGTCTCTTCATCCAAATTCCTCGGGGTTTACATTTTTGACCAACACTTAAAGTGGGACATACATATTGCCGAAATTGCTAAAAAAATCTCTAAAAACACTGGAATAATTCGCAGGATATCCTATCTGCTTCCAACACACATACTCAAAAATCTATATTTTACACTTATACATCCTTATTTAAACTATTGCAATTTTGTCTGGACATCTACATATGACACTCACTTACTAAAACTAAACATACTACAGAAAAAAGCTATAAGAATTATTACCAAGTCTCCTATCAACACCCACACTGACCCACTGTACTCGCAACTTAACCTCCTGAAAATATCTCAGATTAAATTTCTCCAAACTAGTATATTTATGTACCAGTATGATAATAACCTCCTCCCACAAGCTTTCTCGGCCTACTTCAAACCAAACTTACTTGACAGGGCCATTCGAAATAAAAGAGTCTACATAAGCATCTTTGCCAGAACAAATACCCGACAGTTTTCTATCAAATACCAGGGTCCCCTCATATGGAATAGCATACCAGAATGTGTTCGTGCGGCCATGAGTCTAGCCTCATTTAAAATTCAAATCCGTGCACACACAATAAAAAATGTTAAATAAGAAATGTTAAATAGCATTGCATTTGTTCAGTTCTTTTTTGGTCTTTTTTGGTTTTATTGTCTTTTGTTTTACCCTAAGGCGGAGGGAAGCTACCTCAACGCTGTTATTTCTGGGCTCCCAAGCTACTGCCACTGTGTTAAGTATTTGTCACTACTAAGACTCATTGATATTATCTTGTAAATGGGCCCCCATTCAGCGGGATTATTCCCTTCGGGTAAGCCTATTGCTCCCTTATGTATGCTGTGATAATTGCATATCAAATAATTATGTTTTATGTTTAATTACTGTTAAATATTATTTGTTTTGTGTCTTTGTGTTATTGGGACCAATAAACAATAATAAACAATAATAACAATAATAATAACTAACTAGGCCATTGAAACACTTTCAATTGAAATTGTGCTGATTTACCCTTTGAGCTTCAAAGTCGGAAATGGCTGGATAAGTTTCAACATCGCAAGGTTTGCCTTTCAGATAATCTGTTAAACAAAGTTTTTATTTATAAAAAAATGCCAAAATTACTGATCAAATCAAACAAATTATTATTATTCTAATTTAATATGCAAGAATGGTGTTTTTAACAGATGTAAAACTAGAAAATTACACACCAATTTCAAAAACAAAGATGCTATGATATTGTAGTAAAATTGCAGTTAATAAACTGTCAAAAAATTAAATTACTATGACTCAAGTTTGCCAAACCTGATCTGTGTGAATCAATAAGAAAGGTCAATAACCCTGATCATAACGAAAACCAGTCCCATTTTATAATGCAGAAAAGCTTTGCATAGGATCATGCAGGTACTTAGAGATTAATAAAACCAAAAGTGGTGCTAAATGGTTTATTAAAAGCTCCATGCAGTACATGACAAAGGCGGTATATCATTACTGTTTCAACTGAAGACTCACCTAGTTCGAGGATGCCAGGTATTTCACATTTCCCTAAAAGCATGACAAAAGAACAATAAGAGATTTTTATTATTATTGATATTATTATTATTACAAATCAAGCGCTCTAAGTACTAACCAATCGGCTACCATGCCCCAAATTGCATACTCGTCATTCTTTCTAGTACCATTTGGCAACAGTGTTTATTTTAAAGTATATCATAAAATATTCCAGGAAACAAGGTAAAATATAGCTATAGGCCTATACCTACTACAGGTGTAAAAATTTGGGTAAAGCAATTTCAAGAAAATTGAATTCGAAAACAGATCTGTGGCATACTCGAATGATTTGCCTGAACGAGTTCTGCTCTGGAGAAACACGTTTTTTGTGAGATGATGTTGAGAAGCTGCTGCAGATGTTGGTTGTTGATCTGGCGTCGACGATGAAAGACTTCGAGATGTTCAAATTCTGGTCGACAGTGACGCTGACTAGTGAACTGATTATCAAAGCATTCGTACGTTATCAGATGGTCATCTCCAATGTCGACTATTTTCATCGTATCTAAATCCACACAACCAATAATGAGATATTAAAATGTCACAAATTTTGGTACTGATATGCAGCCAACATGTATTAATATTATTATTATAATCATTATTATTATTATTATTATTATTATTATTAATACTATTATGCATTTATTAAGCACCACATCAATCGATGGCGCTGAGCAATTGTGAGTGAAGAACTTGCTCAGGGTCCATAAACAGTAACTGTCTCGGCGTATCGTCATCTAGGTCAGGACCCTCTTTGCGATCTGAGGCGCGCGGTGATCTGAAGGTACGAAAATCTAAAACCTGCTTCGGAGACCGCGCATTTTTGTTTCTGGACCTAGGTGTTGGAACAATCTTCCACCTTCAATCCGTTCAGCAACATCCTTGGAGTCATTTAAGTCCAGACTCAAGACACATTACTTCAAGTTAGCGTATCCTGATTGAGTTCGTTATCGTGTCAAAGCACCCTTGTAACGGCATGTGCCGTGTTACGTCGCTGTAGAAAATGTCGTATTCATCATCATCATCATCATCATCATCAGAGGAGGAGGATTGAATGCTTACATTTTTAACATCACATAATTATACAGCCTACATTGCATTGTTTTAAGAAAGCTTAAGCAAAAGCATTAAAGCTACATGGCAATACAGCTCCATAAACCATAGACTTCTCTGGCTATAGAGTTTTGCCAGCCATTGCAGCTGAAAGCACAAAAGCTCTATTGCATGGCAACTGTCTGAATCCATCATGACACCGAGTGACCAACAGCGCAAATGCTATAAATAAGCTCACGAATAAGCTGGAGCTTAATTTACGCTTAGCTTTAGAGCAGCGCTTTGGAAATTTCGAATTTACAATAGTTATCAATGGTTAAGCATTCATAACTATTATAAATTCGAAATGTCCAAAGCGCTGCTTAAGACTTTTTAGCGCTGTGCATTTGGTATATCTGGACAACCCCTTTGACATGATACAGGGCTCATGAATAAGCTGGTGCCATCACTTAGCTTTCAAATAGTGCTTCAGAAATTTTGGGAATACGATTACAACTTGTTCCTACCGTTGTGGCCATACATGACTGTGTGCCATTCTGTGTTGTCTGTTCTTGAGATTGTTGCTTCTGTGCTCTCGACAAAGCAGCTGCCATTTCGCTTGAAACTGAATTTAAACAACAGAAAAACAGAATCATTATCAGTTATGTCTGTATGTACGATTTCTGCTACCAGAATTTTTTTAAATAATGGCTAACATATATTTGGATGCCTATAAATAAATATTATTATATATTCGTTTAATATGAAAACCAGTTGACACACCGCAACAGGGAACAGAAAAGGGACTACAATTGATTTGAAAAAGTCTTTAGAGCGTCATTTTTGGCTTAAAGATTGTGGGCCAGATTTTACTGATTGTCGATATAGAATTCTTGGAATAAAATTGCGGTCGTCCTTATCCTATTGTTTGTCCTATCGAATTATCGTTGTAAAATCCGGTTTTAATCGTAATACCATAATGTTTACGAATGGCGGCCTATTAGGCGCCCATCTCAGGTTTTGAAACAAGTCTGTCAATGCTAAACAATACTTGCAAATAATAGATAAATATATCAATAAATGATAAACAGCATAAAGAAACAAAGTAATAAAATTAAAATAAACGATAGAGAAAAACAAATAAATAAAAATATATATAAATTACAGATGAACAACACAAAGATCAAAAATGCTATTCAATATCATAAATAAATAATAAATAAATACATAAATACATGACACAAAATATAAATTTTGAAAGGAAATAAAAAATGTTAAAAAATAAAAATAAGTAAATAAAAAATAAACAATATAAATAAAGAAAAAGATAACTAAACAATCTACTGGTACAAACAGGCAGACAAACAAAACATAGAAACAGAGAGAGAGAGAGAGAGTGACAGGTGATGAAGGCCAGACCTTGGACGTCCTGCGTAGATGAGAGTAGCTGTCTTATTCTTGATGTTGAAGTGGTAGACTCCTCCATCCCAGTGGAACTCACGTACACGGTTCGTCCTCATCACTTGGAACCAAATGCCATTCAGCTAGAAACAACATAACACAACCATCACAATTATTCATTCATTCACTCCGAGCACTTAACCCTGCCACCATTTGGATGGGAACCATGTGGGCTTTATATGGGTCCCATAGACCCATATGGGACTATTATTATTATTAATTTGGGCTTATCCCTATACCATATGGGACTATTATTATTATTAATGTGGACTTTATACGGGTCCCATATGGGACTATTATTATTATTATTATTATTACACACATTTTTCACACGAGCAAATTCACACAGAAATGTGAATCTGAGGCGCAGTTAACCAGTCGCCAGGTGAAGAGAAGTTAGATATCCAGATATTTGAAAGCCAATGAGAAATATCAAGTTTTTCATAAAGGACGAGATAAGTAAGTAAGTATTTCCTTTATTGAGAAGCACTAGCAAACGCACAGCACTGTACATAGCAAGATTAATACATTCAAACAATGAAGCAAAAATTTATATATATACAACCAAAGAATTGAATGAGAGGCTTTATTGTACAGAGGAAGAAGAGCTAGAGCTAGTCATAGGGGAAAATGAAGGGTTTAAATAGCCAGATCTAGGGAAATCATAGTTTATTTGTATAGCATCCGGGCAAAGAAGCATTTCTGAGACAGGTTGTCAAACATGGGAAGCTCTCGGTTATGGGGCCGTGGCCGCAGGGAGTAGCGCGATTGCTTGATCGGCGGCAACAATTTATGCAATACATGACAAGGATTGTGCAGAATACAGGCAAATAGTCTAATATCCGCATTGCTGCAGAGAGTCTCAAATGAGGGAGAAGATGGAGGTAAGTACCCCTGGCGTACCAACCTTCAGATAATTCCCTCAAGGGCCTCCTGTTCCTGCACATAGAGGTCAAGCTTCGAACAGACGTTGGTCTACAGGCGATTCCATTCCTTTGGAGCAGCAACATGGAATGCATGAGAGCCCATGACAGTGCTACATCGAGGCTCAACCGAAAGATCCATATCCGTAGATCTCAGACTGCACAGGGAGGTATGTATGGAGATAATAGTGGTTGAAATTAGATGCGAGTGCTTGCTGTAAGGGTTTTATAGGTCAAACGGGCTAGTTAGATCTATTATATATTAGTCCCAAATGAACTCCACAAGGGCTTGCTGTTAGATTATACAGCAACCCTCCAAGATACCTACTTGGAGGCGCTTCTAGTCCGACTCAAGTGATAAAGAACAGTTTTCGAATGCTTGCAAAAAAAGGATTATGCAGAGTACCCTAGTTAAAAGAACACACAGATAACCACAATGACTACAAAGACCACTCCCACCACCATCATCTCCAACCACCACCACACCCACTACCATCACAACCACCACATAAACCTTCTGGGGTGAACGTTTGCAGATACGTTACTTGTTAACTTTAAGAACTTTGCACATATTGTATAAATATGAAAAAGCTTGGCTACAAGAAGTTGAAACGAACCTGCTGCAGATTGAGCTTATTTCCCAACCGAATACCGTCGAAACTGCATGCTTCGCTGCCCTCTAGTGGCGCAGAGTTAGGACAGATGTCTGCAACAAACCAACACACCTTTCTTTAACTCACCCACAAAACATATTAAAACATTTTCTTCAAATGATTTTGCTGCAACTGAAAAAAATCAGTAAATAATTAGCAGTCTCTAGTTAAAGCTGAAAAGAAGCCATTGGTATGAAGTCTCAGGAACTTCATTTTCCTCAGCCTCAGGTACGAAAAACGTAAAATTAAATTGAGGAGAATAATAGAAAATCATTTTAATTAATTATTATCTTTGTAATTGCAATTACAAATTTATATAGCACTAATCAAAGGTACTCTCTACACTTCCTTAAAGGATATTAAACGTCACAAGTGCAGAGAGGTCACCACTTAACAAGCAATGCCCAGTAACTAGAGAATTCGCTCCTGGATGTGACGATAACAGACCTTCACGTAAAGGCAAGGCCTCGAGTCCACTCGTGGCGACACATGACTGTGTCCTCTCGCGTGTGACCCTGATGAGGTGACTGATCTTGTCCTCATCCATGTAGTCCCATCTGCTGAGCAGCTGGACACCAGTGCGTTCCGGATGGCAGTGGGTCACTGGAGATGCCATCCCAATGCAGTCCACACGAATGATGTACTCGTCCGACCAGTACACAATCTGCGTCAGAGCTGCAGCAAGGTAATAATATACAAAGGTAAGTATGTGTTTTTAGAAGCACTTCACAGAATAAAACATTTTATGTGAAGTATATGGGATGCACTACATAAGTGCCCTCATACATACAGTGCATTAAAGACCCTAAAAAAGATAAAGCAATATAATTAAAGACACACAGCATAGCCGTCCCCTTAAGCAGACCCCATGCCTGTCTCCATGTAAGATTGCAAGATGCTAATTGCAATTAGAATTTAAAAAGTATTAGTGCAATATATGCTTGTAAGAGACTGTCACCAGCACACAGCTGATAACTACCAATACACGCAATACAATTTCTGCCTCTGAAATGGATCCAACGTAGACCCAATGAATATGGCTGCTATAGTATCATGAAACCAACCTGATGTTATTGTTCTAAGAGAATGACCATCAACTGATGTTTTCTGCTTAATGATAACAGCACCATGGAAGTAATTAGATTGAACTATTGATTACCAGATTAGTCATCAGTCATAGCTGGTACTCATGAGGCATGACTGACAGTCACTTGGTAGGTTACTCATGGTTGCCTGGCCCGTAGGTAAAGACTAGGAATGTAACACCTTCTTCAGATGGATACCCACCATTGGCTGTCTCCGTTTCAGGGGACTGGCTTTCTGTGTATTGGTCTGACGGATGATTGCCACAAACCATCGGATGATGCCTTGTGCATTAGACACCGGTGTCATAGAAGTTACTAATTACAATAACAAATGTGCAGCAGTGTGGATGGATCAAGCCTGATAATTGTCTGACATGAACCATCTACCCATTTCTTTAATAACAGAATTTTTGACATTTGGGAATACAGTGCTTAGAAAAACAAGCCATAGATGCAGACTTACTCAATGAATGCAAACAGCAAACAGGACCTTAGAGAAATTGTTATCCAGTTATTCTAGTAATTTAGAAGTCTCTTTCTCAATCACGGTCACATATATCATTATTTTAGATAAAAGTGATTACTAAGTGAGCTGACTTTGAGTGTTGTCTGATGTTACGATAAGAGTTGAATTCATTCCTGGAACGAATTTCATTGAGGCAGACGTCTCATAGCAGTCGCCACTAAATAAGAAAAACATCGTCTCCCTCCAATGAAATGGTATTACAACAAAGATGAAGAACTGAGAATCAAAAGACAACATTTGTGGGCTCACAGATTCACAGGTTCACCTCCATTTGTTCGATAATAATTATTAATTATAGACTCATTGCATTACTGAAAAGACCACAGTGGCACACAAAAGCCCACCACGCCACACAACAGACTACTGAGCCAACACAACAGACCACAGAGCCATAAAACAGACCACACAACAGACATATAAGCCACAAAACAGACCACACAGTCATACAACATACCACTAAGCCACATGAGTGCACATGACTGCATTATTATTATAATACTCTGCATAAAGCAGCATTTGTCAGTTTCGCAGTAGATAAGCTAAGAACTGAAAGAAATTATTTCGCAGTAGATAAGCTAAGAACTGAAAGAAATTATTTCGCAGTAGATAAGCTAAGAACTGAAAGAAATTATTTCGCAGTAGATAAGCTAAGAACTGAAAGAAATTATTTCGCAGTAGATAAGCTAAGAACTGAAAGAAATTATTTCGCAGTAGATAAGCTAAGAACTGAAAGAAATTATTTCAAGATAAGACTTCAGCCACTTACTCATTGTGCCTGCCAGCAACCATGACATGGTAGGTCTGACCACTGAGCGCCACCCTCATGTCACCAATACCTAGAAGAGAGCCGTACAGTGGAGTGCTGGCCACCAAATGCCACTGACCCAGCATCTACAATGAACAAGGTTGTTCACGTAACATCAACTACAACTGTCAACCCTGAATGGTATGCTACATCCACAGTACAAGATAACATTGGTTTACTTATTTTACTATGCTAAGCTTTCGCTTCCTCAAAAGTTGAAATGTTAATTAATAGGCTAACCATCTTCTACAGGAATAGTGGCTTGAGCTCTTCAGTCTTTCACGTCTGTTTTGGAAATGCCTGAAGTCCATTTTATTGTTAGTGATTTGGTTTGGGAGTGCCTCTGAATCACTGCTTTATAAATGTTCTATTACAATTAAAATTAAAATTACAAACACATATTAATAGCCTATAAAAGCCCTGTATAGTCCGATAAACGTAACATAATAAGCTCAACTCACAAGTCGTCCATCAAAGTCCTTTTCCAGCATGTACTGATTCATGTCACAGGCACTAGATGGCAGTTCACACATCTCTACAAAGAACATCCAGAACAGCAGCTCAGATCCCTTGGTGAGATACACGTTTGACTTAAATTAGTGCAAGTATCTAAGTGCGTGTTTATAAAGTAGACATGACTACATTTCAATGTGCAATTAACTAAAACATTCATAAACTCTTCTTCAAGACTAATCTGAATATATATTACATACACACACATACCTAATTGAACATTAATTCATACATTATGCATATATGTGTATATCTTTCTGGATCTCTTCCTACAGCCTTCTCCCTCCTCAAAACCTTCTTCTTCTCTAGGGGTTCTCGCACTGGGAGTGCTACTGAATGGCCACTGCTGTGAGCGGCGCTATATAAATTAACAAATACAATACATACATGTCATACACACATGCAAACATGCACACATACGTCCAAGCATCTAACCATTGGCCTGAACATCAACCATTGCATGGATGGCATAGCACCGGAGAGTCCGGTCTCGGACTTCATGCAGAAGAGTCCTTCGAAGGGACGGACTGAGGTCCCACGTTCGACCCCAGATTGTCAGCTCAACCTTCTCTGCTGTGCATTGGCCTTCACTCGACAGTGCACCAATGCAATCGAGCGTGACAAAGTAGCGATCCATGACGTACAGGAACAGCGTCGTCGCTACAATTTACATGACAGGTGTTACTATTCCAAATACATACTAATGAAAAATGTTACGTATTAAAGAAAAATGCAACATATTAACGAGAAATGCTACATATTACTGACAAATGCTACATATTAAAGAGAAACGCTACATATTACTGACAAATGTTAGGCTACGTATTAAAGAGAAATGCTACCTATCAATGAGAAATGTTACATATTAATGAGAAATGCTACATATTACTGATAAATGCTACATATTACAGAAAAATGCAACATATTAAAGAGAAATGCTACATACTACTGACAAATGCTACATATTAATGAGATATGTTACATATTAATGAGAAATACTACATATTAATGAGAAATGTTACATATTAATGAGAAATGCTACATATTAATGAGACAAGCTACAATGTAATGTGACAATTATTACACAGCACCATCTGACTGCCTAAATGAACTTACAGGAGGGTGTTCCGTCATCTGGCTGTGTCTGATAGAACCCTGCAGGTCCATCTGTTGGTCGTAGCAGAAGATTTTCAGAATGGCAGAAACCGCCACTGGAAACATTCACAGTCAAACAGAAATGCACTGTTACTAGCACAGTTATGTGTTGCAGTAATAGACATTTAACATAATTGCCCAAGGACATAATATGGCCAGGTTACAAATGCATTGCTTACTTACTTCCTTATTCCCTCTGAAGTTTTAATTGTAATTTCAACATTTATATAGTGCCACTCAGACAGCAAAACAATCCCGATCTCCAAAACAACTACTCAATTCCCACAGCATAATTAAATTCATTGCAGGATTTCTGATGAAAGAGATGGAGAAACATGTGAGGGTGTTGCACTGACCCCATACTGGTGACACGGACCATGTTGATGGCACTCGTCAGCGTCTGAAAGAACTTGGCAGTGCTCGGCACAGTGCTTAACTGACGGAATGATGAACGAACAAGCACCTGCCACGTTCCCGTCACCTGAAAAGAAAGACGCCAATCACCCTGCCACCAGTTAACATTGCTATTAAAGATGTATGTACACCATAGTGAAACAATCAAATGAAAATATCTGACAAATAAAATTAAAACACAAATGACCTAAATATATAAAATTAAATGTTCTCAAGATATAAAAGTGTCTATTGAATAACCGTAGTCAATCAAGTTTAATGAATTTGAAAATTCAGAGCTGTGTGTATTAGAAAACAACATTCCATAGTTCTAAGCCAGCAAACAAAATTCATTTAGTCACTAAGAAAAAGAGGAGACTGGGAGATGCTGACCATGTGTGGCTCGAAATTCTCTTGCACAATGAAGTCTTGGATGTCACAACCAGATGGTAGATCACACTTATCTGAAAAAAGCAACATAAGCCTTAGTTTTATTAGCTTAATTCTTATTATCTATCTAATTAATATATATATACTAATATATCTAATATATATTAGATTGATAATAAGAATTAAACGAATAACCACACTTGCCTGAAAACGGCAACACAAGTCTTAATTTTATTAGTTTAATTCTTAGTAAAGAATTAAAAATAACAATATCGAATATAAGAATAATAAAAATGACAATGATGATCATGAAAACTAACAATAATAAAACTAACAATAATAAAACTAACAGTAGAAAACTAACAATAACAACAGTTAACAATAGCATTAAAAGTTAGCATTAACAGTATTGATTTAGGTGCATGATGAATACAGACTGTTATATTTGACGTCTATCATGAGGTTGAGATTGAGACAGATGCGTGGCCAGATGATGTCGGTCAGCATCTTGCGGACAGAGGCGCTCATGACAGACGTTCGCCCGTAGATCTTGACCTCCTCAAGATTCTCACCGCAGACATCGCGATCGGCACGGAGTCGCCCATGACAGTCGTAGGTGATGAGGTACTGGGAGTTCATGAAGAGGATCTTCATCAGATCTGACATTTACAAGATAGAAAGCAATAGATGATGTTTCAATGCCGGGTAAGGCACCAGGAAGAAAAAGATGAAAAATTCATAATGCAAATCGACAGAGCAAATTTATCATCATTCATCTTCTTTCCATGACCATCGGTATCCTGACAATTCCCCGGACAATTCCCCCCGGTCATTTCTCCCTCCCCCAAGCAGTAAGTAGGTAACTCTACCATTGTCCTTGATAACTGTTATTAATCCAACTTCTATTGAAGCAAAGACCTTCTTTCATCATTCCAACTTCTATTTAAGCAAAGTTTCCTTTTTTCTTTTTTTCGCTATTTTCTCCAATTCCTATTTAAAAGATGAATTTCTGTAATAAATCCAGCTTTTATTTCGGCAAAGAATTTGTTTATCGATCAAAGTTCTATTTAAGCATAGACTTTGTTTCATCAAGCCAGCTTCTATTTAAGAAAAATTATTTCTTTCATCAATCCAACTTCTATTAAAGTAGAGAATTATTTTCATCAGTCCAACTTCGGGGGAAACGTCCAGGGGGAATTGTCCGGGGGGAATTGTCCTAGACCCATGACCATCATTGTCATCATTTTCCTCCTAACATTAGCAACACCACTGCACCAACATCACTATGACCACCAACACCATGATAACACACACTACGACCACTAACACCAAGACCACTAACTGAAAATCAGGATAGTTCATTCAATCAAAGAAGTTGATGGACCTTGTTTGTAAAGTCCGTAACGCAAACGTTTTGATTCACCAGACATGATCCATAAGCGTGACATTGCTCCTGAAGGCTTCTCGGTTCTCCATGTTCATCGGAGTGGAACCTCAGGTCGCTCAGTGTCTGGCGGGGGCCTCGCTGTCATCTACAGGTCCACGTTAGACGTCGGCGTCCACCCTCAATCCGACAGGCTCTGCACTTCCTCGTGTGAGGTTCAGCTGATACGATTGGGCAGAGGATCCTCATCGATGACAGTTGCAAACATCTACCGTCCTCCTGGTCCAATGGGAGACTTCTTCGATGACCTCGCTACACTCATATCATCCATTTGTGTCGAGGCTGATGAAAGACTTGTGCTCTGTGGCGACCTCAACTGCCCTGGATCTGGAGGTCGCATTAATGACATGCTGGCCGACACCTTCAGCACCTACGGTCTTCACCAGTACATCGAAGTCCCGACTCGAGGTGAAAACATCTTAGATATCCTAGCTGCTGACGATCGCGCAACAGTTTACGATGTACATGTGAGCGATGCTGGTCTTGTATCAGATCACAAGCTCATACTGTGTAAATTAATGACATCCTGCCACCGCCAACCAGTTCAGCACATATACCGCAACATCAAAGCAGTAGACCCTTTAACGTTTAGTGACCTACTCGTTGATTCAGATCTTTTCACTGCTCCTGCAAACAGTGCAAACGATTTCGCCGAACAGCTGAAAAGAATAGTAACGCTAACTTTGGACAAAATCGCTCCAATTCAGACTTGCTACAGGCGACCATCTAAACCTATAACTAGATGGCTTTCATCTGAGGCATCCCAGGCAAAGAGGGAACGTCGTCGACTGGAGAGGAAATGGAAAAGTTCTGGACTTGAAGAGGACAGACAGCGTTATCGTCGTCACTGCCGTGTCACAAACAAACTCATAAATGATTCAAGAAGTTCGTATTTCCGTAGCCAACTTGAAAGTGCTGAAAATCCATGGGACCGATGGCGCATCTCCCAGCGTCTTCTACACTCAAAGGAGACTGTCAACTGCCAACGCTCTGACCCTGAGAATCAGAATCTGTGTTCTAAATTTGCTGCATTTTTTGTAAACAAAATTAACGATCTTAAATGTAAAATTGCTAGATGTGCTGCCAATTTAGTATGGAATGACCTGCTGCTCGACTCTGACTTTTCCGGCTCCGCCTTTGATGACTTACCACCTGTCACCTACTTTGAAGTCTTTAATCTTCTCAAGAGCATGGTCCCTAAATCATCCCCAATGGACTTCATACCTACACCACTTATTGTCTCTTGTTCTGATGTTTTCTCCCACCTTATTGCACACTTGGCCAACCTGTCTTTTGCTGAAGGGTGTTTTCCGTCATGCTTCAAATCTGCTCTGGTCACGCCTTTACTCAAAAAACCCGACCTTGACACCAGCAACCTTTCTAACTTTAGACCTATCTCTAACCTCAATAACATTTCCAAGATCCTTGAACGTCTTTTTCTTACACGTATCAAGAAACACATCACTTCTTCACCTAATTTCAGCCCTTATCAGTCAGCTTACCGCGAAGGCTATTCCACTGAATCTGCTCTTGTCTCTACACTGGATAACATCTTCTCCTGTGTTGACAATGGTAAAGCCTGCCTCTCAGTATGTCTTGACCTCAGTGCAGCCTTCGACACCGTAGACCACCAGCTACTTCTTTCAAGACTAACCAAAAGCTTCGGTGTCTCTGGGACTGCCTTAAACTGGTTATCTTCTTACCTGGGTGACCGTAGTCAGCAGGTAGGCATCGGTACCGCTAGGTCTGAGTCCACACTTTGTACTACTGGAGTACCACAGGGATCTGTCCTCGGCCCTTTATTATTTACAGTCTTTACTTCCCAAATTAGTCATATAGCTAAGCACTTTGGAATCCAATTGCAACAGTACGCGGATGATACTCAGCTACATATTGCTCTGTCACACACTGACCAGTCTGGTAAACTAAAACTTGAAGAGTGCCTCTCATCTATGTACGCATGGTTCTGTTTCAATGGTTTGGCCATAAACCCAAACAAGTCTGAAGCAATTCTGTTTGGTTCAGGCCAACGCCTGCGTTCTTTCCCTTCACTTTCTAGTGTCGACCTTGCAGGCACTGCTGTGCCTCTTTTAGATACTGTCAAAACACTTGGGGTAACCCTGGACAGTAACCTTACATTCCGACCACACATAACAAATCTTTGTAAATCTTGTTTCTATCACATCAGGGCAATACGTCACATCAGGTCGGCTCTAACTAAGAATATGTCTCAAACTATAGCCTGTTCACTTGTATCCTCTCGTCTTGATTATGCTAATTCCCTTTTTGTGGGTGTCTCAAACCTTGAACTCAAAAGGCTGCAACGAATCCAAAACTCCTTAGCTCGTGTAGTGATGCGTGTCCCACTACGAACATGCTCCTCAGTCCTACTCCACGAGCTGCATTGGCTTCCTGTTGAATTCAGAATAAAATTTAAATTGGCCTGTTTGACCTACAAAGCCCTTAGCACCAGCACACCTACCTATATTCATGCACTACTAACTCCTTACATACCTCCTCGTAGCCTGCGATCATCAGGTACAGGTCTTCTAGCTGAGCCACGATGCAGAACAGTTATGGGCTCTCGTGCATTCCACGCCTCTGCTCCAAAGGAATGGAATCGACTCCCACTTTCTCTTCGTAGCTCAACTTCACTTTCTTCCTTCAAAAAGCGACTCAAAACTCACTATTTCTCCTTGGCTTTCATTGATTTAGAAATCTAAGTGCATCTTCACCTGGTGGCTGACTATCCGCGCCTCAGATTCACATTTCGGTGTGACCTTGCGCGCGCGTTACAAATTTATTTAATAATAATAATAATAAAGGCAAACTTAGTCAACTAATATTGAGCTAATCTGTGATTGAAGCGGCATCAGTGAAAATTGTCAAAATATTTTAAACATCTGTTTGTATGAACGGTTCAAAGTCTCCTGAATGAGAGTCCGTAACATTTTAAATACCTGGGTATTGCCGTCCATCATCTTCAATGAATGCAAAGGTAGTGTTCTGATTGGCGACTGATTCAATCGTTCCATCAAAACTCTGGCACAAGCCAAAGCTATTGGCAAAACAACACAATGCAATATATTATTATTATCGTTATTATTATTTAATACTTAAATTTCAGATATTACTCATACAAGGCCAGGTAAAAATCTTAATCTAAGGCACAAAGTATACATGTATGTAAGTGCACAGATATCTGCATGCCTACATACAATACAGAAACATATATATACACATATGTAGACATACCAGTATACATAAAATACCTGTAAACACCTACAGAAAGATTCATACATCCATACATACCTACATGTCTACCTACACACATATTTATATACATACATACATACATACATACATTATAAGATGTCTTTAATAATGTCAATGTTAACAAAATAATAATGCAATACAATTGTATTTGATATAGACTCCTTCCAAAGTTCACAAGTGCACATGACCATACGACAGAACATCAATGGTGCTGAACAATTGTGAGTGAAGGACATTTGCTCAAGGTCCCTGCACAGTAATTAACCGCACAAGTGGAGGCTCGAACCCATACTCTCCACATTACAGGCAGAGCACTCTAACCAATCGGCCACCATGCTGACGTTACACTTACTGCCCGGAATAATTTGCCTGCTTTCTACCAACTGCTAAAGTCCTTTCTGTTTGGCCGTGGTAGGGCTGGGAGCGCCTCTGAGTAGACTTCTTGAAGAGGCGCTATATAAGTCTCCGGAATGAATGAATGAATGAATGATGTGTAGTTTTGACTGACCTATCCTCTCCAGAGACGATGAACTTGATGATCCCTCCGACGCCCGGACTAAAGCGGACGGACTCAGCAACAAGAGTAGAATTCATGTTGGTTATACGTGACAACAGTTGCCAGTTGCCAAACATCTAAAATGACATTTTAGAGCCTCATCTCATCTTAAAGTACATTTGTGAACTAAAAGCACCTTCCAGGTAGAGCTGCAGTGTTTTGTTAGCTGCTGTTTAACGACACTGTGTCAAAACAAAGACGATTAGCGTCAACCTCCTCATTTCTCTACACTTGGGACTGGCACCACCAGAGTACGAGCAGTGGCAGTTAGAGCTGCAGTGTAACTTTAGCTGGATATTTATGCAGAACATTTCAGTGCATCAAAACAGTGCAGATGGCTCAGATTGGTTAAACGCTCACAAATAGAATGCTATACAATATAGCTGTATCTGAAGTTCAGAAGTGGACAAAAGACCATATGACAGAACAACGACGGCGCTGAGCAACTGCGAGTGAACGACTTGCTCACAGCCTTACACAGTTACCACCGTAAAGGACTCCCATACCTTCACAGTGACATTCATTGGGTCTATGTTATACTCGCACTAGTGGCACAGAGAAGACAAAGCTATGAGCTCATTGAATGAAAGGGATCATAGTGAAGTCACTAAACCACTCCTGACTGACTGGCTGGCAGATTGACTGACCTCTCGTACGTCGAATGCATCATGAGTAATGACGTCATCTACACGACAGCTCTGTCGCCCGGAATATGGCAGATCACACTCCGCTGAAAAAGAAGAATAGAAACAATTTATTATTAGTTAGTAACATAGCATCAACTAATGGCACACCACACTCAAGCCAAAATCTGGTCTAAATCCAGAAGGTCAGTCGACTGAGACAGAAAGACACCCAATGGTGGATAAGAGAAATTCAAATTCAGCCTTCATTTAACACAACTCAATCTAAGACAAATTCTGTTAAAACATCGTCAAGGAAGTCGACCTGAAATTTCATTCACATTTCATGAACTCGTCATAATAAACATCGAGACAGGCGCCAAAGCCATCGTTTTTCACCTTTCAATGATAGAGTTAAGCCTAACCAACATTTGACTCCATAAGAAGTGCTAGAAGCTAGACTCACACGGAAGTCACAGTGGCTTTGAACATTTGATATCCTCTATAATATTAAGAATTTGCAAATAATGAAGAGAGAAGAAGACGAAGAGCAGTCCTTTAAGCTAACGCCAAATGGCTGCCACAGGCATGAAGCATTTGCGACTCCATTTTCTCAGCCTTGGCATACAAGGGCACTGGGCAAGTCCTCACCAACTCATCTTCTCACCGACACTGTATGGTCAGCATACTCATTACAGTTGGCTAGGAATGGCAGGTGAAGCAGAAATCTTGAAAAAATTACTGCCCTGGCTAGGACTTTAACCATGGGCGTATTTAGGGGGTGTTTTACGGGTTCAAATGCCCCGAAATAAGTTTTCCAAAAAAATTATATGCTTTTACATGCAAAATAAAAAAAACTGGACTTTTGCGACGATTTTCAATGGAAACCCCCCGAAATCTTAAAACCCCTCCAAAAATTTTTTCTGGCTACGCCCATGACTTTAACCACTGACCTTTCGTTAACAGATCAGCACACTAACCACTAGATTATCACTCACCCCTAATAAGGAAAGCTGCAGAACTAAGACAATAAATAATTGCTACAACCATAGTGAGTTGCTTCAACAAAGTCCTCTTCATAGAGACAAGCGTCGTTGGCGATGGCGAATATTTTCTTTCGAACATCTGGTGGTAGTTGTCCGGTCTTAAGGCGGCCATTGATGGACACTTGGCGATGAACAGGTGGACACTGACCATCGTCCAGATCAGCAGTGCACGTGGAGATCAAAGCATAACTATAGTCCGTGTACAGCACTCGAAATCTGGCTGTAAAGAGAAATAACTGCGCAAATTGAAGTCATAATCTTATAATTTGAATAAACTCTAATCAAAATAAGAAATAGAAGTCACTAATTTAATTAAATATACCCTTAGATGTTGAATAATTCTGACAAAAACTACTTAAACAGAAATCACTGTCCCAAGTAAATAATATAATAGTCTAAGAAGTAAAAAATTCTTATCAAAATTAGTGATATACAGAATACTGTCCTAATTAAATATAACCTTCAAATTGAATAATTCTGAATGAAATTAGTTAAACAGAAATCAGTCTCGAAATTAAATATAATTTTAGAACTCGAATAATTCCCAATGGAAATTTATAGTAAAAAACAGAAGTCACTTTCCCAATTTAAAATCTAAGAAAACTTGTAAAACTCTGATGGAATAAGATTTCACACATTAGCAGAGTGCTCAAATAACAACAGAAGTGGCCAGTCCTGGGCTCCCTCCCACATACACACAGAGCCTAAAGAACAGGAGTTCCATCTATAGTTAGTATTTAACACCATATCCAGAGTTCCTGTGGAGAGTGCTAGTGTAGTATAGTTAGCATGCTGGACTGTCAGTTGAGAGATTGGGGTTCAAATCCCCACCAGGGTAGAAATTTCGTTCGAGATTTCTGCACCACCTGTGCCCATAGCCAACTCAGCTATGTTAGTACACTGACCGTATGCTGCTGGTGGAAGTTGAGTCAGCGAGGGAGAGGACTGGCCAGTGGCCACACACCCTCATATGCTGAGGCATACGAGAAGAAAACGAAGTTGCTAACACTTCATAGCCATGGTTGCATTATTTAAGGGACTGCTCTCCTTCTTCTAATTCTTCTCACAGTCTCTATTGCATCATAGATAAGGAACAATATTACCAAATTAGTTTCCGATGTGCATACCTGAATACGTCCTGAACTTGGCATCAAAATCTGCTTTCAATACCTCATCAGTTCGTGGCACAACCGTTCCAGTTTGCACAGCCAGACATTCATCTTTCCTACAATTATAACTTAAAAATTTAAGATATTAACTTTATTTTTTTTAATTGCTACATATAATTTTAGCTTTATCTCCATATATGAATTTAAATTTTACTTTGTTTTTACATATTCATTTTAAATTTTAAGTTATTCTAATTTTTACATATAATTTTATTTAATTTTTCTACATAAACATTTACATTTTTTTTCAGTTTCGACCTTTCTCATTTGTACCCACGCTTTTAATTCTCAGTAGTTTCAATTTCAAGACTCCATTCAGTTAATTAACAAGAGTTATCTGGAGGATGCGAATTAACAAGTACACAGTTAATCAGAGTTTATTAGCTTGTGCCCATTGACCAGGGTTGCCTGGCAGATGTCAATTAATGACAGTTAAATGGCATATACCAATTAATAAGTTACCTGTCAGGTGCCAATTAACAACCATTACCTAGAAGATCGGAATATTGCGGCATATGAAGTGCCACGTGACCACTGGAGAATTGTTGTAGAGAAGTCTACAGCACTGCCCTTTAGCAGTAAGTAAGAATACCAAACTCCACCAAGCTAAACACAACAGCACAGCAATTGGCAAATTAAAACGAAAAATTGAAGACTAATCTATTATTCAAAATATTCAGTTGAAATGCCTTCCAAATACTGTCTGCCTATGTTGGGCCACCAGCTGGAATCACCTTTTTCGACAGCTTTGGCCACAGCTCCTCAGTTTGTCCCTTTCACAGTTTCGCAAGTTCCTGGTCTATTATTTGACAGTGATTTCGATAGTGTGGGTCAGGAAAAGTCAACTGAAACTTAAATAACACTGGTCAGGAGTGCCACTGATGAGCTTATTCTTGAAGTGGCACTTTATAAACGTCAGATTACAATTACAAGTACTATGGATTATTGAAGTCGTGCTATATAAATAACCCTAACTAAGTAAATACCTAGTTATACACAGGGTTCTGTGGTTCTGACATTCAAACTGGACTGCCTCTGATGAGGTATCTCTTTGAACTGGCGCTATACAACATAGAATTTACAATTAAAGGGGCTGACCTTTTGCTGCAGTTAGTTTATGGCGACTTCGTGCATACGTTAACTTAACTTTGATGCATAGGCCTATTACACAGAAATGCTCGAAGACATGACAAACCTTGTTGTAATCAATGTTTGATGCTACAGGCATTCTATCCCACTGACATCCAGTCCTCTTAACAATGGGCAATGGACAGCTGACTACAAGAAACACACAGACATACAATTCATACAAGAAATTCATACAGCTTCTACAAAATGAAAAAAGACATACTAATCAAATTAAAGAAGACTTCAATATGACAAATTTCACTTTGACGTCAATTTAAAAACAATTCTGTTAATAGGCAAATCCTCTAGCAGCTGCTTCTACTGTGTTATGAAACTCTGTCTCAGCCCAATGCATATAAAATACTCGTAGTATCCCCTCTCAGGATATCTTGATATATGTTAAAAAAAATGCTAAAAGACAGTTCATTATTGACTTTCTTCACAGTCGCTAAAAAACAAGTAACAGACATATAGTCTCAGAGTGTCTCAAGTCCAGATTAATTATAATATACACAGATATATGCAATAACATAGTTTCTATTTAATGAAGAGCTCTCATAATGAAGATTCAGCACAACCTCCACCTTTATCAAGGCTTGGGACTGGCAACACCTGAAAGTTGTTTACCTTGACAGAGTTAAAAGAGCTTTAACACTTTAATGACAAGAGTGTACCAAAAGCGATTGGGAAACCAATGCAGCTTGTCGTTAAAGTGTTAAAGAAATAAAGAGAGAACTAAATTCCAACTGACTCGAGCGATGTGTGTGGTCCATATCTCCGAATTCAATGCAGGCCTGATGAACTGCATCTGCAGCCCATGTGATGACACTTGCACTCAGGTCCTCATCACTGTCATGACTCAAGACATTGACTTGCGTCGCATCGGCACGACAGGTGGCTTGACTTGTGTCATAGTCAAGACACTGGTAGAGGATGACATGAGTCTGGTCAACTGCCAAGACTTTCATACGAGCTGAAGAAAAGAGGGAAGAAAAACCCAACATGACATCATATCCCTTAAAAAAGCATAAACCTCTTAGAGGATTAAAAATAATAATGTTTAAAAATATGGGGTATTAGTTTGAGAAAAAGTAAAATCACATGTGGGATACATAAAGCCCGCCCATGTGACAATAAATGTAATTACAAATGTGCATGCTTCTCTACAGTGATTGTATATCTTCGACGACCCTGCTCGTACTTCAATGAATAATTTGATCGAGTGAGAACTACATGTAACAATGGTAAAGTGGAAACATAGAGGTAATATTAACTGAACACTTATATAGCACCACTCAAAGGAGAAACTAATATACAGATGCTCTCTGTCCAATATGGTCTTAAACAACAACAACAAAAACAATTTATATAGCGCCATAACACAGCTGAGGCCGAAGGAAAAGGCACTGAACAAGACTTCAAAAAGTCAATGAGTCATTAAATTGTTTAAAAAGGTAAGTCTTCCGCTGTTACTTAAACATCAATATTACATCAGAGATGGCAACAGTTTGAGGGCACATGACTCAGAATGGAGAAGTTAGTTGTAAGATTTATCTGGAGTAGCACTATAGAAGTAGTTCTAGTGATTTGCCTTGTTTTTCTCCAATGGCCATCGTCCACTCTCGACTGTCGTTAGGAACCGAAAAGCTAACTGCAGGTTGACAATCTCGATTACTGCAAAAACACCAAAAAGGTAGGAAATATAACTTTCTTCATTGTAATTATTACTACTAGCTGTTTAACCTTCCTAAGAGGGTAAAGTTTAACAACCCTTGGGTGGGTGGGTGGGCCACTTAAAATCAGCCCTCCCTTCCCCTTGCCCACTTTCCCTCCCCATCCCTGCCCTTCTCTCCCTTTTCCCATCCCCTCCAATTCCACTTGTCCCTCCCCTTCAATCCTCATCCCCTATCCATACCCCTACCCTTCCCCCTCCTCCCCTCCCACTCCTATCCCTCCTTTCTTCTCCTATTCCCTCCCTCCTTATTCCTACCCTCCACTTACCTCCCCTTCCACCACCTCCCATCCCCCTCATATCCCCTGCCGCTACCTTCCCACTTCCCTCCCCTTTCCACCACTCCCTCCCTCCCCGCCACTCCCCTCCCCTGCCATCTACCAAATTCGATCAGTTAACCACACATGTGGCTAAGTCTAAGAGAAACAGAAATGCTGCCATCTGGTGAATTATGCAGTAAGAAAATTCGCGGAACTGGAATGTTTACTTCACGACATACATACATACATACATACAAACAGACAATTCTCTTCGATTATTATAATTAATTATTCTTTATTTCCCCGAGGCACAAATGAAGTAGCTTGCCACAGACGATGCTGCATAAATTGTCGTAATTACAATAAAAATATTAAACGCATAACGGCTATTTGCACTTTATCAAACGAAATGAAATGAACTCCTTTGGTTCCATACAAATGCAACCCTAGGTTGCAACTTATCTCGCCTGTTAGCTTCACCTTTCCACCGCTAGCACTCTCCTCTGCTACTTTCCACTCTTGACTGATAACTGAACTCCTATTCTATCAATCATGCCCCACCACACGACTACCATCATCACCGATTGCCACCGTAGCACCATGCTGTCTCCTTGGAATGACCTCCCGGATTCTGACCTGGCACCGGAATGAAAAAAACAACCTGTTTATTGTTGACTTGATTTGATATAGCTCTAGTGATTAAACTGCTCTTTTGTGTGATGCCAAGAAATTTTGAAGATTTACATTACATTACATCACGTAGGTAAACTTCTAACTTGTACATTAATGAGTTAATAAGCATAAATACTTTGAACCGGTGAAGTATCCAATGAACATTCCACTGGCATCGTCTCTATGGAAACGGATCATGTAGGAATCAAGTGCACCCAATGACCTCAGGTGATACAGACTGTGCCAAACCCCAAGTAACTACAAAATAATGCAGAGCCAGTCTAATTAAGATCAATAATTAAGAGGGACTAGTAATTAACAACTGCCAATGAAACAAATCAGAATATTCCAATGGGGCTTTTAGTACAATTCATACATCCATTCAAACATAAATGCATGTATACGTACAAACATACGTACCTACATATATAGGCCTACATATATACCTAAGAATACATACACACACAAACATACATCATACATACAATGTCATACATATATACCTACATACATATAAACCTAGATATATACCAACATACATACACACTTTCATACATTCATACATACATACATACACACATACAGACATGCATATATACAAACATATAAAGTATATATATATACATACATACATGATTTCATACAAACGCACATACATGCATACTGCAGGAAATCAGAAAAGCATCTGCAATGAATATTTAAATCAAGGGCAGCATTTATTCATCATGGAACCATAAATATCAGGAAGTCTCTGCTTACACCATCCATGCTGAAGTTATCCCTGAGTGGAAGACGTGGAAGTAGAATGCAGTTGGGAGGAACAATATTACAAGGAACTACAATGAAAGACACAATTAAACAGAAAAAAATTAAATACAATTAAACAGTGCAAAGAAAACAATATGTATGAAAAGTGGAATCCCTATGACACTAGTGCTACTGGCGGATAATACAAGCATCATATTTATTTATTTTTCGACATAAAGATGGAGCAGCAATCTTAAAGCAAATTTCTGTCCTGGCAGGAACTACAGGTTGAAACCCTACAAATTGGAGAAACAGAATTCAAACTACGGAAGATAAGCAAGCTGAAACAGATGAATTTTAAGTTTTGCTAAATCCACCCAATTACTTTATCTTAATACATGCTAATAGAGAGTTCATACAGCTCCTTCATTTGAGACATTACTAGCTCGATAATAAAACTGTCTGACCAGCATCTGAATACGGGAATGCATAAAAAGAGAATGCCAAAAACCTTCGTGTGAAATAGAAATGAAGTCATGTGCCCTGAGACAATCATCCAGACCAACAACTCGAATCAGCTCTGCAATGATTGAGCTGATGTCGACTGGTTCCCTAGTGTACATTGCAATGATTGCATTGTCCACTTCACAGGAATCGTTAACCCCAAGGTCACGACATTCCATCGTCACAAGATATCGATAGTCCGTAAACAGAACGGCCCATTCCGCTAAAAATAACAAAAGATATCATTTATCATAGCTTTACATCTATGTGTTAACATAAGTTTGCACATATTTTATGTGTTTGTATCATTGTATTTACCACAATATGTTACTATCATTATTATTATTACTATTATTATTTTTTTACCCGAGGTATCAAGGATCCCTCAGGATTTATGAAAAATTGCTATAAGGAGCAGGAAATTTGTCTGGAGGGTCAGGCCTCATCTTCAGGGTTTGCAGGAAAAGTGCCGTTGAATGCGACCAAGTTGTAGCGTTGGACGCAAACAGACAGACGCTTATTATTATTATTATTATTATTATTATTATTATTATTATTCGACTTGTAAAAATGCAAGATGTGCACCCCAAATGCTCTTCATCAGCTGCTAATAAGTTGACATGTACACAAATGAGTCTTCAACATCTTTCGAAAGCCCTCGAGCAATAGGCTATCTCAGGTATCTGAGGCACAAAAAGGCAGAACATTCCATACTGCAGGGGCAGATATGGCAGATGTCATTGCACTCGACGTGTTGGCTTCCCCTCCATACTGGGCAGTATGGATATATCCCAACATTTGTATAAAGCCTTCTAAAGGCGTCCCAGAGGCACTGGAGCATTGCATGTATTTGTCATTATTCTGCAGTGACCATATAGTAAGTACGTGCTTTATTGAACCGCCTGCAAACGCACTGCAAGAACATTGAATAAGAACAATCTAAGAGTGTTGAATCACAAAATCAGAGAAATCACCAAAAAATCATAATATATAATAAAACAGACATCTATGGTTATCGCATTGATCCTGCTCAGATGGAAGTCAATTCATTGGGAGAGCTCCTTCACCCAGCTGCTCCTACATTTTGGCAAGACGACAGTTTCAGTTTCACTTCCAATGCATACAGTATGCTTGCAGATTATTAGCAGGTCAATTTCAAGTGAGCAACTGAGCAAAGTGGTCTATTTGAATCAATTAGTAACTGAGGCAGAGCGGCGAGACAGAAAACGATGTATTTTGGCCATGTGATGCGAGCGGACGGCATGGAAAAGGAGATGATGCTGGCGTGTGGAGAGGGAAGACGAGGAAGAGGACGAATAAGAAAGAGATGGATGGAGGAAATACACGAGACAATGAGGATGAACCTTCCGGAACTGAGAGAGGCGACGAGAGATCGGAACGCATGGAGAAGGCTGACTATGGCGGTCGCTAGGATTCAGCGAATCAACGGCACAAGGTGACAAGGTGAACTGAGCATCGGTTAATCCAATTAAGCAAGCAGTGAATGAGTTTCATTTCCAGTCCAGTAAACAGATAAACTCTAGCTCTGAACAGGAAAACAAGGAAAGAAGTAGGCCTATGCCAAAAATCAAGAGATAGACAACACTGATTGTGTAGACAAAAATGGTCTATTTGAATCAATTAGTAAGTAGCCAAGTCTGAAATGCTAGAAAACACCTAGTCCTACAATCAGGTTCGGGTTAAATATTACTGGGGATAGTTTTCAGGATGAAACATACAGAATAGGGCCTTTATAATTGTAAGAATGAATGAAGTTGGGGTGTTTGAAGTAGTGCTGTAGAAGTAGGTTTAAAAAACCAACTGAAACCAAGAAGAAAAATCTCGTAAGCACTAGTTTGAATCGTCCCAGTAAATGAATCCATTTGAAACAGTGATTAGCTCAGTTACTACATAAGTAAGTAAGTAAGTAAGTAAGTATATCCTTTATTGAAAAACCAACTGCTAACCGCATTTTGGTGTACAATGATCATCAAATAAAAAAAAATTAAGTATAAAGCATCCGTGTGATAAATGTTTTACGAGATAGAGAGTTTGCATTAGGTATTATTCTATTGTGAGTTCTGGGGCGTAGCGAGTATGAAACACTTTTCACGGGAAAGTAAGTAAGTAAGTTGTAATTAGTTACCTGTGGATGAGTCTTCGTATGTAATCTTGATCAATCCATTTGTTTCATCACCTTCAGACAGCAGCCGACCTCTCACTTGCGACAAACACTGACCTCGTCTAACATCACACGAAAAGAACAATGTTCAGTAACTCATATAGTGACATCCTATACACGCTTTTACACGGAGATGAAAGAGACAGATATACAGACAGGGTCAGACTGACAAAGAGACAGAAATAGGGAGAAAGAGACAGACACAGACAGAGACAGGGATAGAAAGAGACATAGAGAGAAAGCAAGAGGCAGATACACACAGACAGACAGATGCAGACAGACACCTGACAGACAAGCAGAGACACAGACAGACACAGACAGACTCAGACACAGACATACATACAGACACAGAGACAGACAGAGTCCTTCTACCTGGATCCGGTGTAAGTAGCTGTGTAGGAAGGAACTGATGTCAGTTCATGTCCAGTTATCCTCACGACCTCTGACTCCGCTACTTCTGATCGCTTCAGTTTGGCACCTGCATACCATGTTCCGGTCAACTGAGAGTAAAAAGGAGCCAAATAAAGACCAAGGTGAATAAACTGGGTTCCCTCCTCGGTCCATAACACAAAGCCGTCATAGATTAGATGGCATCATCACACACACTGACAAACACTGCATTGTCCATCACCATAGCTAACCCCGAGAGATAGCAACGGGAATGAAGTGTTAGCGACTTCATTTTCTTAGCCTTGACAGATGAGGGTGGGTGGCCAGTCATCTCCCTTGCCGTCTCACCTTCCCACTGACAGTGTACGGTCAGTGTACTCTTCATAGACGAGTCAGCATCTCTAAACAAATTTCTGTCCTGGCAAGAATTTGAACCTCTGACCTCATGATTGACCAGGGCCGGCCTTAGGCACAGGCAAAGCAGGCAGTTGCCTAGGGCGCCACAATCCAGGGGGCGCCATTTTCACAAATAGTGTATTTTAACAGTTTTTCACTTTTAGCCATTTTTCAATTAAAATGATTATTTTAATTTGAATTCAAAACTTTTGCGTATGGAACAAATTTTAAAACAATAATTATTATTGGTTTCATTGCACCTTTTTGGTAGACCTAATTCAATTTCGACACCCCACAAATTTTATTTTAACCATTAAAATTCAATTATTCACGCGTGTCTGTACTCTGTAGTTTGTGTCTGTAATAAACCTGACCATCCGTTTATCTGATGCCGACATACATAGTGATAGCTTCGACTGAAAATGCAGCAACTGAAGAGATATTATTGTAGTATAATGTATTTAATCAATGTAGCTTTATTTGTTGACTGCTGAGCAGACTTCTCAGTTACATCATCTAAGTTAATTACCTGTAAAAATCTGTACATTTACATTTTAATAACAGTTTTCTTAATTATATCTAAATCAGTTTATAGATTTGATCTTATAAAAAAAGAATTGTAATTTAAAAAATTAGGGAAAGCCCTGTGAAGCGACAGAAGTTATCGGGTGCTCTAAATTGTAAGAAAAACACGACAGAGAAGTTGTATCAAAAAGCAAAAAGGGTGGCTTTTCAACTATTTCAACGAAACTGAAACTACTTTAGCTGTTAGTGTTAGTGCCCAGTCATCAGATAGTAATTCATTTGTAAAATACTAGTATTGTGGGTATTTACTTAAATTGCTTTTTTCAGCTTTATAAAAATACAATTTTGATAAACTGAAACCTGATGGTGAAAAACTACAAGAAGAACAGATTTATGATTACTAAAACAAATAATTTTTTAATAAATATTTTTTTCTTTTTCGGTAATTGAATTTTTTGGAAGGCCTAATTCGAAGACTTTTTGCTTGTTAACATCCCTCCAGATTCAAAATTATCCAGGGTTGAGTGTACTAAATAAAAACTAATAATAAATAAATAACTCAGCTGAGCCTAAATCTTTTGGCGGGTTCATCATTGAGCTGTGACGTGCTGTGGACCGTGGAGACGGGATCAGATGGCGCCAAATATAGGTCCTATGCTTTGCCTGGGGCGCCATTTGGGCTAGAACCGGCCCTGTGATTGACAGTCCAGCATAGATACTTAGCTAGGAACACACTGAACGCACTGACATAAAATTTAATGGCAATAACCACAGAAAATAGCCAAGCAGGGTACTTATTAATGGATGAAGTGATCAGATTTGACCCAGAGAGGGTTTCTCAATGCTGCCTCTGACCTGTGGCATGATGACCTCAGATACTGGTCCTCTCGGTTCTAGGGCGCTGCACATCACCAACGAATGTTTCTCCTCCACAACACATTCCACTGAAAACAAACAAAACCTCCATTATGCTGCATCTGCCTCAGATGTCATCTTGCACAGTGAAGGACAAACACTGTCAATACCTAATCCTACAATTTATCCAGTAAAACAATCACCCAGAACTTTAAACGTATCTGAATGAATCGGGAACTCGGCCTGAGGCCTCTAACACAGATTCGAGCCTACACTGTATTGTATTGTATTGTATTTAAACAGTTATAAAGCGCCTCTCACAGTGCACACCAATAAGAGGCGCTCCCAGTGTGAAAGTCCTTGAGAATAAAGACAAGTTTTGAGGTAGCGAAAAGATGTAGCAGGACCATTACATAGTATGGTGGTGCGAACAAAGGGAGGAAGTTGATTCCATAGTGAAGGGCCAATGCAGGCAAAGGCACGTGACTGGGCTATGGCTGTTCTCACACGAGGAACAAAAAGGTCAAGACGATCCGAAGAGCGGAGTGAGCGAAGGGAAACAGCCGAGGTAGGCCGACTGTCTACGGATCGTGAGCAAGTCCTTCACTCACAATTGCTCAGCACCATCAATGTTCTTTGGTACGGTTGTGTGCGCACTTCTGAACTTTGGAAGAAGTGTGATATCAGCTAGATGTTTTGTAATGCGTATTTTATTGTATTATATATATTCTCTTTAAATTGATTCACCTCCCCACATATTTTCTCTTTAAGTCACATTTGTTTTAGATTAGTTAAATGGCAGTGGAAATGATCTTGTAGAGAACTGATATAAATGAAATATTATTCAGTACATCATTAAAAGGGTTTTCAATAAAAAAAAGTTGTTTACCATCGCTGAGCAAGAAAGTGAAATTGTTGATGTCGTAACAAATGCGACGAAAGACTTTGGCAAGCTTTCTCTTGTCGACAGCATCCAATGGTGACCTTCTGCGAGCATAGAGGTCGATGGATGACACGGAATCTGGAGTGCACAGTTCACTGGAAAGGCACTCAAGCAGAACAAGGAAATCGTCATCCACATACACGAGAAGAAGATATCCTACAGACAACAATAGGAACAGATCATCAACGTTGAACGTTATATCATATCAAGATTATGATTAAAACGAATGTATCTACTCAGAGTAGATATCTTGAAGGGTGCTATAAATGTTCAATTACATTACGTTATTATTATGCATTCATTAAGTGCCACTATCTAATTACCAAGCATCAATCCAGCCACTGAACAATTGACAGGGAAGGATTTTAATTAAGCTCCCTACACAGTAACTGTCTTCTGCATTACATGGGAAGTGCTCTAACCAATAATTATTGCTCTCATGTCCCACAATCGACTATTGAGTCCCATTTTGTCAGTTTATCATCAGCATCTTCATCATCGTTTACTCATCATCACCATCACCATCACCATCACCATCACCACCACCACCACCACCACCACCACCACCACCACCACCACCACCACCACCACCACCACCATCATCATCATCATAACCACGACCATTATCATCACCACCACAACTACCACCATCAGCCTCATTATCAGCATCACCAACACTTAAGTCACAGATGAACCACCTGTGAGGCCAATGGTCTGAATCCTCCAGCGGAAGTTGTTTGGACTTGCATTCACGACGGTCGTCTTAAAAGTCGGCAGACATCTTCCATTTCTGAAAATGCAGACAGTTGCATTTAGAAAAATCAGAAGCAGCAATATTTGGTCCTTATTGTGGAACACACACATTAGAACACTGAGCCTGGAACACTGAGATGGTCACTGTGTAGGGATCTTGGGCAAGTCCTTCACTCAGAGTTGCTCAGTGCCATCGATGTTCTGTCATATGGTTGTGACTACTGTCCTCGTGGTTATCATGTTTGTGCTTCAGCAAATCTTTTGACCAGACTCCACAAACTAATGCTGATAGGGGGCACTTCAGTTACCTTAATTATCTTAATTACTTTAATTCATTTTCATTTTTTATCATTTCAGATATTTATATAGCGCCCCTTCAAGATTTATACTCGGAGGCACTCCCGACTACAGCACGGACACTGACACGGAGTTTGATGCCGAAGCGCATGAGCAATTGCGAGTGAAGGACTTGCCCAGGGTCAATGCGAGGCGGCTTGAGGTGGATTCGAACCCGCAACCCTCCGGCTGCAAGGCACCGAACATATCCCTACACCACCGAGCCCCACAATTGCCTAGTTACCTTACCTAATGACCTCAAGTTACTTAATTATCCAAAGTTACCTTAAGCAACAAATAATAAATAACCTACGTTATTTTACCTTTCTTTTTTTAACTGAATTAAATGAAAACAAATGCATTTTTTAAATCATAGAATATAACTGAGAAACTAGGACAGACTGTGATGAAGAGATGAAGGCAGTCATTGTCTGCTGGTCTGCAGACAATTCAATGTCAATTGCGCTGACCCGTGGAAGATTTCGACCGCTCTGAGTTGCCAGCGCATACCAGTATCCACCAACCTTTGCAAACAAATGAATATACATATGACTCATAAACGTAGCAAACATACTCCGTCTTTTGTTGTCATTGTATCTTGAATACTAAACCAGAAAGTCAGTCATGTACTGATGTACTAGGGTGGCAGAAAAAATATTATTTTTTGATAATGCATGGGACATCCCCAAGTTCTGTTCGTATTGGTAGTAGAAACTCATGTGCAAAATCTTTTTAAAATATTCCATTATTTTGAGGTGCCACATGGCAACTTAAATTTTGCATATAAAATTATGCGTCATCGAAGCCGAAAAAATCAACATTTTTATTTTTTCAGGAACTGGATAAAAGTTAAACACTTCTAGAGCCTATTATTTGATTACTCTAATATGTGACGAGTGTGATAATAATAATAATAATAATAATAATAATAATATCATCTTTTCTTTAATAAGCGCCTGACAAACGCACTGCGCTGTACATTTACATGTTATGCAATTGAAATCTTAACTACTAACAGAACAGACAGCTTGCAATACAACGGCGCTAATATCAGCCTACAAAGCATATCCGCCCAACGGGGCTCGAACTCGGTACCTCTCGGTCACTGTGCCAGATGTTATTCAATGCGCCACGAGCCCCTATATACTATGAATTGTTGGATACCTTATTCTCTGATGACTGGTTTCATAAATACATGATTAAATAATAAATATATAAATTAGAACAAACTGGAGCTTAGGAGTAAATAAATAGTGCAAGGCTGCTTTCATGAAAACAGACAATATGTAGAAGAAATCTACCATTACCATACCTGACCATACCTTAGCTTAGCTTACCCTACCTTCATAAGCTTTATAGTTCAGTTGGAAGGGATGCTTGGCATACCTTGTCAAGGTCGATAGCAGAACGCAAGGGAGGAACGTCAATCGAACACTCAGATTCAATCAACAGCGGACAATCAATTCCATCTACATAGTAAGAAACAAATAGGTAAAATAATTTGTAATAATAAATATGCAACTGTAACCACACTTCTTATTAACATAGCAATGATTCCACCTAACATTAAGTCTAGTTTAAAATCGTCATACTCTGTTAACATACCATAAATACACTGACGTAACAAACTACAACATTTACCATTGTAATAATTAACCAATTACTACGACATTACTGGTCACATGACAAAATAACATTCTGATAAGTACAACATTACCATGAGTCAAACGTTTAACATCAACATGATTACACATATTTAACAAGCAAGATCACCTGATGATGCAGGAATGAAGTTTTCTGGTGTGAAACACCAGTTTAACTCAATTTCGTACAGTTTGGCTTTTGCCAGATCAGGAAGAGACGCATTTCTTGTGAAAAGTTCAACAGAGATCTTCTGTGGATCACAGCGACCAAACGAATCGTAACTCTGACAGCTGTATATGATGCTCAGCTCAGCATCGGCAAAGATGATGAAAAACTCCTCTGCAAACAGAAATACACAGTAACTGCAATTGCAACTGGACGTTTATACAGTGCCACTCTACAAGCAAATAAATCAGAGGCACTGTTTGTGCTAGCCTATATGATTTTAAATGTAATGTAATGTAAATGTAATGTATGAACTAGAATAACAGCTGTTAGCAAAACAAAGCTCATTAAAATAGTAATCTAGAAGAGTCGCCATCCCATGCACACACATGGAGACCAGCCAACAGATACATAAGAAAGATGGCATCTTGTTCACAGTATCAGTGAGATAAAACTTCATCTAGTAACCATAGAGATGCTGTTCACACACACACACACACTTGTTTAGCACCTCAGATTCATAAATGATGACCCTGCAGTGCATGCATATTAAGTGCAATTCATTTGAATAAAATTAATAATAAATAAAAATCACACTGTACAGTAATTCAGACTGCATATGATGCAACGAAAATAGGTAAAAATTGTGAAAATGTATAATTATATAGAAAGAAATTTTCCTGAGAATGAAATATTTCGACAGAAAGAATATGAGAATCTCAGCTAAAAAGATAAACTGCCTCACTTGAGGCAAAAGAACAAATTGAGGCAAATTTAATAGAAATAAATAGACCAGACCATGTTCGTTATTGTACAGGACGTCGTACGATCCTTCACGTGTGAGAGTTGCCAATACTTTTGTTGTCGGAAGACAATTTCCTTCTCTAAAAAAACAATTCCCACAACCTTGCTTTTTTGCTCTCCAGACATCAAAAAATTAATGGGCTGCTTAAAAGATCTAACCAGACGAGTTGTTTTAGCTAAGAACTCTGCAAGCACTTTCTATACACATTGAAAATTGTCCTTTTCTGCAGGGGTTGGGCTGGGCCGCTGGGGGGTACATCTGAGTAGTTATCTTGGAGAAGCGCTATATAAATGCGCTGAATGAATGAATAACAATGAATCAATAACAAATGAAGAGAATAATATAATTTGTGCAAAGTTAGTAGACATGGTATGTAATACCGGTAAGTATGTCAGATTACAATTACAAAAGGGAGGGACCGACACAGTACAATGGGTCCATTATGGGCCATCACCTTCCACCAGTCACAGTGTGGGCTACCAACGGCCCAATGAATATGGCTATCTGGAATAGTGCTTTTGAGGTTCAGAAATGATGCTATAGAAATAGCTGCATGCATACATGTATATGTGAATAAATATTGTTTTACTTACTTCGCTGCAGTGAAATGTACAGCCAGTTGCCCTGATTTCGAATGTCGTGAGATGTGATACTTGATGCCACTTGGTCGAGCCATGCCATCTCTCAATCGCCCTGCTAAATGCCACTCCACATCCACCTAGGCAACAACAAAGACCAACAACATACCATCAGCCATTAATTAATTAATTATAACTTACAATTAAGTATTCATAACTAGAGTGTTACCTCCAGAGACCTACTCACACCTCATAATAGTGTATGGCTCAACAACTGAGTACTGGAACACCTTCTAAAGCTACGCAATTGGGGTGAAATGATTAAATGGAGTACCACTCCTACAGGATTATGTGGACTGGGCAGACTCAACAGTAACCCCAGAAGTATTATTCCAAGGTCAACAGCATATTGTCTCTGAGGAACCTGAACTCAGTCCGACACCTGAATAGCAATGATGATCAGACCCGGAATAGCTTTACTTTAGATCTGCGCACTGACACCACACGCACATTCTACAAGCATTTAAAAATTGATCAGAAAACCAATCCAGAGTGCTACATGCTGCTGATACCATTTGTGATGCATATTGTGGTCGAACGTCGACCGATTTTAAGTCACAGCCAGGTTCCAACCGGCCACTATCCACCAGTTTACAGTCTGAAACAGAAGCATACAGAAGTCTTTAAACACCACAACATCTGTCTCACTCCACACATCATCTAAGCAATATATGTGCCACCTTAGAAAGAAGCAGTTAGGTTTAACACAAAGCTCTAGGAGTACCAATCAGTCTAGGCCTTGAGGCCAAATTTTGTGGCCCTTACCTCATGGTCTTGGCCTTCGGTGACCCTGGCATCATGGTCTTCGCTTTTGGTGACTTGTGGTCTTTGCCTCATCCTCTTGGATTTTGGTAATTTTTTTTTTCAGGCCTTACTTATTAACTACACAATATTTTAGTGTATTCGCTAAATTTTTGTAACAAAATGATGAATAAATTTCTAGCTATTAAAAATACGATTATAATTCTAAGACCCTTATTTACCGAACACAAAGTAAGAGTGACAAATATATAAGACAAATAAACAGTGAACCAATTTACGTACCACTACATTTGACGGAATTGCACTGACAACTATTAGATGAAGCATTAGTGTGGCCCAAACTTACACAGGGAAAATATTTTTGTTGAAACATGCTGCTCCACAAGGCTGCCCTTGTTCCACTTGACAAGAAGACTATGTGGTGAAAAAATTCGAGATCTCTGAGCTTGTTTAGAGGTCGCGCCTTTTTGACACTTTTTTGTAGAGATCGCAAAAACCGCACGTCGCGTTTCAATAGCTACATTATAAATTAGGATTAACACCACGAACTCCACGCACCTTCTTTCTAAATAATAATCTAGATGTCAACTGTATTTCAGTAAATTAAAGAATAATAAGCTTACTTCCAAATAAAAAAGCTTGTTTTCAAGTTCTTTGTCTTTAGAGAATGGTTGCTGAATTAGAGGTAGCCTAATCTTTAAATTTTGCATGCTAACTTATAGACTAAAATTTTCGTAACAATTCGTTTAATTTACGATTGTATTGTTCACAGTTGTTCCTCATACCGCTAAATTTGCATGATTAAAGTATTTTTAAATTGGGAAGCACTCCTTAACTGTGAAATGCAACGTATGTCTTATCACTTTGTAAAATAAACACTTATAATATGTAACAAAAACGGCAGCTATCATGGCATCAACCAGGAGTTCTCCACAATGTTGGTTGCTAGGGATGCCTGACAAGGACATTCTTAGGTCTGGACTACCAACAAATGGGGCTATGTTTCATCACCAAAATGAGTGATTCGGGTGTTAGCTAGCTCCGGAAGTTGTATGACGGTTACAGTCTGCTGAAGAAGAATAGACTTAAATTCAAGATTTCTGCCGACTCAAAGAGGGACAGTTTAAGGTCGATTTAAATTAACTATTTGACATCTCACGAAAAGATGCAATGACTTTGACGAAAAGTCAAGAGGACAAGCTCTTTCTAAAAATGAGAAAAAAGATCCTTCAAGGTTGTTGCCACAAGAATTTAAGCGGCGCTCAAACGGCTGTTCGAAAGTAAGAGTAAGTAGCCGACCAATTGCAACTAAGTAGTGTTGTTACAATTCAACGATTTGAAGCTTCTTGCATAGTTTCTTGAATACTCAGACCGTGTCATCAAAGAAAAAGCAGTGGGGGCATTCAGTCGTCTTCTCTGGTATTTCACCTAGCACTCTGTGCCACTTGCTTTGTTTGATGAGAGAACAGTGAAAACATCAAGGCCGCTATATATGGTGAAAACCTTACTTACCCACCTAATCAGCTATCCATGAAACGGCTGGACAGGAGATCCTTTGACCACCACACTACATTGCAGGTGTATGTCACAAGGAGTTCTTTAAAACTGCTTGATCTTCTTACTATCCAGGGTCAAGAGCAAGCCAAAACTTTCCTATCGAAGCTTTGTGCTCTCTGACCATTGAACCCTACATTCCAGTCGATGAAGGCTAATTTCAAACTTTTGATGTGGTAATGACTGCGCAGAACGTGGAGTGGCTCTGATCTAGTCTCACAATGATGTAGGCCCTACTAACTAAGGATGAGTCACAGAAAAATACTTGCTGCAACTTGACTCCAGTCATCGTACAATGATTTCTTTTCGGACAAGAGCAAAATGAAATAATCGCGGTTTTCGCGTTTTCCGGCACTTTAATGACGGTTATTTATGCAGACTGGAAAACTACTTTAATAATAAAAAATATATTGCATTACAAATTATTTGCATTTAATGCACTCTGACTAAGCCGTAACACTGAGGTATATATATTTTATTAGGCTGTTCAAAGTTCAAAGTAATAACTGCCTTGAAATTCAAAATGATACATGTCTTTTGACGTTTCATACTATAGTGTAAAAGTGTGCAAAAGGCGCGACCTCTAAATATAGTTCAATCTGTCCAAAATTTTGCAAACAGGGTTATATTTTCATGTGTAACAAGGGCAGCCTTGTGGAGCCAAACATTTCCAACTTTTGTTGTTTTGGGCCACCCTAATGAAGCATTGATGTCAATAAGCAAATATGCATGAAGGACTTGCTTAAGATCTCTATCCAGTAACCACCACAGGGAAGTCTCAAACCTATACACTCTGCGTCATCGGCTACCATGCCACAAGACCTTGCTTGTAGGCAGAATTTCTCTTGAAGTGGTGTGGTCAAAATAGTGCACCATAAAAGCTTTGATAACCGACCTGATGGAGAGACTCTGATGAGCTCGTCCGTTGATTCAAGGCAGAGTTCCGGAAAGAGATCTGTGTAGTGGACGAGCAGTTCTTCTGGAACATCATTCAGACTCCGGCTGAGCACAAGGACCCCTCCGTGGTCCGGCCGACATCTGCCGTCAGACTCCAGATACTTACAGACATAGGCCAGCATCATTCCATAACCAGCCTCAATGACTCTCAGCAGTGCTAACAACAGTCGATCAACAACATTCATTTCTTCATTCTAAAGCCTATTTCAACAAGAGATTTGTATAGGTCTGTTGCTGCTGAAAGCATTTCATATACAGCATATAATTGTATTTGTAATTAACGGTGCGCCGACAAAACGGCGCAAGAAAAAAAACGGCGCAGACATAACGGCGCAGACAAAACGGCGCAGCAACAAAACGGCGCAGTACAAAACGGCGCAGACAAAACGGCGCAAAACTGAACTAAAGAACAATAGTTTATAGTAGTTTAATAGTAGAAGCAGCAAAAATATATAATAAAATATATACTAGAAATAACTGAATTACTGAGAAACTTCATCAAGTCTTATAGTTCATAGGGTAAAGCGTAGTTTACGTTGCTAAATTATTTGATATTGTCGCTTTAAATTGGAAGCTGGATTGATGAAAACAATTGTTTCTTTAAATATAAGTGGAATTGATGAAAAACATTCCTGTGTTCAAAATTGAAGTTGGATTGATCGAAATAATTTTTCCGTAAATAGAACCTGGATGGATGAAATTAAGTTTACGTTTCAATAGAAGCTGATTGATGAAAATAATTGTTTCCGTAATTAGAAGCTGGATCTATGAGAATATATCTTTGCTTAAATAAAAGTTCCATTGATGAAAAATATTTCTTTCCTCAAATAGAAGTTGGATTGATAAAAGTAATTTTTTCCAATTAAATGGAAGTTGGATTGATGAAAATATTTCTCGATGAAATGGAAGCTGGATTGATTATAGTTAAATGCACATAGGTAGACTGCTTACTTAACAAAGTCAAGTACGGTATTGAAGACATTATAATAATTTAGCAACGTAAACTACGACTTTACCGTTCATAGTTCATGCGTTCAATAGAGCGAGTCTTTGGTAGAACTCAGCTTATCACGTCGGGCGGCACTTTTTGATCGCTAATGAGCAAATCTGTCATAATCTTTGTACTGCGCGGGTATCTTAATCTTTGTATTGCGCCGTATTGTCTGCGCCGTTTTGTCGGGTTACTTTGAATTGCGCCGTTTTGTCAGCGCCGTTTTGTCTGCGCCGTTATGTCTGCGCCGTTTTGTCCTGCGCCGTTTTGTTACGGCGCCGTAATTAACAACTATAAAACACAAGGCATCAACCAATGGCACACCAAAACCAAGCAGTAATCATGTCAATATTCATAAAATCAGTCTGTAAGACAGAGAGGCAGCCTATGGTGGATAAGCAATTTGAAAGACGTACATGGGTACATGTAGTAGAAGCTTACCATTATTTTCCTTGAAATCAAAAGCCATGTGGTAGGGAGCGTCCGATGATAAAACCACCAAATGAGAATCGATACTGTAACAATTGCCATCTCTGACGAAAAACACCAGAAAAATTTAGACCATGCAAATCACATAATAGATAGATAAACAATAACTCTCACATGCCTGAAATGGTGCTATATAAATTCGTCAATACAATCACAATTAGGATGATGATAATTATGATGATGATGATAATTATGATGATGATGATAATTATGATGATGATGCCAATAATGATGATAATGATGATGCTGATGATGACTAAATATGTGGGGTGTGGTGGTGTAGGGGTATGTTCGGTGCCTTGCAGCCGGAGGGTTGCGGGTTCGAATCCACCTCAAGCCACCACGTAGGAACCCTGAGCAAGTCCTTCACTCGCAATTGCTCATGCGCTTCGGCGTGAAACTCCGATTCAGTGTCCGCGCTGTAGTCTGGAGCGCCTCTGAGTAGAAATCTTGAAGTGGTGCCATAACAAGTGCTCATACATACATGCATACATAACGATGATAATGATGACATAATGATGACAAATTATATGATAACTGACCGAGTGAACTGTGAGATGTAACGAAATCTGTTCGTATCGCTGTCTGACAGAATGCGAACACTCGATGGAAACTCAAAGCCTCGAATCCTCTTAGCCACATGAGACACATACCAGTTCCCCAGAAACTACAACAGAATCCAATCACAATTAAAGCATAAGTTTATCTTGTATCATCACATTTCACATCATTGACAATGACAGCTTCATAAACTGCAGTCTCTACAACAACTGGCCCAATGTTTATAAGGTGTCACCTAAGCATCAGGTTTGACAGGAAGGGCCAAAGGTTCCTCCTAGGCGTTCAACAGTCAGTGTGTTGGCATGAACTCCTCTTATGTGTATTCAATTGTAATCGTAAACTCCAAACTTCTAAAGCGCCACTCAAAAGTCAAGTGCAGGGCACCAGCTTATTCACGAGCGCTATGTCGAGTCAGAGGGGTTTTCCAAAGGGTAGGCAAAAGGAGGTCTGAGGTTCCAGAGGGTTCAGATCAAGGCAGAGCAGTTGATTCGATACATTGAGCAGAAAAATAAGCACCCACACGGGAGCCATTGAAGCCTGTCTTCCCTGGATCTATGCTGGATGTCAATGCTCATGGTTTGGATATCTTAACTTCTCTCTGAATCCGTTCCTCATGTAGAAGAAATATCTTTACATCAGTTACCACACAAGATTTTTTAAATCTGAAAGCTAGTAAAACTCCAAGTTGATAGCTAGAACTAGTGAAACTGCTAGTTAAAGTTAGTTAACTATATAGTACTAGTACTATTAAGGGTGCATATTCACCATTGGAAAAATGTTTTAACACTGAACCATTTGTTACAGAAGCACTATTTCCCTTAAAGGGGCTGTTTGTCCAATCTCACCCTCTTGGTTGCTTCAGGTGAAACTGAAAAATCATTATTATTGTAGTATAGTGTACTAGGTAAAGTAGTCGTACTCACATCCGCATTTGTGAAAGTAACGTCCTTCGGGAAGTTATCGACGTAGCAGCTTGCAGAGGCTTCTTCACTACACTCATCTGTTAAAATGAAATGATTACATCCAAATTTAGCACATTGGGGAATTCAATAGCTGCTTTCTAAAAGTTCAACTGACTAGAAGCTTACTGTCAATCAAAGGTCAGAGGTTCAAATCCCCACCAGGGTTGAGCACCTATAAAATGAGAAGATCAGACAGCAAGGAAGAGGACTGTCGACCCACCCTCATATGCTGAGGCGAAGAAAATGGAAGTCATCTACACTTCACAGCATGACACAGTGGTCTAATCGGTAACACGTTTGGTCGATGATCATGCAGTTGACTGTTCAACTCCGTTTAAGCACCCTGACCAAGTGTATGCACATTGCGCTTATAAGCCTCTGTCACAATGCAGAATATAACAGGTAATCTTACAAGACTTACATGCCTTAGCCCCATATCTAGGATCTTGGGACTTTTCCATTGCCGACTCATGGGTCTATGAAACAGACCTTTATACTTCATATCCATTTATGGGTTACCTCAAGGAAACATTCTTCTTCTTCCCCTTTCTCCTTCTTCTTCCTCCTAGTGTTGTTTTAGTTTTGCCTTGAGTTTTAGTTTTAGTTATTATTAGTTTTACATGCTAGGTGTTTTAGTTATTATTAGTTTTAGTTATTTCACCAAGTTTTAGTTTTAGTTATCATTAGTTTCACATGCTGGTGGTTTTAGTTATTATTAGTTTTAGTTATTTCGGCGAGTCTGACAATATTTTTCCCACATACAGCTTTTAGTCCCATGCACCACTAGTTTTAGGTCTACCACCTAAATTTAGTTCGGACATCTTAATAATTCCAAAGATCGGAAGATTACCGAACGAAGTGCTGATTATAAAACGCGAATATCCATAAACATTGAATATCCTAAGATGCTAGGTTTTCGTTATGTGTTTTCGTTTTGGTTTTCGTTATGTGTTTTCGTTATTATTAGTTTTGACTGGGTTAGTTTTAGTTTTTATTTCGTTATCGTTTTTCCTCAAGTTTTCGTTTTAGTTTTTATTTCGTTATCGTTTTTCCTCGAGTTTTCGTTTTAGTTTTAGTTTTAGTTAACTAGAACCTTTTGTTTTCGTTAACTAAGGTTTTCGTTTTAGTTATCGTTAACGAAAACAACACTACTTCCTCCACCATCTTCTCCCTCACCTCTTCCTACTCCTACTCCTCCTTTTCTTATTTCTTCCTCTTCTTCATCCTCCTCTTCTTCTACTAGTATTTAGCTAGTTTGCCTCATGAATGAAAATCTATTAGTTGTGAAGTAGTTGCAGAGTTTTATACTAAGCTTATCTGCTGAAACACTCTAAGCGTTTTCTAGAAGTTGAACTGACTGGAAGCTTACTGTTGTATGTTGTGTCCTTCATATCCTCTGGAACCACACACAAATCTTTCGTTCTCTTTAAGAGAGGCACCTTCAATCTGAACAGAAACCAATTGCATCCTTTTCAGAATACAAACTCATCAATACAAAGATTTATTAATAATAATATAAATGAACAGAAATGTCATGAAGTCATTCATGAAGTGAACTTTTTACGATAATTAGTCTCATTTCATGTCGTTAAGTAGCACTGCCAAAATCCTATACATTATGAAGGATGTAATAAACTAGGCTCATTTCATTTCAGTAGGTGGCCCTGCTATCGTCCAACATGCAGCCTATGAGATGATTTTTAAATTCTTTTCAACCGCCTTAGGACGGGCAAACATCTACTTTTACATATCGTTGACCTTCTCCATCTCTCGGAGTTTGAAACTGATTTAAATATTAAGGAAAAGCCAAGTCAAAATTATACTATGTGAAACTATACTATTTATGTGAAACTATACTATGTGAAACTATACTATGTAAAAATTAAACTAGGTGAAACGATACTAGGTGAAACTATACTACAGAAAAGGCAGAGCTAGTGCTGCAGGTTGCACGGTAACCTGTTCCAGAGCAAAAGGCCCATGATGAAATTAAACGAATATGATGATGATGATGGCAGAGCTATCACCTAGCATTGCACAGCATAATTATTTTTTATCAACACTACCATCAATACCCAAGGAAGACTTAAAATCGGTTGGATTGATAACATAAAGTCATGGACTGGATTCTCAGTTGAAAGAGGCAACAGTGGATGGAACAAAATTATCCTTGATGCGGCCAATCCTCAGATTGAGAACTGTCAAAGCCAAGACCTTATAGATGTATTGTAGTTGATTAGCAACAGATTTGTTGATCTTAATAGTATATTAATGAATGACCTCCCACTTAAGCTCCGCTTTTTACTTGTAAGCCATCTGAAAGGGTTCTACAAGTCCCTCAAGTCTTTTTTCTTTAGTCGTGGCTGGGCCGGGAGCGCTTCTGAGTAGTTTCTTGAAGGGGCGCTATATAAATGCTCTGAATGAATGAATGAATAAGGATGTTTACATGTATGTGTGTTTGCCTCTGATTCAGGTATAGACGTTGGGCATGTAAATCTCATATTATCATTATTAGTATTACAAACATTTTTAATTTGCACAACAGTCACACCGATATGCGTATCAGTGGTGCGGTAAATATTAATTATCATATTATAATCATGTTATTCATTCATTCATAAATTCATGTATTTATCTGAATACTTATACCATGCATTTTAAGAACCTCACAAAGGTGCTGACATATTGTATTGTATTGTATTTGAACACTTGTTATAGCGCCTCAACCAGATTTCCCATTCAGAGGCGCTCCCGACTACTGCTGTAGTCGGAGTTTCACGCCGAAGCGCATGAGCAATTGCGAGTGAAGGACTTGCCCAGGGTCCCTACGCGGCGACTTTGACGTGGATTCGAACCCGCAACCCTCCAGCTGCAAGGCACCGAACATACCCCCAAACCACCGCGCCCCAGTATATTGTGTTGTGTTGTGTGTTGTATTGTACTCCACGTTTATAATGCGACCGAGCCACCCGCAGTAAAGATCCGAGAAATTAATCTCTGATAAACCGACCCGACCGGGAAGCGAACCCGGGGCGCCGGCGTGACAGGCGGGCACCAGCCCACTCGGCCACTCAGGATCATACATACATACCTCTCTAGTATTTAACGTGGCTCGATTTTAACGATTATAGTACTAGCCTGGCATTCATATCAACCGTCCTGCTGAGGAGTTCTACGACGACCTGCCCTGGCAGACAGGCACCGTCGCTGAGCACCTGGAGGCACTGATAGACAAGGGCAGTGCGATAGTTGGTGTAGATGACCTGGAACCTTCCCACGTGGCCATTCCCATAGTCGACCTCAAATTGTGAGTCAAGGCCATCTGGCAAAGGCACCAGCTTACCACGCAATGGTTTCTGGCAACTGCCATTTCTGAAAGAGAGCGAACACCAAATAAAGCAATATTCATAGAAAAATCATAAGTAGAAAGGGGCACGGCACATATTAAATAAGAAAACACTGTACATAGTAACACTGTATCTACATTTTTTGTTTCTCACCTTTAACTCTAGGTTTTAAGTTTGAATTATTCTACATCTGATAGTAATAGTAATTTCATGTTTTCCAGTTTATTTTCAACTCTAGTTTAAATTTTAATTACAATAAAACTCATAATAATAGTTATTTTATACAAAACCTCATAATAACAGTAGTTCAAAAGTTTTACTTGAATGCATCTTATCAATGATATTTTTGGGCTCACTATGTGCTGCTTCATTAGGAAGACACAGAGTCTGAAGAGTTTTGAAATCTAAGGCACTTTAACACTTTAATGACAAGCTCCATTGGTTTCCCAGTCACTTTTATTATACTCTCATCATTAAAGTGTTAAGAAAGTAAGAAAGATGGCGAGCAGAACATACCTTGTGCCAGTATAAACAATCGACGTTTCTTCCCCAGGAGAGAACCGCAGCTCAGCAGTATCAAAACTTGGTGAGTTTTGGAGTCGAGAAACAACATACCAGTGGCCAAGAAACTGAAAATTATAAGTAATTATCATTAATCGACAGAAGATTAATACATCGCTGAGGATTACTTTGCTTTCAACATCTTTTATATTTCCATTCATAAGAATTAAGTAGGCCCCTAGTGTAAAAAAAGTGTAGTGGTTAGCAAGCTGGATTGTCAATTGAGAGATTGGGGTTTAAATCCCCAATGGGTGAGAAATCTGTTTTGAGATTTTGGCTCCATTTGTGCCAATTCAGCTATGAAAACACCGACTATACACTGTCGTTGTGCAGATCAGGTGCTGAGGTCGTGACCTGGTAATCGTACAATAACTAACACTTCATACTCTCAGTGTCAGCTTAAGGGACTGCTCTCTTTCTGCATATGCAAATCATGCACGTAAAGTTTGACAATAAAAATTAGCTACCTTGTTGAAGTGAAGTTTCTTGAGAACAGGTAGACTCTCAATTGGACAAAGGTTTTCATCGGCATGAACAGTACAAGAGACAGCCTCTGTCATTACACAGACAAATGAGTATCATAACTCCGGTTCCAAAAGTACGCCGACCGGCAACAGAAGCAGACTACAGACCAATCTCGATCACACCCATCCTTTGCAGAGTGCTCGAGCGACTTGTGGTACGTAAATATTTCTACCCCATCTTGACACAAGCGCACAGCAATATGGGATTCTCTGACCAATATGCTTTTCGGCCCACTGGATCAACCTCAGCAGCCATCATATCCATAACACATCACCTAGCAGAAATGCTCACCACCCACCCATATGTACATCTGGTAGCACTCGACTTCTCAAAGGCGTTTGATACGGTGCAACATTCTTACTTGGCTGAGCAGCTAGCTGAACTGCCAATTCCAGATAACATATATAACTGGATCATCGCCTTTCTCAGCAAGCGACAGCACAGAACTAAATTTATGGGCGTCACCTCGAGCGCTATCGAAATCAACGCCAGTATTGTACAAGGATCTGGGCTGGGTCCTGTAGACTTTATAGTGGCAATATCCAAACTAAAAGCACGACACTCTACAAACAAAATTATAAAGTATGCGGATGACAGCTACCTCCTTATTCCATCAACAAATAGCGAATTGATAACGTCCGAAATCGATCATATCACCACATGGGCCGATTCTTGCAATTTAAAACTGAATCATTCTAAGATCCAAGAGATGATAGTTCGGAGACCTATGAGAGGGTTGGGTGTTGATCTTCCAAAAGTTACACCGGGCCTCGCCAGGGTAAAGCATATGAAGATCCTAGGTGTCACTTTGTCAGAACAATTCAACTTCGACACGCATATTAACAACATTGTCATTAAGGCTAGACAGTCAATGTATGCCCTCCGTGTTCTAACAGCACATGGATTAAAGGGTCAATCTCTGTGTGATGTAACAAATGCTACCACAGTGTCGCGGATGCTCTATGCGGCCCCGGCGTGGTGGGGCTTTGTGGGGGTAAAGGGACGCACTCGTCTTCAGGCAACTATACGACGACTGGTCCGGTCTCGTTATCTACCGGAATCCTACCAAAGTTTCGAGCAACTTTGCCGAAAAGCAGACTCTAACCTCTTTTCTACCATCATCAACAACCCTGCACATGTATTACATCAACTACTGCCTCCCGTGAAAAGTGTTTCATACTCGCTACGCCCCAGAACTCACAATAGAATAATACCCATAGTTGTTAAAAACGATCAAATCAAAATAAAAAACGGAAAAAAACGTCGTTTTTTTCAAAAAAAATAAAAAACGGAAAAAAACGAGAAAAAAACGATAAGGAAAATAATTTGACTTTGCCACATGTTTTACTGCATTTTAAAATTAAAAGCCTTGTTTATACAATTTAATTTTAATCAGGAAATAGCATAACTTATTAGTAAACACCAAGTAACATTAATCTACAACAATTATTTTCTTTTTCATAAGTTTGGTTTAATAAAAAATTGAGAAATCAAAAATAGGCCTATTTAAATCTTTTCAAATTTAAATTGTAAGCTCATACATAAATCCACATAAGTCCATGCTGGCACAAGCAGTTTAAAAACTAAACTTTGTAAGTATAAAGACTAGTGTACTTAAATAAAAATTGTAGGCCTAGGTCTACTTACAATTCCGACTTAGGGCATATTATAAGAACTTAATATGGAGTAATATCCGTCAGTTTATCAGTCAATTAGAGATTACTGAGTACAAAGACAACATTCGCATTTTGGATAACTTAGAAATTCAAATAACTTTTATAACTTTTATTTCCTGTACTATGCTGTTAATTTCTCGACTGATGACACTTAAATAGTGACGTAAATTGGATGAATCCTTGAAAGGACGGAGACAAAAATAAAATTAAACAAATAGTAACAGACACTTAATAAATAAATAAAGTTACATATAAAAAATAAAAAACGGAAAAAAACGAGACGAGAAATAAAAAACGAAAAAAACGAGGTTTTTGGACAAGAATAAAAAACGAAAAAAACGTTTTTTACAACTATGATAATACCTAATGCAAACTCTCTATCTCGTAAAACATTTATCACACGGATGCTTTATACTTAATTTTTTTATATTTGATGATCATTGTACACCAAAATGCGGTTAGCAGTTGGTTTTTCAATAAAGGATATACTTACTTACTTTACTTACTTACTTAGATAACAACCAACAGGAACTATATTATACTCCATAAATAAATGCTATTATAGTGGTCAAAGTGTGAAATCAAGATAAAACACATTAAAATATATTAAAATTAATTCATTATCGCTTTTCAGGGTTTCCTAAAATGCACTTTATACAAGTACAGATTCATAGGTACATACACACAATTAGGAGAAGATGGAATTGAAATCAGGCAATTTTTTTATAGGACTATCTGGTAAATTTACTGTGACAAGGCATCAAATCATGTTCACCCTAAGCATCCAGTCTACCCATCACAGGAAACCATGAACCTTGACAACAATAACACTAATAAGATGATATCAGACAACATTGTTATTATTGTTATTAATATAATTTAAGTACTAATTGAGTAACAAACACATGTATTGAATAATAATCAAGAAAGAGGTGCCAAAGTTAGTATAAGCTATTAGCTTTTCTTGACTTCTGTTGCACAAATTTGCCGATACAGGTAACCGCAATACTTGTTTTGTGCAATAATCAAATTCCAATCCAATTACAATCCAAAAAACATCAGATGACATAACTGACTTTGCATGTTTTAAATAAATAAATAAGTGAATAAAATAATTAAAAATTAACAGAAACTAGGAAAGACATGAGATAAGACAGCAATACAAGGCAAACACAAGACTAGACCAGATACAAACAGCCTTACCTGTAAATGAGATATTCGATCCTACGTCGTTTCTGAATCCTGCCTTTGTAATGACGTCATCAATACTATCGTACTGATGCGCCCTTAAATTCTCTCGTATGGTATCCCGTCTCTCCTCCGTTAACACTGGTGCCTTGCTCATCAGCAAAATGAGGCTCTCGTTTGGATAGCAAATGCCTCGCGACTGTAGTCTTTGGCAGAAGTAGATGACTGCAATGTCTTGGTCCGTATACAGTATACGCAAGTGACCTACAGATGAAACCATGCCATCACATTAACTAGAGGCAGCGCAACTCTTACTGTATGCATGTACACAACGTTTATCATTATGTGAATCGAATGTGTGTTTAGTGAGTCGCCAGATGAAGAGCCGTAAGATATCCAAATTCTTAAATGCCAATGAGACATTTGAGTATATAGCACCTCTTCATTGTATGTATGTACGTATGTATGCATATAGGCCCTATATACGGATGTATGTACACGTATGCAAGCATGTATGTATGTACAGAAAGTATATCTGTGTATCTGGATATGTATATAGTGTCCTTAAAAGACCTCAGAAAAGAACAGAGAACTAGCTCTGAATAATCAAAGTAAGTGCAAACTTCTCACCAGACTGTTGGTTAAAAGTGAGTATAAGCCAATCAGCTCCTCTGTCATCGACCTTTGTGGCCAAATATCTCTTGGAAGGCTGACATGTTCCATTGCTAAAAACAAATGAATAATTACCCAACAATAAAACTGTTCAGCATAGAGAGGGGCTTTACTTCTAGTTTTTACTATTGCGTGACAATGATTTTTTGCTACAGAAGTCATTAGATATATAGCTATACAAAAACTGGGCCAACTGGATTAGTATTTAACGGTAAATCAGCTAATGAGATAAAGTTAACTTGTGCTAAACCGAATTAAAGCATCTAGAGTCTTTAACTCGAGTTTGAAATACAACTATTTAGGTAATACTTTGCAAACAGGAGGTAAATCCAAAGAAACACAAAGAAACACAGGTCTAGCGAGACTTGCCTCGAAAGGAAAAAATTAAAAACAAATCACCTACAAATACTCACATGCTGTTTGCAAAAACAATGTCAACTTTGCCAGAGGGTTCAAGAGACAGTCGTAGTTTTGAGATCTTGCTCACTGTCTGATAACCAGTTATCTGAATGCTATACCAGACTCCCATCATCTGCAAATAGAAATCATAATTGACTTCCAGTAGAATTTAGAATAAGATGTAAACTGGCTTGTCTCAATCTATAAAACCCTCACAATGAGCACTGCTACCTACCTTCAAACACTACTCTCTGGTTCTATTCCGCCGCAGTCCACAATGTTTACCCACAGTTTGAACTCTTTCACCTTCCTTTAGGAAATTTATGCCTCAAAACTTACTATCTCTCATTGGCTTTGAAGAATTTGAATATCCAACAGCTCTTCACCTGGTCACTGACTAACAGTGCCCTCGATTCGCATAATTTCTGTGACCTTTCGTGCATTAAAAATGTTTGTAATAATAATAATAGTAGTAGTAATAATAATAATAATAATAATAATAATAATAATAATAATAAATAATAATTTCAACAACGTTACAAGGACTCAGGTTAATATTAAAAATACTTTTCAGTGCTACTCTAATCTAATGACTACCAAAATAATAATAAATATATAATCAGAAAACATATATACCATAATAGCACCACTGCAATAATGCTCAAGGCATCAGTCCATGGTTGCTACTAAGAAAAATCATCGTGCAAGTCAAGTGACAGATAGAGTGTCACCAATCGCACAATGCGGGCCATCCAAATTTATCTGACTGAATTTAAATTATTCAAGTCAAGCAGACACCCAACCAACTGTTTTAGTTTTACCTGAGGCACGTTGACCGATTCGAAGACAGGCAAAGTATCGATGACCTTGGAATACGGAGGAACTTCTACAGGACACGAAACTGCAGAAGAAGAAATAGCATCAAATTTTATGATTAATGCATACGAAAATTAAAATGACTTTATTCCCATTTGAAAATATGTGCAGCATTGTTATGTAGGCCTCTGTAAACGTGATGTAATAATTCCTTGAGCATTATTACATTGGCATCACATGTACATGCTGGTAGGTATGTATGTAAAAATGAGAGTCTATATCAATGCATTTAAATATTTATAATAGCACTTTGTAATGACCTCTCAAAAGAGACAAATGGCCTTACAACAGACATGGAATGGTTAGACATGGAGGGAGAGCAACTCGTTAAGTTATCCCTAAGAGACAACCATGGGTATGAAATGTTAGCAACATCATTGTCTTAACCTCAGCATATGAGGGCAGGTGGTCAGTCCTCTCCCTCGCCATCTCATCTTCTCACCGACAGTATATGATCAATATGCTCATCATAGTTTAGTTTGTTGGGGCACAGGTGGAACAGAAACCTTTAAACAAATTTTTGATCTGGTGGGGATATGACATATCACAATTCTTAGATTCGATTAGATGTTGACCTGTGATGTTCAGCTTGTTTTCCCTGCTGAGACACATCTTATCCAGAGAGTCCTGGAGTCTGGCTGGAAGGGTGTCCTCAAGGACCGATTTACCTGGCCCAAGGACATAGAGGCGTCCTGCAGATGGATCACACACTCCACCTCTTCCATGCCCATCCACCACCTTGTGGCAGACATAGAGAACCAAGTAGAGGTCACTGAAATGCACCAGTCTCCATGTAGCTGCAAAAAAGTGTGCATCATTTAATATAATCATAATCGTAAACTATTGAAGTTGCTAATTACTACTAATAAAGCACATGTTAGAGTAACACTCTAAAGAGATACTACTTTCTAGCATTTGAAAGTACTCTAATTCCCGGTAAGATGGTCAGAGCACCAAGACAACCATTGAGCACAGATAATTATATGTGAAGTTGTGAACCCTCCAAATGCTGTTTAAATTTCCATCAAGAGGAACGTACTGGCATGTCCACTTCTGCCGCCATCATCCATTGTAAATCGTTGGTAGTTACTTGCAAACAGTGAGTCGATTGTGACACATTCAGTCGATTGGCAGACATTTTCCCTGAAGAACAAAATATGACAACATAACAGCTATTATTCCCTCTGTACATATGCATACATAGACATATATAATTATGTATATGTTATATATAATGTACCAGTATACATTTATATACAGGAGAATAAACTGTATATATAATAAAAGTTTCTAGCAGTACCTTAAGCTAACCTGAGAGGCAGCTTAATGTATGAAGTGTTGGCAATTTCATTTTCTTAGCCTCAGCAATCAGTTTATGAGGGCAAGTGGCCAGTCCTCTCGTCTGATCTTCCGCTTACAGTAGTGTACTCATTATAGCTGAGTTTGACTAGCGGAGCAGTGGGAGGCTTTCTTAAGAAGAAATGTGGTTCGAGATGTCTGCCCCCATCTGTGCCCCTAGCCACCTCATCCATAACGAGTACACTGACCTTACACTGTTGGTGGGAAGATGAAACAGCAAGGAAGAGGACTGCCCACCTCATATGCTGAGGCTAAGAAAATGAAGTCACTAACACTTCATACCATGGTTGCCACAGGCTGGCTTAAGGGACTGCTCTTCTCTTTCTAAATGAGATCATTATTCTTACCTATTGGTTGTAGTAAGACACACAACGACCGTCCCATTACTTCCAACTGTGCTAAACATCAGTTCATTCAGTTGTTGTTTGGTTCCAGAGGATTCTTCAGATGTAAACAGAAGCCACGGCTTCCACCTGCCTCTACGTACCAACTGAACAACGTATAAATTATCATCATTAAATATGGATTAATACTAGGCTAATCTATGAATTTACCACAAAAACTGGAAACAGTCAAGTCTCAAAATTTTGTTTAAGGAATAATATAAGAGGGTGTTAGGACATTTCGGCCCCAGACAATTTTGTGCAGGGACAATTCGGCGCCACGAAAAAATTCCATTGGTTTTATATTACAAGTTATAGAATATCGCTAATTAGAATGCTGTAAACTGTTGTCTTCACTGTCAAAGTTATTAGAGTGAGCATCTTTGGCAAGTGATTTCAATTATGAAGTAGAGCACAATTTCATGAGTTGATGCATTGTAATTAGTTTGCAAAATTTATATTTGTATGTTGGAAAGGAAATAAATGAGATTAAAAAGTCATACAATAAGTCATGCACAGCTAAATATAACTAAAGATACATCAATTAACAAAACTACTTTTAAACAGGTTAGATTGAACAATAGGTAGCAACATGACCTGCACCGAATTGTCTGGTGCCGAACTGTCTGGCGCCAAATTGTATAGTGCGCCAAAATGTCCGGTCACCGATAAGAGACTTAGAAGAGTTCCATAAAACTGAGGGTAGTGCATGTATGTGTTTATGTAAGCATGTATTTATGCATGTAATGTATGTAACAAGACAGTTACTATTGTGCCTTTTAAGGACCTCGCAAAAGCGTCAACTGTACCAAGCTAACTGATGTTAAATTCATTTAGAACAAAAAGTCAGTCAATCAATTAACATACAAACATATAAAAGTGCGGATATGCAATTGGTTTAATAAAGAATATACTTACTTACAAGAGCTGAGCTTTAGCAAAGTTTTCTCTACCCATCACGAATATCTGTTAGCTGATACTGATGATGTTTTATAAATTTACAAATACAATACAATACAATGTAAATGTGTTTCTATAGCGAACTTTTCACTGTTGCCCGTTTGAATAGGCCCAATGCTACTAAAGGTTTCCGTGTACAGACCATGCTATCTGAAGATTCTGATCTCTAAAATAAGACAGCATCAGGTTGCGAACCGGGACTTACATGCTCAGAGGTGCATGGGATGTACACTCTAACTAATGTGACTGACTGGGCAAAGGATGATGATGACATGCAAATGTCCATATAGTTCTGACTAAAGATTCTCTTACCTCAGTCCGCATATCATCTCGCAGTGACATTGCTTCAGGCATACTGCACTCTGGTGGAACATCACAGCTCACTGAAACGACAATGTTACATGTATTTCATGCAGCTGTTTAATACCTTGTACAATGTGATCCACTGTACATTTCTTGGTGGGTAAGTGAATAGAGTGCTCAGCCCGTAATGCGGGTTCAAACCTCCTCTCAGGTGGTCACTGTGTATTGTGTAAGGACTTTGAGCAAGTCCTTCATGCACAATTGCTCGGTACTAACGATTTAAAGTCATGTCGTATGGTCGTGTGTGCATTTCCGAACTTTGGAAGGAGAGCAATATCAAATGCAGTTGTATTGTATTGTATAACAGCGCCAGAGATCAGATTAGATTAGATTATATTATGACCTGTGATGTTCATAAGATTAGTAAATAATTAAATAGGATTAAATTATAACAGTGCTTCCCAAATCTTTTGATCTGACAATTTTTGACGGAACCAAAACAAAACATAATTATTCTGGTACAAGTATAGGTTAATTTATGACACCATTACGAATACTGAATTCTCTTTCACAAGCAGATTTTAAACAAAATGGCTAATTTGAGAAAAAATGATCTTTAAACTAAGACCCTTGCATTGCAATAATAGAGAATGTGTGAGGCTCTATCCAATTTCTCACTGAACCCTTGCCTTCCCCTTATAAAATCCTTGCCTTCCCCTTATGGAACCCTAGGGCTCTGCAGGGAACACTTCAGGAAACACTGCATTATAAAATCCAACAGAACTGACCATCATGCGAAACGACTTGCAGACGTAGAGGATTTATGCAGAGATCTCGTATGACTTGTCCAAACCGAAGCAGGATGTTTCCCATCGCATCCGCATTCCTCTGCCAGACTTCCATGTGGACGTTCGACGCTGCACAGGTCCCGTCCGACTCCAGCTGATCGCACTCGTAATACAGTGCCACCTGGTAGTCGGTAAAGACAATCTTCCCAAGCCCTGATCAATGCAAATTCAAAAGCAATCACAATATTGGTAGAGTATTGAAGCTCTAATGATAAACATCAAATCTAGTCGATGGCACTTAAACATCTTGCCAAGTAAATTGCCCAGATAGTGTAAACATATTTGAAATGCACTCACTGCATCCAGGTCTTAGAAATAATGTGAGCAAATTGCTTGTAGCAGAAGTAACCCAAAAGTTTTCATTTACTTTCAGTCACCAACATACTAGTGTCTTTAGTTATACATTTTTCATGTCTTACAGCAACAATTCAGTGAATATGAGAAATTCTTTACAGGTAAAACATTCATTCATTCATTCATTCATCCATCCATCTATCTATTCTTTCCATTCCTTAATTCAGAGCAATTACATAGCACCTTTTCAAGATATCTATTCAGAGGCAATCTCATCCCGGCCACGGTGCTCCCAGCCCAGCCAAAAGTGCATGAATCATCCCTGGCCAGACAAATTGAGTTGTATGACATTGGAGGTAGTTGGCCAAGTGACCAATGCAGGGTTGGGTTAATGCCGGCAACAACCTATTATTGCCGGGACGGTGGCAATAACCGGTTATAACCGGTTATTGCCAGTTGTTGCCGGTTATTGCCAGTTGTGGCCCATTTTTTCCAAAGCAAAGACAAAACAAATGAAAATCATATTTCACTGCACAAACTGCATTGTTATAATAAATGCTTTTTGTGAGAAATTAAAACTACTGTAGTAAATCTACATTACTCCATAGTATAAATACAGTTACCGGTAAAGTCAACTATATCAAGATACAAAATTCTGACCTACAGTTCAACTACTTCAAAATAAACTGCCATTTGAACTGCAATAGTAATATTCAGGTCAACAGGGACATTGCCTTTTTAATATACTTACCTGGTAGTATATAATTTATGAGTAGTGTATAGAAGCCAAAGGTTTGGCAAAATTTCTAATTCATAATTACACCCTTCGATATTGACTGTACTTATATAAAACTTGTAAATGACTTTTATTAGGGAGAAATTATACTGGTTATTGGAATCAGGTGATTTTATTAAGAAAAACTTGACTGATATAAATCATGGTGCATTTAAAACTGAGAAGAACTGTGAAGATTCTATATTTTATTATCACAATAATTAATAGTTTCTATTTTGCCAAGAGGTTGTTGCCATTTTTGCCAAGAGGTTGTTGCCATTGTTACCAAGAGGTTGTTGCCGGGACGGTTATAGCCATGGCAATAACCGGTTATAACCGGTGGCTGGCAACAACTTGCCAACCCTGGACCAATGGGCAGACATAAAAATGATGTAATGGTAATCATTATAATAATAAAACTTACGAGTGACACCCTCGTAGGACACAAGAAAATTCCCGGTCCTATCAATGGCAGGAGTCCAGACAGGACGCACAGGAGGCAGGCAGTTGTCATGGCTACAATATCAAACCACAAACAGAAAAATCAGTATTTGGAGCAAGTCAGAAAATAACAGATTTCATAACAATGCTGCAAACACAATTTTAAGCACATAACTGTGAAATGTTCGTTAATATTATCAATTTCGTATTTACATTAATTTATACTAAATGTATGTTACTGTTACTGTATAAGTTAACAATCTACCGGTATTTCAGTGCTGTATTAATTTTTTATTAAATTACATGACACTCCATAACATTATATTATATTACAGCACCTATATATAATAAGCCATTTCAGCATTTTTACAAAAGAAACCTGGTAGAATGTGAACGCACCGGGCAGCAATGTAAGAAGCCGAAATGTTTCCATTGATGCGTTCAGAGACTACCCACATTCCAGATTCAAATGAAAATCTCCTCTTCAAACGAGACACTGTATACCATTTCCCTGCAAACTAAACAGAAAATAGCTCAAAATTAAGTCATATTCGATATTAAAGCGAACTACAGGTAGTTATCGTAAACATCGAAAGAGATGGAAACTCCATAAAATTCTCGAAGGATCATTTTTGTCATCAACCGCTCTTACAACCATGTTCATTGGGTTGAACATCGCACCAACACTGGGACTTTCAACACATGGCAACTTGGTTATTCCCAGACTTCCAGTCCAGCATAGAAGCTTTCCTGTGGTAGGCCCATACTCTTGAAACAAGCTGCCTAACAACCTGCGACATGAAATCCTCAGCCTCTCTTTGTCTCTTTTCCACAAATGCTTGAAGGCCATTCCGTTTGATCGTAATTTCATTGGGTTATGTTGGGAGCTCCTCTAATGAGTCTCTCTTGAAGTGGCGCTATATAAATTTGAAATTATGGTTACCAAAAGTTTAGTCAATACCCAGAAAAATATCCATGAAGCGTGACAAACAGCATGCCAAGGAAATTAACATATGATTGAAACCCTAACCCTGGCCCAATCGATGTCTTGCTGTGCTTGGAAGTTGTCCACTTTACATGTAGGTCCAGATTCCGGCAATGGTTCCACTTCACACTCAGCTGAAAGCAACACAAACAGAAGTAAAAATCTGACCCATCAGATCAAATGTTCTTCTCTCCAGGTTGCTCAAGGTCCCTAACACTGACCGCTTCAATGGACGATCGTTAGAAGCTGAGCATTATAAATAACTCTAACCATCATCAGCTTTTGTGCATGAATCTGGTCATTTAGATAGAACCTGTTACCTGTATGCATCTGGCATTTATATAGCACCCGTACAGAACCTCGCAAAGTCAAAACTACCTTCATGTTTTATCGTCACAAAGTCTGATGACTCCAAACACACGTCACCAACATGACGCATGACGTCTTTCATGCCATCAGCTGACATGTGTCGAGCTCTTGACAAGACGTCAATGGCGACTGACTGGCAAATACCATCGACGACACTCGACCGATTACACTGGTAGACGAGCGCATAGGTGTAATTCTCATTGACGTAAACGATTTTAAATGGTCCTGGAAAATCACAATATACATAAGTATTAATTCTTTCTATGAATCGATCCCTCAGGAGAAACTGAAACAATTTCCTGGAATCAAAACAATCAAGTTCCAATTGATCTAGATCCAGTGACCTCGGTTTACAAGAGACCAGATATTCGTTTACATTACTATTTATTCATCTCATCCAGATAACTTATAGATCTATTTATTTTTGTACCCAGATAACTAATTAATTCATTTGTTTTACCCAAATCATTTTATTTATTTATTTGTTTTACCCAGATAACTACTTTATTTACTTGTTTTACCCAAATAAATTTACTTATTCATTTGTTTTACCCGGGTAACTAATTTATTCATTTGTTTTACCCAGATAACTTTATTTATTGTTTTACCCAGATAACTTTATTTATTCATTTGTTTTACCCAGGTACATAATTTATTCAATAGTTTTACCCAGATAACTTATCTATTTATTCATTTTACCCAGATAACTTAACTGTTTAACACAGATAACTTAGTTCTCTATATTACCAAGATGTATTATTTAGTTGCTTGTTGTACCTCATAGAATATTTTTACCGAGATAATTTATTTATTTAACCCAGATAACTTATTTATTTATTTATTTTTCCCAGATAACTTATTTATTTTTTATTTTACCCAGATAATATTAAATTCATGAAAAGAACACCTACCACTCATCGTAGCATACTTGGCTTGCAGTGTGCCTGGGTCTTCGACTGTTGCTCGCAGATAACCTCGCACCGTACCAATACATGCACCTCCACTAACCAAACATCAGTAACTCATTATCACCATTAAGATAATGACAACAGATTTATACAAAATTCCCAATAAAATGCTCAGAAAAACCAGGAAGTAACTATTTAAGAACAATAAGAAATAATGTGACCTGGGTCAAATCAAAATGCAACAATAAAATAAAATTATCTTAGCAGGTATGCAAGTTGCTCATTATAAAGGTTAAAAAATTAACACTATTATGGTGTAAAATGTGTAAGCACAATCTTCCACCCAACCAGAAATAATAAGATGAGGTTGGTGAGAAAAAATCACATAGAGCAGCAAAATCAGCTCAAATATTTGATTACATAATTAAGCAAGTACGTAGCCTTTATTTGCATCTGACAAGCTAACACGCATAACACTGTATACAATGATTGCATATATTTTCAAAATAAACTATAACAGGAGCAGATTATAAAGTCACACATGCCTCAATAAATATAACTAAAGATGTATTGATTAACAAAACTATACTTTTAAACAATTTACATTCAATAAAATTGTATATTTGATTTAATTCCAGATGAGGTTAGATGAACCTGTATCCTGTGAAGGCAGTGCTGATGACTTCTCCATGTGACTTAGTCAAAATGGCAGTAGCTGAATCCACAATTAATGAGAGGCTTGAATAAGATGCCATCAGAAACCACTGACCAAGAAACTGAACAGCAAAACCAGAGCATTGAAAAAAACCTCTTACACTCATGAGCATATACCATCTAACATTTCTCATTTACAGAACTCTCAGGAAATCTAATCTCAATAATAGTTGAAGAAAATGTAAATGTAGATGGTTTTTCTATAGCGATTTTATGGCCTTAACCTTTGGGGCAGTTTGCTATGAAAATGAAATTGGTTATTATTCTGACTTACATGTACATTATTAACTAACAACTTCTATAGTGCCAAAGTCTAATATACAATGTACCAACCAAAACTACACCAAAATTCAGTTATAACCAGGTCAATATGCAGAAGGTCAGCCAGCTTAAAGGTGTATAATTTGTCAGTATCACATGGGTATTTTATATACTTTTCAGATGGCTTTCAAATTTCAAGTTATAAAATGAGTAGAGTGATTATCCTAACTGCCCCAAAGTGGAAAAGTCATCATATTTAACTCCAATGCCACAAGGACGACCTGTTTTAGCCTTGCGTTCGCAAGACCACTCACCGTATGCAATGCATAGGCCATAAAGGTCTCGTTTAGCTTTGAGTTCACATGAGCAGATCTTTCACTACAGCTGCCTGATTGAATGGGTGCCACTCAATTTAAGGTCCCCGTGTCCAGACCATGCTAGTTCAAGATTTAAACCTCTGAAATAAGCCAGCATCAGGAAGTGAACCGCAATCGGCAGGCTCTCTGACACAGAGGCGCATGGGACGCAGCCTATGCTCTAAGCAATGTAGGTAACTGGCTGGGAGTTATCAAAGAACGGCAAAAGTCAAAGCAGAGTACAAACCCTGTCTATTTCAAAGTCGTTCTGTGTTGGTATGTCACTCAAATGACATATTTTTTGCAGTGTGGTAACTAAACACAAACAGAGCGCAACCCAAAGTAAAATTGTGGGTCTTGACAAGTATACTTAAATGCAGATAGCAAGTTGGCAAGCTGCATTAATAAACTTATAAAACTAATTAATAGTTATTAATTCAATTCAATTAATAAAATCTCTGTTGCCTGTTGTATGCATGTATGCATGTATCTAGAGCGTTATTTCCCAAGGATGCTGTAAATCTGCACTGGGGTCAACGGCTGGATGGCAGAACCTAATATTTACTGTACTGACAAAAAATTTGTTAAACTACTAATTATTGCTACTGACTAGGCATAGAACTATATTTTAAAACTTGAAGTAGTGTAGAAATAGTCGCAACACTGCGGTTAAATATAAGGATTGTTACTCCTTCAAACTTGAAGAACTGAACTGGACGAAATATAAAGGTGCCGCTGACTGGATGCCGTTTAGTAAGGATGCCTTGCTCTGAAGGATGGGATCACTGATCTACAGACATACTATAGCACCTGTTATTACAGTACCTCACAGACATAATCACCTGCTGTGCCAATCTAAAGTATGTTAGAGTCATTAGGAACAAAGAGTTAATCAATAACACCTGTTGTGTCGCTTTCTTCTGGCACGGGTTGAGTGTCCAGTAGATCAGCTGAAGTTTCAGGTGGAGATGTTGCTGTTGAATAATTCTCCAAAGACTCTTCCGCAGTGGGATCGATAATTTCCTCTGTAAACCCTGTCACATCTTCTGCAGTCCCCACAGTGGTTGCCACTTGCTCTTCATAAAGAACAGAAGTGATATTGGAAGGTTCATCGACAAATGATAATGGTTCATCGTTCGTCAATGATCTTTCAGTGCTAAACAGGGCACCATCAACTGCAGAAGTCAGCGGAGGTTCTATCAAGGAAACGTTGTGCGTGTCGTCTGTGGCCGTCACATCTAAATTGTTATCTGGAACATTACACAAGATACATTATGCTGTGGCTCAATGTACCTATAATATTGAAACTATTCCAAACTGTTTGTATGCAACTTTACATGTAACATTACATAGGATACTTAGTGTGGTTCTTCAATGTAACTATAATGTTTAAACTATTCTAAACTCTTTATCAAGTAACATTACATGTGTAACATTACATAGGATACTTTGTACTAATGTTGTTTAATGTTACGATAGTGTCAAAACAATTCTAAACTCTTCTCTGCAACTTCAGACTAGAAACTAAAGACACACAAAACCAAATAGCAAGTTAACACTTTAATGACAAGAGTATACTAAAAGCGACTGGGAAACCAATGCAGCTCGTCATTAAAGTATTAATGACCAGCTGCACTGGTTCCCAGTCGATTTTACTAAACTCTTGTACTTAAATTGTTAGGAGATACATAACAGTAACAATAAACATTTGCTTAAAGTATCCTGTGAAAAACCATTTAACATGGCTTCAACGTCAGCTGATGCAGAAAGAGTTTATAGCCATAGCAGACTTATTGTGCATCCTCATCGTGCATGTTTAAGTGACAACGTAATGGGCTGAGGATTGTTAAGCTCAGAAACTGGAACGTGAGAGCCGTTTGTGGTTTACTTTTCACCATTTTGACTTCATTCCAAAATGCTTCAGTCATGGACTGTCAGGAATCTCATGGCTTAGTCCCGGTCTTGGTACCCCACTGTCTTGGTTTTGTCTTGGTCTCAAGTACTTGTGTTCAACATTGCCGGGTAGTATGGTAAAGTCAAAATACCTGCAAGAATTTTTTTCAAAATACTTGATATTTTGTCCAAATATCCATGAGAATTCTTTCCAACCTGTGAAATTTTTTCCATTATACTTGTAAGAGTTTTGTCCAAAAAGCTGAGAAAATTGTCTCCACATGTGAGAATTTCTTCCAAATACCTGTGAGAATTTTGTCCACATACCCAGGAAAATTTTGTCCAAATACCTGAGAATTTTTTTCAAATATCTGTGAAGATTTTGTCCACATACCTGTGATAATTTTCTCCAAATACTTCTGTGGGTCATAGCGTGGATCGGGGGGACATGGAACTACAAAATACAAGATGAAAACGAATGCTACAGACAGGCTCTGACCGCTAGACCATTATGCACCCCTTACTGAAAAAGGGAAAAGCATTCAAGGATTGATGACAACCCAAGTGTTGCATATGCACAGGTGGTCAATCAGAATGATATCAGTGATCCAGGTAAGGTCAGATTCAGCTCCTGGTAAAAGTCAAGAGGTCAGACAAGGAAACAGGCAGGCGGATAAGAAGCCTTAACAAAGGAAGGAAGACAACATGAAGATGAAAAGCTGAGATAGCAGAGCAGATATCTTGATATAAATATAAATAGAAATGTAAATACAGATAATAAATGTTCCAAATGAATAAACTGATTAACAGTCACAGTAAAATAAATAAATGAATACAATGTATAAATAAATGAAAGAATGAATAATTGAATTCATGAATAAATAAACTAATAAAATAATAAATGAATAAACAAATAAATGAATACATAAAAGAAGAAATGAATCAATAAATAAATTAAATGAAAAAAAATGAATTAATTAATTAATTAGTGAATTAATGATGTAATGAATAATGTAATGAATATATAAATGATGCAGCTGACGTACAGTTGTACTCAGTTCGTTTGAGACGCGTTAAGTCAATGCAAAGTCGAGCTCTGGCGATCAGACCGACACGTTGGACGATGTTGTCAGGCAGAGTGCGTTTACGACTCAAGATGTAAGCGAGTTCCTCGTTGGAATCGCACGTTCCATCTGGACGGAGCTTATAGCAGGAGTAGATGACAGCATGCTCATAGTTCGTCTCGATTACCCAAAAATCACCTGAAATAACCGAGAGTAAATTGCTTTTATACTTTCATACTGTTAATTATTTATGTAAGATATTTTAATAATAACAATACCATTCATTTACTTATAATTTACTTTTAAGATTTGAATTGAAATGACAACCTCATGTGATATTAAGTGGTTGTATTGGTAGAAACAATGATATAATAATAATAATAGTTCTAATATTCATATTAAATAATAGTAATAATAATAATTTTGGTAATCAAAAATGCACGAATTTATGTATTTATAAACTTAAAAACTGTGCTTATAATAGGAACATCAAAATATCATCTTCTGGATTTGGTGTGTGAACAATTGATGCCCTGTGCTTTAGACATTGGTGCTATGCAAGTTATTAATTAATAAATAAAATTTATCATGCAGTGTAATGTACAGTATTTATTTTCTATTGATTTACAACATATTGTAATGTATTTTTTCTGAATTTTCATATCTTTGGATTCGCTTTTAAACTGCAATGCATTAACAAAACAGGATCAGACAGTCTAGAATGGGCCATATTAGACTAGGCTAGACTAAACTGGTCTAGGAAACAGCAATCCATTTAAACTCTGAAAAGATCTATAGGTGAGATCATACTAAATGCAGCAACAACAAATGAGTTTTTTTCTTAAAGTGATGCCTTATAAATGTCAGATTACAATAACAAACTACCTCTGAGAAAGAAATCTGGCATATCTGCAAAGTTGACAGTCAGCTTAGCGCTGTTGCTTGAGTTTTGTCGTCCTGAAGCCACCAGAGGACGAATACAACGACCATTACTAACAAGAACACACAGAAATAACTGTGGAACTCTGCAACTTTATGCCAAATGTCACCTGTATTGTCACCAGTGATTATTATTTTTAAATTTATTTTTAATTAATTATATATTACTATTATAATTTTGCTGAAATTAGTAGGTGAAACAGTAATTGCTTTATCCTTTCATTAACTGATGATGGCAATGTCGATGACTACAACGATGGCAATGTCTATGACTACAATGATGGCAATGATGACGACAAGTTGACAACCATGATGGCAATGACGATGGCAACCATGATGGCAATGACGATGAAAACCATGATGGCAATGACCATGACAACCATGATGGCAATGACAATAGTAACAGCAATGACATTGACGATGACAACTGTAAAAGTGATGTTGATGAAGGTCCTTGCTTACGTTTCTCCACCATACTCAATTCGCAACTCTCCATCTGGTTGCAGAGTATATTCACTGACACCGGACGAAAGTACAATCGCATCTGTCGCCAACTCAACACGAGCGAAATCATACCAGTGACCTTGAAACTGTAAACCAAACAAGCAAATATTGGTAAAAGTGCGATTTAGCGTATTTAACTCATGATGTAACATGACAAACGCACTGCGCTGTACAATTAAATTAAATATGCTGTCATTGACATTCAGTTATGGCCATGAGCATATTAATTTAGTTTCTGGTTATGGTTTGTCTGTAAAAGACAACATGTATTATGTAAGATCGCGGGTCCACTACGTTTATGCTTCGAGAGGAGCAATAGTTTGAGTTGTCTCCCAGTCTGTTTGGGAAGGTGTTTTTGTATTTTTGTATTTCTGTTCTAGTCTGCTTAGTTTGCTTAGTTTCTCTGTTCTGCTTTGTGCGAAATAAAGTATATATAATTACATGTTATGCAATTTAAATCTTAACTACTAACAGAACAGACAGCCTGCAATACAACGGCGCTAATAGCAGCCTACAAAGCATATCTGCCCAACGGGGGCTCGAACTCGGTACCTCTCGGTCTCTGTGCCAGATGTTATCCAATGCGCTATCGAGCCCCCATGTCGTAGCGACAATTCAAAAGTAGCCCAAATATCGCGAGGTCGCGAGGACAAAATTTTCAGTCGAGAGCGCTTTGAAAAGTAGCCTAACTGAACTCGTGCTTTTCGCGACGACCTGGCAACCCTGCGCCGGACGTTAGCGCATCCTCGACAACATAAATCACGCCCGTCAGCATTGACCAATAATATTTTATTATTGCGCAGCGCGCGATTTTTGAGTAGGCCCTACCGTGTCTAGGCTCGCGTCGGGGTCAGGGCTGTTAAAGGCTTGGTTTTTGGTTTTTGGTTTTTTTGGTTTTTAAAAAAAAAAAAAAAAAACTTTAAATTTTGGTTTTTTGGTTTTTACAAATTTCAAAATTATAAATGCCAAAAATGTCGCCTCTTCAACTCTCGTGGAAATTGTTGTATGGTCTTTGTTAACTTCGTTTTATGACATTCTACGGTTCTACTGTTCTAGTTAATTTCATTTATATGCATCTGATTAAATTGAACGGTATTATGCCATTTTATGAGTTTTATGATCCGAAATAGGAAAGTCTCCAAAACAAAAACCAAAAACCAAATAAAACCAAAAACCAAAAAACCAACTTTTCATTTTGAAAAAAGTTTGGTTTTTTGCACCTCTGGTCGGGGTGGACTGTAATCGAAATCGTAATCGAATATTTATATAGCGCCACTCAAGAACAAAGGCGCTCCCGACGCGGGTCAGTGTCTTCACTGGTAGGCCTAAAGAAAGAGGTTTTCAGGCGCTTGCGGAATTGGTCAAAAGAAATAAATAAAAGGTCAGTCCTTCGAGGGACTGATCAGCTAGGTGATCGGTTCCAACTAGCCTAGGTATAGTAAGACCCACAATAGCAAAACTCCTAGACTGGGCCGAGGAAGTAGGCTACGTAACCGCGGGACAGCCATGTGAGATTTATATGACAAATTATTAATACTATTGGTAGGCTACATATTAGCATATGATAACCATAGGCGTAGCTACATGGAGGCACGAGGAGGCAGTTGCCTCCTCTTGCTTTCTTTATAATTATACCGGTACTGGGACTTCTATTGACCAATGACCCCAATAACCAGAATTTTGCCAATGGTCTGTGAAGTTGCCTCCTCTTGAATTTAAGTCTGGCTATGCTCCTGATGATAACATAATATTATCATATAGGCCTATTATGTTGTCATAGGCCCTAATTATGAGACAGCACTGTAGGCCTACTCATGATCAAAAAATAAAATAGTCTGTCGTTTTTTTCCTATCCGATCTTAACTAATATTACTCTATCCCGACCTTTCACAGATCAGTAGGCCTATGCTTTCCGGCCCACGGGTTCGACTTCAGCTGCCATTATTGCCCTCACCCATCAAATCACCCACTTAGCCTAATTGTTAAGTAGGCCTACAAATCAGCACGTCCACTTGATAGCTCTAGATTTTTCTAAGGCATTCGATTCCATAAGACATGACTATCTAGCCGGAACCTTGGCTAGCATGCAGTGTTGTGCACGAGACCAAAATTCTAAGACCAAGACCGAGACCAAGACCGCGTGGTTCAAGACCAAGACCGAGACCAAGACCGCGTGGTCCAAGATCAAGACCGAGACCAAGACCACGTGGTCCAAGACCAAGACCGAGACCAAGACCGCGTGATGCAAGACCGAGACCGAGACCAAGACCGCATTGTCCACGACCAAAACCTAAGCCTCAAGAGTCAAGACCATAAACGCAATTCTCAATGGTGGTGTTATATATTCCCATAATTCTGCCATAAAAAGCCAAAACGCAGTAACTCCCTTCTTTGTACAGTCATAGTTACTGCGTTTTGGCTTTTTAGGGCAGAATTCAAATCAGATGCTTATGATATTTATAGTTATAGTTTTTGTCGCTAAGTCTGCTAGGTCTCATGAAGAGCACACTATACCGCTGAACACGCTCTCAACAGGCGCAGCTCATTCATTCATTCATTCAGAACATTTATATAGCGCCTCTTCAAGAAACTACTCAGAAGCGCTCCCGGCCCAGCCACGACTAAAGAAAAAAGACTTGAGGGACTAAGTCTTGTAGAACCCTGTCGGTTGGCTCACAAGTAAAGAGCGGATCTTAAGCGGGAGGTCATTCCAGGTGGAAGGTCCCACAACCGAAAAAGCACGGCGCTGCTTAATAGCCAAGCGTGCCCGTGGAACTAGGAGCTCACCCCTCGTCGTAGAACGAAGCGCCCGACGCGCTGCAACGTCGGACACTGGGCGGCAAAGATCACGCAAGTAAGATGGAGCACAGCCAAGAACGCAGCGAGAAACTAGAGCAGCAGTGCGGTATGAGATCCGCTGAGAAATAGGCAGCCAGTGCTTCTTCTTCAGCTGTTGCGGAATTTTAAAAAAATTGCCAGTATAGAGAAAAATTCCTCACCATGCAAATACCTGATTTCTAACGCTTGCCCCACTACTGATTTTTCCTTGAGAAACTGCATCAGTGAAAGCCTAACTATAGTCACTATAAAGCACCTTAAGTCAAGGTTAACTGTGTCTCAACGTTTTGTTGTCGTTTCTGATAAGAATCGAACAACGGATCGTCGCATGAATTCGAAGTTATCTCAGAAATCCCTGAATAATCGGAAACGTCGACAACATTTAACAAATACTCCACTCTCGTTCCCACCAAAGGCGCAATGCCAAGACCAAAGGCGAATGACCGAGACCAGACACCCAAGACCAAGACCACACCTTTAAGACCAAGACCAAGACCAAGACCGCACCCTTCAAGACCAAGACCAAGACCGAGACCGGCACATTCAAGACCGAGACCAAGACCAAGACCGGATTTTTTCGGTCTCGAGACGGTCTCGAGACCAAGACCGCGGTCTCGAGACCACATCACTGCTAGCATGCCTATTCAAGATAATGTTTACAATAATTATTGGATTAGCCTACATCTTTCCTAGATGGTCGGCAACATTCTACCAAGTTCCAAGTTATCTGTGCTAGGCCTAATTGAAATTAGTCTAATGCAAGCCTCGTTCAAGGCTCCGGTTTAGGACCCGTAACCTTTATTTCAGCAATCTCCGGTCTAACCCTGTTAGCTTAATCGTCTTCTAATCATCTTTGATGTTATTGAATGACATGCTTCAGTTTGTGTACACCAAAGTGCGGTATGCAATTGGTTTCAATAAAGAATATTTCTATCTAGCTTTCTACCGTATCTAAAATAATATCTGTTGATTTCAACGTCTCAACGACCATACTGTAGCAGTCGAAAGATGTCGCATAACACTGACTGCGTCAACTACAAAGCATTAAATATATTTGGAGCTGCTTAAACACCTTTACATCAGTTTATTCCGACGATATATAAGGTTTCGTTTTTGCTCAATCAATAGATCATTCAGCATCAATTATTGCATTATACCATAGGAACGGTGAGAACTGTTCAAAAGAAAAATTTATGTCGTCGTCAACTGTCTTTGTAGCCATAAGATTTCGTTAAACTCTGTATTTATCCATCCAACAACTATATTTTCTTTGATTTCCTTTAACCGCTGGGCTAGAAACTCCGCAACTACCCGTAGACCTAGTGAGGTAGTGCCAGTCCTAAGTCTTGAGGAAGGAGGAGGGGGACGCTAATCATCTATGTTATGATAATGATTCAAATTAATGACAGTGTTGTTACAAGAAACAACTAACACAACAACCGCTGCAGGGCTATCAAGTATCAACTTTGCTGAAGTTAAGAGTAACGTCGACGTCACCGCCCTGACAGTCATAAGTAAGGGGCCGTCCATAAATGACGTCACGCTATTTTGGCCGATTTTTGACTCCCCCCTCCCCCATGTCACACTTCGTCACAAAAAGTCACACCCCCCTGAAAAATGACGTCACAAAGCTCTGACCCCCCCTAAAACCAAATTTCCACTTGATAATAAAACATGTTTCAAATCCCATTTATTGTCATTGTAATAAGTATTTAAAAATCTGATGGTGAAAAATATTTAAATAATTAGAAAATTATTAATAATGGTGCCCGTATACATCAAAATAATCAAAAAATTATGAAAATTTTAATACTCAAAATTAGTGCTGTTATTTTAAACTTAAAATGTTGTTAATTGTTAAATTTAATTACACAGGCCTGATGTGACGTCACACTTCGCTGACCCACCCCCTCCCCATGTCACACATCGTCACAAATTTCCGACCCCCTCCCCCTAGGTGCGTGACGTCATTTATGGACGGCCCCTAATAACATGACTGACGTCAATTCATTCATTCATTCAGAGCATTCATATAGCGCCCCTTCTAGAAACTATTCCGGAGCACAGCCACGACTAAAGAAAAACAGACTTGAGGGACTTCTAGAAAGCTGTCGGATGGCTCACAAGTAAATAGCGGAGCCTAAGCGGGAGATTATTCCAGATGGAAGGGCCCACCACCTAAGAAGCACGGCGCTGCCTAGCAACCAAGCGAACCCGTGGAATATCAATTCTTGCAGAAGATCATTCCACTGTGACAGATAGGTAATTAATTTTGATTAATTTTAACCTGAACGGAACACGAAACGACATCGACTATAGGCCTACTGAGCACAATGAAATGAATAGGGAAAGTGCATGTGTGAGTGTGTATAGCGGCTATAGCCTACGTACGCGCGCGCGTGTGTGTGTGTGTGTGTGTGTGTGTGTGTGTGTTTGTGTGTGTGTGTGTGTGTGTGTGTGTGTGTGTGTGCGTGTGTGTGTCTAGGTGTGTATGTGTGTCTAGGTGTGTATGTGTGTGTAGGTGTGTATGTGTGTAGGTGTGTGTAGGTATGTATGCGTGCGCGTCCGCAATAACCGAACCCAATAGGTTTAGTGGCCTAGGCGTGGACACAGAAGCTTCGGTCTCCACGGCCTAGGCAAGATCGATTCCAAAGAAAATTCTGTTTCGTTGATGACGCCATTTGATCGGGGTGGGGACGTGGAGGAGACTCGCGCCACTGAGCTGTCGACAGAAATTGTAATCGTAAACTCCACATTTCTAAAACATTCGGCCTAGGCCTACTCGACAGCTTAGCGCGGGGATCGGACGCTGCGGCGTGTCAGAAAGGTTGTCCAGAAATGGTCACGAGACGATGTTTTAAGCAAACAAAGCAGGTGAATTAGAAACTCAGAGCTAAGCATGCAGAGAATGCCAAGTGCTAGCGTCGTCGTGGGAAAGAGTTAGAAAGAGGAGCAAAGTGCAAGACAGGTCGAGAGGTTAAAGGCCAAAGAGCAATTAGATGATGTAATAATAGCTACATTGCAGCAGCAGCAGCAGTAGCACTGGTATGTTAGTGGTGGTAATAGTAATATTAAAACGCCTAATCGTCATCATGATCGTCATAATGATGGTGATGATGATGACAATAATAATAAGTATAGTAATTATTATGATAGTAATAATTTTATTAATTATAATTAATAATTAATAATAATAATAACTAATAACTAATAATAATAATAATAATAATAATAATAATAATAATAATAATAATAATAATAATAATAATAATAATAATAATAATAATAATAATAATAATAATAATAGGCCTAATAATAATAATAATAATAATAATAGTAATAGTTGTAGTAGTAGTAGGAGGCTAGTAGTAGTAGTAGCAGCAGCAGCAGCAGCAGTAGTAGTAGTAGTAGTAATTGTAGTTGTAGTAGTATTATATTAATAGTAATAATAAAATTAACAATAATAAGCATAATAATCGTCATCATCATACATAGTCATCGATTGACCGCGCAATAATCCAACCAAAAGTATCTGGAGCTGCAATTATATGCTATGAGACCATTAAATGTCTGTCAGCCACAGGCTACAGCATAAAAACCAGCGCACTGAGTGGCGCTCTCCTAACGACTAACGAGCAACCCTTAAGATAGATTGCCTGACTATAAGGATAGGATAACAGAACACAGAAAAATAGACCAATCAAGTCCGCTAGGCCCTACTCAAGATCAAGCGGCGATCGACTACATGCTGAGGTAGACCTAGGCCTATTATAGTCCTGCATAGTCTTATATAGTCCTGTCGTATGTATATAATTATTGCGTATTGTCCTATAGTAGACCTGTCTGAATGGATGTCTCTATAGGCTACTCTATAGTTACAGCTACAGGTCTGCAAATATTTATAGGCCTATGTTGCTTGTGATCATACATGAATTAGTGTTTCGTAATAATATTTCCAAGCTATGAATCAATACTTTCACCAGGCTATTAACCCGGCTGTACAAACCCTCTTGAGATCAAAATTTTTCTGCACGTTGATGTCTTTAACCCTGCAGGGCTTCTTGGCAACAGGTGGCGCCGGTGTTCCCTCTTCAACCAAGAAAAGCACAAGTAACAAAATGGTCGTCAAATGAACAAAGTAATTCCACATTTTATCGCCCATTGTTCTTCGTTTCGCAACAAAGATCTTGATAACTTTCAGAGCAACAGTCTAGGACGATTTCTTTAGTCGGATTTCTTAGCTCGGCATTTTGATGTGATTTAGCGTCACTTAAAAAGCGCAGTTAATTTAGAAATGATCTACGAATAGTCCAGTTCCAGCTGTAGCTTTGCCAGGAAGCACGTTGTATTTCGCCAAACTAGGGCCTACTAGAAACTACTTTCTCTTAACCGTTATCTCTTAACCGTGCCGAAAAGAACAAGTAACAGACAACGTAAGCAGACCTACCCTAAACAGGAAACAATGTGGGTCAGTAGTACAGAGCGATAACATCACAGAAAGTGATAGGGTGGGCGCTGTGTGGGGGCTCGTCCGGGACAGGGTGTTCGGAAGATTCTTTGGGCCCTTAAATCGGTTGTAACACACGCTCATTTTGAGTGTCGTCGAAAGTGATGGTTAACAGTGAACAGGCCAAAGTGACAGCAGCAGCAGCAAAGCCCGGACCGAAGTCGAATCGAGAAGTGTTTTCTGCGGTTGGGCGAGCGCTCGGATACAACTAACTGCAGGTGCCAGGAGCATAGTACAACAGACAATAGGCCCAATACTTGGAACTGTTAACATCGACGGACTTGAACACCAGTCAAGACCCAATTCACACGGAAACCCAGAAGCTTAGCCTACGCATCTGCACTGCGATTCAACAGCTGTGGGAAATGTAGAGGTTTCTGCATGTTTCGTTCCTGTCGACGTGTCCATTTAGAGCCCATATAATATATGAAAATAGGCCTATTATGGGACCCATAGGCCTATTTTCATAGATGATTTCTACCCTGATTCATCTAATCCTCCGCTTTCCCATCTTCCTCCACCTAAACGCAAGTTACGCAACTCGCCTTTGTAGCCCCTCTGCCTACAGTGCTCCTGTTCCTGGCAACGGGACTTGGATCTCCATCCAGTGGCGTAACGAAGGGGGGCAGAGGGAGGCAGCCGCCCCGGGCGCAGCACCAGAGGGGCGCGAAAATGCGAAATTAGCTTTCAGTGGTACACAGTAGGCCTACTATGACAAGAACGATTAAAAGTCAACAAGAAGATTAAAAGTCCACAAGAAATTGAAAAGGCGGCGCAATCATCAACCCTTGCCCCTGGGCGCTGAAACCCTTCGTTACGCCACTGTCTCCATTCATTCATTCATTCATTCCGGAGATTTATATGTTTATGTTTTTTTGGATGTTTATAATAATGGACAACCTTCTGAGTCGACGTAGCGCTCGTGAATAAAGCTGGTCCCATGCGCCTAGTTTTTACGTGGAGAAATTTGGAGTTTATGACTACGACAGGGATCACATGGGCCTATCAAGTGTTCAATGGCCTAGCCTACTGGGATAGGCTTTCATCACAGTCACACGGCGGCCGATAACTGGAAGTACGTAGGCCTAACAAGTCACTTCTGGACGATGACCTGCGAGTAGGCCTATCCATGACAGCCACGATCACTGGGTCCACGGCTGGCCCGCATTGTGCCACTGTAAAGAAACGACTTTAAATTGATGTATTGCCTCTTCAAGATATAAATCCAGAAACGCTCCGAGCCAAGGCTGCCCAACCTCAGCGAAATAGAACGAGCGTTGATAAAAGGTAGCCTTATGAAAAGTAATACCCTTAAAACAAAGGTATGGCTCTGTAGTCACGTTTTACGGTACGGTCACTCGGTCAATGGCGTAAATCATGGGACAGAGAGGGACTGTCCCCCCCGCCCCAAAGTTTTGACTTAAGCCCTTCTGCCCCCCCCAAAAAAATCCGGCCCTCGTAGGTACTCTGTCCCCCTCCCAAAGTTATGTATAGATTTTCTCCTCTGGGTACGGTCCATGCAGTCACCGAGAATTATTGTTGAAACGAGTGTTAAGAGAACAGCCAGCCATTAATGGTCTCGGCTTGCGGAGCAGAGGCTACGGAGATCAGCCTGACTCATGCTACACATCAAATAGATACCGTACCAGTAGAGGTTTATGAAGAAGAGTAGTTTTCGTCAGTTCCTTCAAATTTTACCGATAGGCCTACTGCGAGTAACAATTTTATGCCTCTGTCATGTAATAGGGCCTACAGCCGCCTACTGGAATGGAATCTTTAAAACATTATTTACAAAGTTGGTGAATGAATTTTACGACAATAAAATTAATACGGCCTACGTTCCCTGCTAGCATTTCCATGGGTATTACATGGAATCCATATGGGCCGATACAGGACCCACATGCGATCATGTGTCCTGTTTTGGCGCCATGTGAGCAATGCGCATGCTAGCAGGGTAACATTGATTACAATAAGAAGCACAAACATGAATGGCAAGGTTATAATCACAACTCACGAATGTATGCAACTCATAATAAAATGTTTAAAACGTGTACAGCGCATAAAATATTTATATCACATTCTCACAAGGTCCGGGTTTGGCAGAGACAAGACCAGGCAAGTAGGCCTACATAGGCTACATATGGATCAAGTGTCTAGATAATAGCGACTTCACAATATGGCTGCCAGTAGCGTTGACCGCACCTTTTAATACAGCAACTTTAGGATAGCTAAGAAGTGGAAGGAGTAGCAGTTGCTGTAGCTATTCCCGCTTTGTCAGTTGCATAAGGTAAGCCAACTGGATAATGTTCACAAGTATACATAACCTTCTGCATTCATCATCAAATTCGCAGGATTCTTAATGGGCGTCTGGAAGCAGCAGGGATTAAAACCAAGACATTGTTTTGCCCAATTGTGCTGCGTCAAACAATATATACTTTCCAGAGATATAGCTCTCTGACCTTGGCACTTTCAATAAAACATTAAGAGCAATAATAATCATAACTATTCACCATTTACAACGCAATGATAACATCTATTCTTTGCAACTGCACTTTCGGATTTGATAAGGTCTGTAAACTTGATGTTCATAACATTAAGCTCCAAATGGGATAAAAGTACTTGGACAATAAGTGCTTAATGAACCTTACAATCGGTTTTACACATCACATGGAAGGAATAAAAGTTAAATAGAATAATTCACACATCAAAATAAATGATAATGAAATAAAAAATATAGGCCTATATAAAATAAAAGTAGACTCCTTATCATAAAACCTTCATATCAAACCTTGATTCCGACAAACCATTGGTTATTCTTAACTTGCAATCAATAAATTAGCACCAACAACAGTTTTACATTTGCCAACATCTATATCCGCTTCAGCCACAATAGCAATGTTATAACAACAATATGATGAAACGTGTTATTTTGCCATATGGGCTTCACAAGTCCTACATAATATGTACATGTATGACATATATATATATGACATATGGAGCCTATAAAATTATATGAATGAAGCGATATTCTCACTTCATCATCAATATACAACACCATTTTGCATTATCATATCATTATTATCTTCACCATCATCATCATCATCATCATTATAACCACAATATTTCTGTAATATACTGAATTCCCTATCACTCATGTGACGCTAAAATACACAAGGTACAAAAACTATTAATGTTAACTAAGCCATAAGGTCCATAAGCAGAACACAAGCTTGCACTGAGCTTATGTGTGTAGGACCACAAGATAACCTATTGTAAAAGAAACAAACTTGCAGTTCTTCACTTTTACACATTTGTAAACAGTTACAGGGCTTGTTAGTTAGACAGAACATGCAGCGAATATAAACTTCACAATCAACCAATGGAAAACGAACATTGTCTTGCATTTGTAAATTATAAGTAACAGACATTGGAATGCACAATTGGAATGCCCAAGAAGGAGTTAGATGTCAAGTGGCGCCACAGCAATTCAACGAGTCTCTTGACCTCATCACAAGCCACAAGAAAACGAATCAAAGATCACTGGACAGATTCCTCAATCTCTTGAGCAGAGGAATGAATGACCTTTGACCTACTGACTCTTGACTGATCACAGCGAGAACTGTTACAGATCTCAACTCTGTAAAAATCAAATGAAATAATAATAATAATAATAATAATAATAATAATAATAATGCAGAGTGAGTTGCCGTTCCAGACCATCATTTGTCTAATCGCATTATCGCAAGAACGGAGCGCCATCAGTAACATCTCCAGATATTGTTTGGATCGCCTGAGGGATCATTAATACCTCGGGTAAAAATAATAATAATAATAATAATATTCTTTATTATTTCAAACGAACAAACTCAGTATGATTACAATTCAGTATGAACGGATCATCACAAGTTATTGCAGGAGTCGAATTTAACTGAAATGCAAAGCTAATAGTCACAAATATTATGATTCCAAATCTTGGCTAACGATCAATTCATTGAAAAATAAGCAGGTTCAAGGCTACACAGTTCCTATAGAATAGCATGTACATATATATTTAGAATCTTTTCTTTTTCGATTTCTTTTACACTGTAGCCAGTCTTCAAGCCTCTTGAGACCTCATCAGCCTCATCTGATTCTGCCTGTCCAAAGGATTTTCATCTCGGAATGTGGTTTTCCTTACAATGACCACTGACAGATACATTGTGCATTTTGAGAAACAAAGAAGTACTTATCAAGATTATATTAGATCATAAATCAGAGCATTATACTGTACATACCAAGACAGAAAACAAATTCAAGAAAAATTGCTAAGGTGTTTCTTTTCTATCACTTTGAATAATAAAGGGTTATTTATTCGTCAAGGTTTGGACTAATTTTCCAACAAAGATATCCACTATCTTCAACGTTCTTCATAGTGCAATACTCTTCTGGTGTAACAATAAATACGAAACAATGCACTCAGAAAATGTATAAATTATGCCGTTTAACAGCTCTAGGCCAAACTCACTAAGAACAAATGATAGTCAATGGATTCTACAAGTATGCGTGTCTTATCTAGTGAGGGCCATTTCCAATGCCAACAGCATCAAGTAACCTGGAATAAATCTAGCATTCAAATACTATTGGCCGCCCATACTTTGATGCTTTGTTTGAACCTCCACCTCTGAGACGGTTTACTCTGTAGGGACCTTGAGCAAGTCCTTCACTCACAATTGCTTAGTGCTAAAGATTGATGCTTGGTCATTATATAGCAACTCTTAATATGTGCATAATAATAATAATAATAATAATAATAATAATAATAATAATAATAATAATAATAATAATAATAATAAAGGATAAATAAATAATAATTTATTAACAACTAATTTAGTTGAGAAATGGCACAGTAGTTGATAGCCTATACAAACATTTCACAAATAGTAACATTTCACAAAACCAGGTGGCACACATCAATCAGTCAATGTTTGTCCTCACTCTGCATCTGGCAACAATCTTTCAACTTCATTGATGGCGGGGTATTTACCAGTGCTGGAGCGACCACCGTCTGCCGTTCCAGTGGATGTCGCATCCGCAGTGGAATCAGTGGAATGCTGTTTGCTGAGGGAGGCAGAACTGGTGCTGGCGGTGGAGTTCTGTTTGTCCAGGGATCCACCACGGCTTCCAAAGCCACGGAAGCTGAATGCACGCAGAACATCAGTGGCCGCCTAGAAAATTCAATAGAAGTAGGACTGTGGAAGTTAACGATTAATTAATCGATTAATCGTTAATTAATTTCACCGATTAAATTTACTTTCAACGATTAATCGACAACCGCTACACCGCTTGTCGTATTGTCAACAAAACACGTTGCTCACTAGAACCTATCAGTTTTAACATTTATGTATTTGGTTGAAGGAAAACATTTGAACTGAAAAACGTACACAAGACTACTAATATGAAGAAATAACTAGGTTACTAAGTACATAGTAACTACTAACAAGCAATAAATATTAATAATACCATTTAAAGATAAAGAATGAATAATGTTAATTTTGTATTTGTCATTTCTTATAGGGGAATACATGTATCACAAGTTAAATAGTAATTAATCATTAATTCCTGAATAGTTAACTACTTAAAACAATTTAATCGTTAACAGCCCTAAATAGAAGACATCCAGTAATAAAAAACAGACGCCTTTCCGTACAGCTACATCTGCCTCTTAGAACAAGATTTGGTTGTTTAAAACCAAACAAGATATTTTCGCCTCAGATTCACATTTCGGTGTGACCATGCGCACGTTACAAATTTATTTATTTAATAATTTATCATTTTTAATCCTACTCGGACTGAATTTGAGTTCAGAGATTGACTCTTGAGTTCAAAGCCTGACCTTAAGTCTAGAGACAAACCTTCAGCCCAGAAACTGACCTTGAGTTCAGACACTGACCTTGAGTTCAGAGTCTGACCTTGAGTTCAGCGTCTGACCTTGAGTTCAGAGACTGACCTCAAGTTCAGAGTCTGACCTTGAGTTCTGAGACTGACCTTGTGTTCAGAGACTGACCTTGTGTTCAGAGACTGACCTTGAGTTCTGAGACTGACCTTGAGTTTAGAGACTGACCTTGAGTTTACGCTTGGCATTGAACTGCTTGAGCTTTGTCTGAGCACCTTCCATGTGTTCGCTCTTTGCTGCGTTTCCAGTCACCCATGGATGACGCAGGGCCTGTGCGGCTGTCATGCGCTGCTTAGGATCAGCCACCAACAGATGGCGGATCAGGTCCTGAAACAACAGATGCTGGCAACAATGCATCAAAGAATGTTTCTGATGGAAAGGGAGGCAGATCTAAAGGATGCATAAATGTCTTGATGTCGTTGATAATGAGAATAATGATGATGAATATGATGATGATGGCGATGGCCAGTGGTTGTGAAGATGATAGTGGTGTAGTGATGATGATGATGATGATGATGATGATGATGATGATGATGATGATGATGATGATGATGATGATGATGATGATGGTGGTAATGTTGATGATGGTGATCATATAGATTGGTGGTTTGGTAATGGATGCAGTGAATGAAGGATGATGATGATGATGAGAGTTCTTGATTAAAAGAAGGAACAGTTGGAAAAGCGAGTCTTTGTCTCCATGGCAACGACCATGACAACAGGTGTTACCTTGGCATTTTCACTGACATCATCCCACCAGGGCGAATCAAACTGATAGTCGCACTTTAGGATCTTACGAAACATATCCGTCTCTGCATCTGCGTAGAATGGCTCATAGCCACAAAGGCTAGAAAAACAACAGACCAAATGGACCATAGAAAAAGAACTACAGAAACAGACCAAATGGCTCATAGCTATGAAGGTTAGAAAGAAACATACATTCTCATAGCCACAAGGGTTACGAAAATAACAGATCGTCGTTACACATGGCACCACAATACATCTGAAACAACTACATCCGATGAGCTTGATTTCCGGTTATCCACATTCAATCAATCCACATCAACAACACTATGTAAATATTATCACCACTGCCAATATTTGATAGCGTGCTTGGTTTCAGTGGTTTGTGACCTCGTGGCTACAGACTGAGCCTGCTGAGGGATTCCGTTCAACAACCCTTGACAACTTATTCACATACACTTGTCATAGTCACCAATAAGTCGACTTTGGTAGCAGTGTAAGCTGGGATGAAACCAGCAAGTCCTGTGTTGCACTGGCCCAAATTTCCAGATCCTTGGGATGTTTCCATTGTCAGTTAAAAGACCGAAGGGTGAGAAATGAGCGCCTCCCGTAAATGCCTCCACTAGGAACATGGAAGCTAAATTATCATGATTAATGGCATACTCATTTTAATAAGTATTATCATGAAAATACTCGTAGAAATGAATTTTATCAAAATAATACTTATAAGAAGAACTTCTTCATAGGTAGGCTATAGAAATATTATCATGAACATACTCATTTTACAAAGTAATCATATATACTAATATAAGGACTATCATGAACATACTCCTTAATAAAGTACTAATACATACTAAAAAGTATTATCAAGCACATACTCATACCAATACCTTCATATAACTAAAAAGTCACAAGTTTTATCATAGTTAAGGGATAACTCTGCAGTGGACATATAAACCAAAACAAAATACATAATTTGACGTGTAAAATCTTACTTACAGAATATATGTTACGACTCCAACACTCCACATATCGACTGGTGTACCATACTTTCTTCCTTTCAATATTTCAGGAGCTGAAAGAGTACATCAAATAGTAAATACAAAAGACTAATTTACATAAATATACTCATCATCACCAACATCGTCATCCTTCACTCGGACTCATTATCAACATCACCCTCATCATCACCACCAATGAAGATGCTAATCATGATGATAATGATAATGATGATGATAATAATAATAATATTAATAATATTACTACTAATAATAATAATAATAAATAATAATAATAATGTAAATTATAGTAGTAGCAGTAGCAGTAGTGGTAGTTGTAATGCTAGTAGTGTTACTAGAATTAGTAGTAGTAGCAGTAGCAGTAGTAGCAGTAGTAGTAGTAATAATAAAAAAAATAATAATAAATGTGATTATGGCAGTGACAGCACTGGTGACTGCCATGATCATGTGTCAAAAGGTAATACAACATCATTGTGCAACTGGTGATGATTATGATTATGATCATGATGTCTTCAGTACATACAGCAATATCCGGGAGTTCCACAGACGGTCTGCATGTGAACTTCGTTGTCGATTATTTTCGATAGACCAAAATCCGCTGAAACCATGAAACATACTGGACCTCAGCAAAAAGTTATTTTAAAACATCATTTAAAAACCTTTACTCTTGACCCAATTAAATGCAAGACTATTGGTCGAACTGTTGAACCTACCTAGTTTCAGTTTGGCATCTTCACTGCTGTCTTCATAGAGCAAATTTTCTGGCTGAAACATTGCAATTAAGGTATGCCTTTTACAAATAGTTAAGATATTCAGATAATTTATTTTAACAGGAATGCGATTTAATGTAAACATCTATACAGTAGTTCACTTTAAAACAAAAATCTCAGCACTTAGAAATTTTTTAATGAGCGCTATATTATAAGGTTTTGTTTAATTAATTATCAAACTTTCTTCCACATGTCAATAATTTTAGTGACTTGACAGTGATCAATACTAACCTTGAGATCTCGGTGAACAACTTCATTTTCGTGAAGATACTAAAAGAGAGAAAAAAAGTAATCTCTAAAACATTTTCTGGCCATGACATGAAAAGTTAAGACATAAAACCGGTTCAATTCCATCAACTCCAGTGCCTGTAATAAGCTGTAGAATTCTTGACATTGCGACTATGATTATGATACCATAACCTAAACCAAGAGAGACATGTTTTCTGGTCCCAAATTGGACCTGCATTGTGCCACTTGTGAAGTGTGGACACTAGTCGTCAATGTGGGGGACCCAACGAAAGTAGATGTCATAACCACTTTTGCTAGCCTGAGATGCAGCCATGGGTTTGAAGTATTAGCGACCTCATTTTTCTTAGCCTCGGCATATAAGGGCTGGTGGCCAGTCCTCTACGTCACCGTCTGATCATTAGTGTGTGGTCAGTGTACTCATTTTAGCTGAGCCGACTAGGGCAAAGGTGGAGAAAAATTCTCGAAACAAAATTCTCCCGGCAGAGATATGAAAATTGAATCCTGACCTCAGTCCAGCACACTAGCCACCAGACTATTTTGCCTATCACATCTGGATAAGTTCATCAGTAAGTTCAAATAAGTTCATTTATTTCTCTGATCATTTAATTGACACTGAGCAAGATCAATGCCTTACAGTGGCTATATAAAAAACTTACATTTACATTTACATATGTCCTAAATGCAAAGTAATTGGAATCGTTTTCTGACTGCCCTGCTTGCTCAGAGCGCTCTGTCTTTGTTTTCTTAGAAGCTTTTTCGATTGCCAGCGACATTAATACAAAGCTCGCCAGATATAATAATTATTACTCCTACAGAGCCCGAGCTGAACTCTCCTTCAGGCATCTGTCAATACGTAAGCACCTGAGCAAGAGACCTCCTTCAGTCATCCGTGAATGCATTAAACGTCTCTTAGCGGCGACGAATAAAGGATGAAGCAAGCGAAACGGAGTACAAGAGGAACTGCAGGTGGTCAGGATACGGAAGGGGAGAGATGAAGAGACGGGAGGTTGACGACGAATACAATGGAGGGCGGAGGAATTAGATAAAAGAATACGAGGACAAAGCGGGGGATCGTAAAATGATATCCGCAACGAGATATAAAAGAAATGGAGGAGGAGAAGGAGGAGGAGGAAGAGAAGAAGAAGGAAGGAGAGACAAAACATTGAAGTGAAATATGGACGCTGATGAACAGGAATTTACGACGTCGTCATGAGATAGGCAAGGAGGAGGAGGAGGAAGAAGAAGAGGAGGAGCAGGAGCAGGAGAAGGAGGGGGAGAAGGAGGAGGAGCAGGAAGAAGAAGAGGAGGAGCAGGAGCAGGAGAAGGAGGGGAGAAGGAGGAGGAGGAGGAAGAAGAAGAGGAGGAGCAGGAGCAGGAGAAGGAGAGGGAGAAGGAGGAAGAGGTGGAGGAAGAGGAGGAGGAGGAGCAGAAGAAGGAGGAGGAGAGGGAGGAGGAAGAAGAGGAGGAAGAAGAAGAGGAGGAAGAGGAGGAGGAGTAGAAAGAGGAGGAGGAAGAAGAGGAGGAGGAAGAGGAAGAGGAGGAGAATGAGAAGGAGGAAGAGGATGAGGATGAGGAGGAAGAGGAGGAGCAGAAGGAGCAGAAGGAGGAGTGGTAGGGAGAAGAGGCGGAGGATGAAGAGAATGAGAAGTAGGAAACTTGAGTAGAGATGCCCTTGTCTGAAGAATGCCTTATGTCAGACGTCTCTTACTTTAACTGCCTCCAGCATTTCCTTGACGCATTTGGATGCTGCCTTCTCACTGTAGTAGCCAGATGTAACGATCCTAGAAAGCAAACAGCAGCACACCATCTCCAGTTCACAGTCCATCAAAATATAATAAGATATCTATCCATACACTGGAATTTCTTACAGATAAAAGAAATAGCCTAGCTATCTGCAGTTCCTCATCCATCCATCCATGCCATCCATCCATCCATCCATCCACCTATCCATCGATTCATCCGTCCATCTAATCCATCCATCCATCCATCCATCCATCCATCCATCCATCCATCCATCCATCCATCCATCTATCTAACCAAAATCAGTCTCTCTAACTTTGTATCTCTCTCACTCTTCCTTTGTCTTCCACACATTCACTCTCTTTCTCCATCTATATTGTTCTCTGTCTCTCTGTCTGTCTGTCTCTCTCTGCATCATCGTCATCATTCATCTGATAATCACCTCTCACCTGTTCTCCGAAGATTCACAACGGAAGTCATTTGTCAGAAGTCATCTCGCGGATAAAATAACAAGATCTAAATGCAATTAGCGTGTTGCAGTATGTGACCTGACATGTATGGACATAATCCCAATGACCAGCTCCAATTACCCGAGTCAACACTCTACAGAGATCTATAGGTGCAGAGTTTACAGGGAAACAAGTCCAGTACCAAATGAAAGGAAGCGCACCTCCATTAAAGAAGCTGTTTCTTTCATCTCCCCTATTGAACGCAAGCAATTATTCCAAACCTTTACACACAGGTAAGAATTGCCTGCTCAGGTAAGCCATTCCGAACAGGTAAACACGAAATTTGTTTTATTAAGACATGGGTGTTTGTTTGACAAGATATTTTAGCTGCTGGAGTCACTCCAGAACTAATCTAATCTGATCACTTCTATAGTGCCATATTTATGATGCCAAACACATCAGATGATTGGCACTTCAAGTATTGTATTGTATTGTATTCAAACATTTATAAAGCGCCTCTCTTAGGGTGAACCATTCAGAGGCGCTCCCAGTGCGCAAGGCCAAAGAGAAGAAAAAGGTTTTGAGAAAATCAAAGGTTACTAGCTAGGATTCGAGAGCGAGTAGATGGAGACAGCGCATTCCAAAGAGAGGGACCAATTGAGGTAAAGGACCGGGACTGAGTCATAGCTGTTCTAGTATGAGGAACTAGAAATATGCGTCAAGTGGAATCATAATAAAAGATTATAAACCGTTGAAGGAACGAGGTTTAATTCTGATAAGTCAGAGAATCTGTATGATGGCAAGAAAGTCACAGCAGACATGTCTTAAGTTCAGAACTGAATGACTTTAAGAAGCTGCCAAAATGCACAGAAATAGACATCGAATTCCAAAGCACTGAACTTGCAACCAGAAATGCTCAAGAACCCAGGATTGTTCTGTTACAAGACACAACAAGGGTAATTACTGTCCATGGATCAAGTGCAATATGTGGTGTACGAGGGGTGAGCTGTCTCATCTTCCAGTCAACAGTGTACGGTCAGTGTACTCGTTATAGATGAGTTGGCTAGGGAACACAAGTGGAGTAGAAATCATGCAACAAATTTCTACCCTGGTGGGGATTTGAACCCCAAACTTCTCAGTTGACACTTGACAGTCCACTAGACTATTGCACACCAGATAAACAATAACAAAATGTAACAGCTTTAGTCAAATTAATGACAAAAGACAAAGTGAAATATTGACTAACTAGCTTGCTTATTTATATATCTACTTACTTACTTACTTGACTGCTTGTTTACTTACTTACTTAATTACCTACTTCTTGGCTTAAAAGACAAAGACAAGACATATACCAAGAACAACATGAGATAATTAGAAAATGAATGTAAAACTTACCTGTCGAACAGTTCTCCTCCTGTGACTAATTCCAAGACGAGATGGATTTTAACTCCCGTCTCATAGATTTCCTTCAGCCGAATCTACAAACACAAACGTATTAAAACCTCTCTGAAGTTCTTAAGACATGCGCCAGGTATGTATGGACATAATCCTGATGATTAGTCATAATATCCTGAGTGCAACACTCACAGAGAAGCCTTATAGGCAAATAAGTTGGCATCCAAATGAAAAACAAGCACATGTACTGGCTAGATCCATGTAGATTATATACTGACATCATAATGAATGATTAGTTAGAGCAACTTATTGCAGAGCCCCAATAAGAATAATTGGAGTTGTCATCTCATGGCTTCCCTTCTACCCAATCTACAAATACAAGACTCTCCTCTCCAATGGACTTAATGGACTACGGATCCACTATCCATATTACCTGATCTAAATGAGCTACAGGTACCCACATGTGTCTTAGCCTTATATATAATGTATACAATATATATATATAATAATAAATATATAATATGGATAGATAATATATTATATAGATAGATCAATTGATTGATCGATAGATAGATAGACAGACAGACCTTATATATAATAGACAGATAGAAAGACAGACAGATAGACAGACAGACAGACAGACAGACAGACACATAGACAGATATAGATATATATATAGATAGATAAATAGATAGATAGATAGATAGATAGATAGATAGATAGATAGATAGATAGATAGATAGATAGATAGATAGATAGATAGATAGATAGATAGATAGATAGATAGATAGATAGATAGATAGATAGATAGATAGATAGATAGATAGATAGATAGATATATAGACAGATAGATAGATAGATAGATAGATAGATAGATAGATAGATAGATAGATAGATAGATAGATAGATAGATAGATAGATAGATAGATAGATAGATAGATAGATAGATAGATAGATAGATAGATAGATAGACAGACAGACAGACAGACAGACAGACAGACAGACAGACAGACAGACAGACAGACAGACAGACAGACATATAGACAGATATAGATATATAGATAGACAGACAGGTTCTTGCTTCATTCTTCTGCTATTTGCTGTTGCAAATGTCTGTTGAGACTGAGATTTAACAGGTTCGGCCATGAATTGTGTGATTAGAAGAAAATGAATGTGATTGATTGGGAGATTTATTTCTACTTACAATATTCGGATGATCCATTTTGAGTAAGACTCCAATCTCGGTACTAACAATCTTCTTCTCCACCTGGAAGAAGTAGAAAACATCAAGTTTAGATTGTGCACCTAAGTTTTTAGGAGACACTGGCATTATGATATTGATGATAGCGAGGACAATGATGATTATTCCGATCATCACACTCATCATAATGTCACGACTATGATGACCATTATCGTCATCATAACTTAAGATAACGGTCATTAGTATAAATGTTTTGGTATTTCCTTAAAGGGAAAACAGGTTCTGTATCCTATAGGAACTTCCAGCATGGTAGTCAATTGGATAGAGAATGCAGAGAGTATGGGTTCGAGACGAGCCCCCATTCAGGCGGTGTCTGTGCAAGGACTTTGAGCAAGTCCTTCACACACAGTTGCTCAGCAACATCGATGTTATGTCGTATGGTTGTGTGTTCACTTATGAACTTTGGAAATAGGGCAATATCAGATACAGTTGGGCGAAATGCTCATTGCCTTTTCTTAGTTACTTGAAGAAACTCAAGGTTCAAGCTGTTGGGCCACTAAAAGGAATGCAAATAAGAAATCGATTGCTGCCATTCTAAAATGTAAATTGTAAAATGGAAATTTAATCATATTAAATTGTAAAACGGAATTGTAATAATTGTAAATGCAAATTGTAAAATGTAAATTGTAAAATGGCATTGTAATCATTATAAATATAAATTGTATGATGTAAGCCTGTAACCTTTTTG